>CM076572.1:747682616-748054382 GCA_034641835.2 Pinus albicaulis
CAGAAATGCCCAACAACCCTACCATAGTGCACTTCCCAAATCATCCTGGCACGCTCGCTTCGAGGAACCCAAAGGTGTTCTAATTGCATAACAGTGCATCCCGAAGGTGAAAATCTAGAACATGCGAACCTTCCAAGAGTGTCTTGTATGCATGGCAGAATTCCGGGCCGATTTTGTAGAGAAGCGGCCAATCATAAGTCTCGTGCCCACAGGAGTTGAGCACGATGGTTAACACCACGATTGGTGGTCGACTGAGGTAATCTGTAACATTATTGGTGTTGCCATTTTTTTACTTGATGTTCAAATGGAACTATTGCACGTATGTGGACCACTTCCGATGGCAATCATTATGCAACTTCCATTACTTCTGTATGAATTTCAGGGGTCGGTGGTTTGTGTGGATGACATTTTCCATCCCTAAAATGTAATGTTTCCATTGTCGGAAGACCTCCATAATGAAATAAATCTCTCTGTCATAAGTGGGATACATCCGTACTGTATCTGAAAGTGTCTCTCTATGATATGCCACTGGATTCCCCCATTGAATAAGGACTACCCCAATAGCATAGTCAGAGGCATTTGTCTTGATCTCAAATGGTTGTTGCAAGTATGGTAATGTGAGGACTGGTGGAGAGCAGAGGCGATGTTTCAACTCTGCGAATGCTTTCTAATGAGATTCAAACCAAAATAATTTCACTTTCACGCCTCCCTTGGAGACTTGACTCAAGGGCCAAGTGATATGAGAGAACCCCAACATGAATCTACGATAGAAATTGGTAAGAGCTAGAAAATTGCGGAGCTCTGTCAGAGTGGTTGGGGCTAGAAAATCCCGAATGACTTTGATCATGGCTGGATCCACATGCACCCCCAGTTCATCAATAATGTATCCAGATACTAAACCTGGTTCATTCCAAAAGTGAATTTCTTTAAATTGGCACACAAATTGTGTTGTCACAGTGTTTGGAGAACTTGCCGGATGTGGTGGAAGTGCTCTTCCCAACTCTAGCTGAAGATTAGGATGTCATCCAAGTATACCACTACAAATGAGTTGGTGAATGGCCGCAAGATGTCATCCATTAGCCTATTGAAGGTTGCAGGAGCATTCGTCAACCTGAAAGGAATAACAAGCCATTCGAAAAGGCCCTCCTTGGATTTGAAGGCAGTCTCCACACATCAGAGGGTTCGATTGGTACCTGGTAATACCTGGACTTCAAGCTTATCTTGCTGAAATATTTCCCCCCCCTGAGTTGGTCCAGAAAGTCATCAATCCATGGGATTGGGTACCTATTCTAGACAATGATTTTGTTCAATGCCCGATAGTCAATAAAGAGTCTCCAAGTCCCATCCTTCTTTTTAACCAACACGAGGGCTACCACATGGCGATGAACTCAGTCGAATGTGAACTTTCTGTAGCATCTCCTGAATTTTCCTCTTGATTTTTTCTTTCTCCAGAATAGGGCCCCGATAGATTGGTCCATTGGGAAATGATGCACCCGGGGTCAGATCAATAGATTGCTTGACCTGACAGTGCAAAGGCACCCCTGCGGTGGAGGTGAAGATGTCCTCGTACTCCTCCATGAACATATGTTGGTGTCGTGCAGAGGGGACTTGTATGGAGATTGTGACCACATTTGTCTTCTTTCCTTGAGGGCGGATCATCAGGAAAACAAATTTTCCAGTTTTGGAAATGAGCTTACTGCATTTTTTTGCAATAACCAAAGAGATGGCAGTAGGCGTTGCTACCTCCGGTATCCTGTAAAAATTATTTCCCAAGGTAACAATAAAATCGCGAGGCCTTGAATCATACATAACATGTCGCTTCCAAAAGTATGGTTGGCCTAATAAGACATCACAAACATCAATAGGAGCAACGTCACATAATACCTCATCCGTGAAGGGCTTGATGTTGTATGGAAGGTGACACTGCTGACTGACACGGAGATCCCATCCTTGGTGAAGCCACCTAATGGTTTAAGATTATAGGTGTGATGTGGTCAGCAAGCCCAACTGCTTTATGACCTCTACTAAAATGAGGTTCTTTTGGCTTCCGTTGTCGACAACGAACTATAGCGGGGAACCCTTTACCCACTTTTGGGAGTGGAAGAGACCCTCCTCATCCTCTGGATCTTCGGGTTCCTCCTTCTGTATTTTCGTGTTCCTCCTTTTATATATTCGTGTTCCAAGGACTACAAATGCTAAAAGAAAATGTGGATTTGAACACTAACAT
This sequence comes from Pinus albicaulis, assembly GCA_034641835.2. Classification (NCBI taxonomy): domain Eukaryota; kingdom Viridiplantae; phylum Streptophyta; class Pinopsida; order Pinales; family Pinaceae; genus Pinus; species Pinus albicaulis. Next base: position 747,684,844 of record CM076572.1, read on the forward strand.
TCTCCAACTGTGATTTTCCAAAAAAATTTCGTTTAAAACCTCAAAACGGATTTGGAAGTTCAGGACCCGAAAAACTGCTAAAAATAGTAAATGGTGCTACAATTAAGGAAAATAAAAAACTGAAAGAAACAATGGTGGGGGTCCGAGTGGAATATGCGGGGGGCCACCGATATCCACCTAGATCATTCCTCCCCACTTAGGAAGTAATGGTCCCCATTGCTTTGAGTTCCTCCATGAGATGAGGAAAATTTTGTTGAACTTGGTCCCTGGTGAGCCACTTGCCCTGGTGAAGGAGTTGGCCTGCTTTGAAAAATCGATATAGTTGGATCCTTTATCGTTGGGTGTTATTGATATGTGTGTCCATGATTCGATCAGTTGTGACATGTTCCATGCAGTCTGGGTTGAACTCTGTTGGTGTGAGTTGTTCTACAATGTCGAATGTGTCCAACAATGATAGAAAGTAGGGCCAAAGGCGGTCCACATTGAACACTGAGTTCAGAACAAGGAATTGTGGAATACTAAGCTTGAAGGCATTGTCCCCTACTGACATGGTGATGGTGTATGTCCCATATCCGAGTGGGTGAAGCTTGCGGTTAGGCCCAACAAGGCACTCCTTCTGCAAATGTAGCCAAACTTTGTCACCCACCTAGAACTTGTGTGGTGCCCGATGTTGATCATAATACTCTTTGTACTTAGCGGTGGCTCTGTCCAATATGTCATGGATCTATTTGCAAATGTGCTAAATGTGCTTAATGAAGTTGTTTTCCTTGTCAGTTTCGGACTGTACATGAGCTGAATCTTCCTGAGTAGCTTTAAATGGTATGGCCACATCAATGGAACATAGTGGATGGAATCCCAAGCCCACTTGAAAGGGGCTATGGCCAGTGGAGTTATGGATAGCCCAACTATAGTTGTGTTAGACATAGGGGATTCTCTCATCCAATGTGTGAGGATGCTTTCAGTTGTACATGCGCAGAATGTGTACGATCATCTTGTTGACAACCTCTGTCTGGCCATCACTTTAGGGGTGGAAAGCGGTAAACTTAGTGAGCTTGGTGTCCAGGCTCGACCAGATGCTGGACCAAAATGTACTAAAGAACCTATTGTCCTGCTCTGAGATAATAGATTGGGGGATCCTAAAGTGTACCCACACTCATTCAAAGAAGATTTTAGCAGTGGCTTTTGTTGTGATATTCTTCTTGCAGGCCGCCATAATGGTCATATTTGAAAATCTATTGGTGACCAAAAAAACAAAGTCATTGCCATGTTTAGTAGAAGGAAGGGCCGACATGTAATCCATGGATATGGATTCCCAAGGTTGACTATGGGTAGGAAGAAGAGTATATAGGCCTTGCTTCTTGATGGCCGGTTTAGAAATGGCATAGGCAGTGCATGATCTGATGTACATTCTGACGTCCTATCGAAGGTTCAACTAATAGAAATACTTCTGCAGTACTGCCATTGTTTTCTAAATTCCCAACGACCCGATTGTAGTGCACTTCCCAGATAATATTTGCATGCTTTGTTGAATGAACACAAAGGTGTCCTAGGTAGCATAAAAATGCATCTTGGAGGTCAAAATCTGGAACTTGGTGACCTTCCATGATCAAATTTGGATTAGGACCTAAGTGATAGCTCAAATTTCAAAGTGTTCAAAAGTGTGCCAAACCTGAGCGACTGGTTAGATCTCATATTCCTGATTATGGCACTGTGAATGGTTCGAAAAAATGAGACCATATGAATAAGTTATTGCGATTTTAAAAGTCTAGTAAATTGCAAATTTCGACAGTTGAACAGGGCTGACTGGGCATTTGAATAGTCAACAAAAAGGAATAGTCTAGGGAATATTCTTGGAGTATTCCTTAGAATATTCCCTCAAAATATTCCTTCCAGGCCAATCCGATCGTGAGAAGTGGCAGGGTTTTATTGGGCATAAGGGTTGAATGGCCAATCATAAGGTGCCATGTGGCCAGCCCTGAGGCCACCACATGGCCCTGAAACCGTGTATTAAAATTTTGGTTGCGTTCACAGGGTTCTATCATGAGACCTCCTACAGGGCACGCGAGTGGTTTACCGTCTTCGCTACAGGTGGTTCTTAACCTTCATAGGATGAAACTTTATGTTATGGTTTAGTGGATTAGAGTTTTGGGGTTGGGGACCGCCAGCAGTCCCCGTTAGCGTTCACATGTTATAACATAAAAATCCAGCCATAAATGTTAAACCTATGACCATTCAACATCCGGCCAGCAATCAACATATGTCACATGCAACGGTTGTTTCAAACGGTTATTTTTTCCACTCGGTTAGCGCTAACTTAACGTTAAACCAGAGTTTTCCAACCACCCAACCACATTTATGTCCGGAGTTCCCGCCGACGGTTACGGTGAAGACCGTAGGGTTTGGGGTAGCATGTGCCCAACCGTCCCAACCACTAACATTTAATTACATCGTTAAATTCGTTAGAAAGTTGGAAAGCGTGCTATAATATTCCCAAATGGGAAAAGTAGGAATATAGTGCAAAATGTTGGAACAAAATTGCAGATCATCATTTATACAAAAAGAGGCCAATATGGATACCTTTCATATATTATTACAGAAGAAAAATATGTTTAAGAAGTGGCCCATAAGATTCATAACAGGAAAAACAAGTCTCCAATGAATAAAATGCCTCAATATGAGGTGCTGCAACCATATAGAAAAGCTGGAAAACCCTTACATCGTTATTTTATTAGCTCTGCAACAACAGTAAATTATACATGAGATCTATAGTTGCTATGTGCATAAAAAGTTAGATCTATATCAGATCCATGCACTATACAAGCTACTCTAAAGAACCCCCTTGGGGTTTTCAGCAAAACAATAAGCATAAGTTGTAGATCTGAGATCTAAGACTGTGGATCTACTGAAAATTACAGATCTGGAAAGTGTGCCTGAACTGATATGAGAAATAGAATAGCCTCCTCAAATAGATCTCCAAATTGAAGGGCAGATCTCCAACACTAGAAAATCAACTCTCTAAATGGTGTGCTGAACCACCCTGCAACTGCACCTACAGAAATAACATAGATTTGGAAGTAAACTGCACTGCAGGGATCAAAATATAGTTGGCATGATGCCAAGATTTGAAAATAAGCTCAATTCCCTCCAATAATGTCATCCCAATGAAGTTGAAACCTCCTCCACTGAAAAGGAGCACTGAAATGGCCTAGATCTGAAAGATCTAGTCTCCGCTTGCTGCAACTTGCAAAAACAACCAAACCCTCAACATGATCTATGCTGTGGTTGAAAGAAGGAGCTTGGACCTAAGCCAGATAGTGGACAATGCAATACAAACTCTCCCAAGAGCTACTCAATGGGAAGAGGTGGGATTCCCAATTAGGAACACCCAATGCTAAACAACATTCACTCTCAGCTAAACAACAAGAGAAAGATAACAGACCATATATTTATAAATATGATATACCTCAAAAACATTCTAATGCTGCCATCCTCTTCCTTTTATAAGTTAAGAGCTTGCAAACCCTAAACCACATCCAATGATAACACTCCTTTCACACAAAGCATCTCCATCTAAAACTGCGTTGTACCTCATTGATGGCCACTCCTCTATGACAGCGCTGTAGATTTGGTCAAGGTTGACCCAGTCAAAATGTTCCAGCCCCTTTCACACCTAAGGGTGCTTGATTTAACAACCAAGATTTAGCCTTTTCATATTTGGCATTGATTTATTCATTATTAAGGAGTATTATGGACCTCCTTTTCTCTTTTATTCTTTAAACAAAGTAATAAAACAAAAATGAATATTCCAATTAGCTCATGACTAATTGGGAATATTACAGTGCTCCCTTCCCAAATGTTTCTTGTCCTCAAGCAACTGACAAGGTGAGTGCTATAACTCTTCTCCTCCTCCATTGGTGACACCAACATGTGATAAGCTTCCTCCATAAGCTAAGTGATCACCCATCCATCCCTCCATGAATTGATCCTCCAAAGTTCTCATGAGATGTAGATAATCCAACCCATAAGAAGACAATAGCTCAAATGAAACAAACATGGTTTTCCCAATGTTATCCCTGAAACATGTAGGATAAGGTACATGGAGAATCTCCATCCCATAGGGCACATACATACCTCACATCATCCCTCCATACATTCCCATAAAAATTACAAGTACATCATCAATGTATGGGATCAAAAGTACATACACACAAACATAAATTTGTGCATATGGAGGTGGGTCATAGTCCCACATGTGGAACTAGCGCAGTGCATCTCCTGACTGCATCAGATCATGATGTGGTAAGTGGTTTCCCCACCACTTACTTGTTGCCCAAGTCGTCTCACTATGGCTAAAAGTGTGAGATATGTTTGGTGCCTTAGGAATGCACCCATCATGAAACAAAGTCTCCCTTTGATCTCCAAGGGAGTGGCCATGTTCAGAAATTTTTGTGGCTCAAAGTTGGCCATGATGTTTGTAAGGTACGATACTCCTCCTTGGAGTTATGGCCTGCATATACATGGTGAAATAATGCAAACAATAATCAAATGAAACATTATTTACATGAGCATATTCTTCACCAAAATTCCTCCTTAAACAAATGGAGTGGTGCATAGATGTATCTCCTCTCTTAAAATAAGAAAGAGGTGGCTGAATTAACTCCTTTATAGAGTTATGTTGCTTTCCCAACTCCACATGGTACATGCATCTTTGAAAATGCTGATATAGTTCTCCTTTAAAGCCCTTCCAAGTGTAGCTTCTTATGATGATGTTGTAGAATCTCATGGAATATGTGTGGCTGAAACAAAACTCTTCATAGGCCCTTTGTAGCAACTTCTCCTTGAGCTTGGAGGCTTTAGATAAGAATATCCTACCATGATAATAGATGACTCCTTCTTGGACTGAATATCCCTCTTCATGTAGCTGGTCATCAAGTATCATGCATGTGTGAAGATCCTTGGAGTAATCCACCAACAGTTGGGATTTCCAATATGGATCAATCTCCCATAGTGATAGCACTGATGATCTACCAAAATAAATGTATGTCATATGGCTGCTCTTCTCCTTGACATCTCCCATGCCAAAGGTATATGTTGGAAGGTCATTCCTTCCATGCATATCCTCCCACAAAGCAAAATCTGAAATGAGAGTGGGTAATGATGATGTTGGGAGAAGATCTCCCTCCTCCTTGAGCCTACCCAAGACTCCCATCATTGTATCATTGCCTTCTAATGCTCCCATCCCTCCTGGATCTATGCTTGGAGCATCATGTTGTGAGATATCTCCCACAAGATCTGAATCAGGTTGCCTCCCAGGTGGTTTTCCACTAGATAATAGTGTCCCATGCAGCAATCTCATGAGCATAATAGATGGGACTGTAAGGTCCTTGCTTCCACTGCGCAAATCCGTCTCTGATTTATGTGTGGAAGTTGTATGTGAGGGATATGTATGTATACCTTTGATCATTTGACTTTTACCACTCTTTTTATCCACCCATTCCATTTGCAAAGCCTCCCTATCAGTGGTGACTTTCCCCAAAGTAATCAATCATTGAACACCCAATATCACATTGGTGTCACGTATGTCAACCACAAAGAAGTGATCAATCAATGTATATGTCCCCATGGTGACTGATAAGGATGGGGCATAATGCATGCATTGCATTGTTCTATCTCTTGGGACCAAAACAGAGAATCCCTCAAAAGCATCAGTGGGTATTGCCCTCCTTTGCACTAGTTGGGCATCAATAAAATTGTGGGTAGCCCCATTATAAACCAAAATATAAACCCTCTAATTCAAGATGGAGCCTTGAAATATTAAGGTCAAATAATTAGGTACTCCTCTAAAATATGCAAGAGCCCTTGCAATAGGAGAAAATGCTTCATTCCCATCTCCTGATGGTGTTGGTTCTCCTCCTGCAGTGTCAGCACTGTGACCTCTTCTTGGTTCATATTCTTCTTCCTCCTCATCATCTGAGAAGACCTCTATGTAATGTTTTTTTCCAGCTACACATCTATGTCCAGGTGCCCATGATTCTTGGCAAGTGAAGCAGAGCTTCCTCCTTCTTAGATCTCTCTGGACATCATCATCAAGAGGTTTTTTATTTTCACTCTCATTAGAAGGAGCAACCTTTTCTTCTTTTCCCTTTGATGGAAAAGAGGGCTCGTGGTGAAAAGTTGCCTTTGCTTTTGGCAAGGCATCTTGAAGGTCTCTAGCCCTTTCAATAGCATCATGTAGGGTAGTGGGCTTGGTAGACTTAAACAACCCATGAAGATGTTCATCTAACCCATCAATGAACATGTACACCCTTCTTGTTGTAGACAAATCAGGAACCATAGCAGAAAGTCTTAAAAATTCAAAGATGTAAATTTCTGCATTACCTGATTTTTTCAACTTTTCTAGGCTCATGAATGGTGCTTTAGGATATCTTCTATCAAATCTTTCCATCACCCTTCTAGTGAACTTTGTGTAAGCAGTCACATTGGCACGACCCAATGTAGACAAGCCATGGAACCACCAATCATGTGCTTCACCTTCAAGGTGTAGCACTAAAATCTTAATGGCCTCCATCTTTGGAACCTTGTTCAACTGAAAGTAGATGTCAAGTTTTTCTACCCAAGATTTGGAAAAACACTTGGATGACCCATCAAAATTGGGTAAAAAGAATCTGGCCATAGTGTGGTGTCGATCATGATTCTGAATGAATCCACCACCTTTATGATGATGCCTTGGTCTTCTATTGTACTTTATTTGAAAAAACTCTTGAAAACTCAAGTGATATTTGAATCTCTGATTTTGAGACTCATATTATTCAAAATAGTCTTCAAGGGATTCATGCTCTTGAAACCCTTCATTTCCCACAACCAAAAATGTAGGCATGGTAGAGTGTTGGGAAACTTGTGGCTCATGCACTGGTTGATCATTCCAGTGGTGAGACATGCCAGAGCCTTCTCCATGATGAAATCCTTTAGGGGATTCCTTGTATCTATCCATCCTCATTTCTTTGATCTCTATAGCAATATCTTGCATGGCTCTAAGAAGGATCTTAGGGAACTCCTTCTCTTCATTTTCACCTCCAGATAAAGGGGTTTTACCCTTGTCTTCATTCTCATCAGTATAATCAAATCTTCTGTGGCTTCTCTTTTGATACCTCTTCTCTCAGTGGGTAAGAGGATCTCCTTCTTCAGATGACATATTGGCCTTTTATAATGCACAAGCTGTGCCAAGATGATGCTTTGATACCACTATAATATTCCCAAATGGGAAAAACATGAATATAGTGCAAAATGTTGGAACAAAATTGCAGATCATCATTTATACAACAAGAGGCCAATATGGAGACCTTTCATATGTTATTACAATAGAAAAATATGTTTAAGAAGTGGCCCATAAGATACATAACAAGAAAAACAAGCCTCCAATGAATAAATGCCTCAATATGAGGTGCTACAACCATATAGAAAAGCTGGAAAACCCTTACAATGTTACTTTATTGGCTCTGCAATAGCAGTAGATTATACATCAGATCTAGAGTTGTTATGTGCATAAAATTTTCGATCTATATCAGGTCCATGCACTATACAAGCTCCTCTAAAGAACCCCCTTGGGGTTTTCAGCGAAACACCAAGTACAAGTTGTAGATCTGAGATCTAAGACTGCAGATCTGGAAAGTGTGGCTGAACTAATATGAACAATAGAATAGCCTACTCCAATAGATCTCCAAAGTGAAGGGCAGATCCCTAACACTAGAAAAGCAACTCTCCAAATGGTGTGCTGACCCACCCTACAACTGCACCTACAGAAATAACGCAGATCTGGAAGTAAATTGCGCTGTAGGGATCAAAATATAATTGGCTTGATGCCAAGATCTAAAAATAAGCTCAATGCCCTCCAATACTATCCTCCCAATGAAGTGGAAACCTCCTCCACTGAAAAGGAGCACTGAAATGGCCTAGATCTGAAAGATATAGTCTCCACTTGCTGCAACTTGCAAAAAAAACCAAACCCTCAACATGATCTGTGCTGTATCTGAAAGAAGGAGCTTGGCCCTAATCCAGATAGTGGACAATGCAATACAAACTCTCCCAAGAGCTACTCAATGGAAAGAGGTGGGATTCCCGATCAGGAACCCCAATGCTAAACAAAATTCAATCTCAGCTAAACAACAAGAGAAGGATATATGTCTAAATAGACCATATATTCAAAAATATGATGTACCTCAACAACCTTCTAATGTTGCCATCCTCTTCCTTTTATAAGTTAAGAGCTTGCAAACACTAAACCACATCCAATGATAGCACTCCTTTAACACAAAGCATCTCCATCTAAAATAGCATTGTACCTCATTGATGGCCACTCCTCCATGAAAATGTTGTAGATTTGGTCAAGGTTGACCGAGTCAAAATGTTCCAGCCGCTTTCACACCTAAGGGTGCTTGATTTAACAACCAAGATTTAGCCTTTTCATATTTGGCATTGATTTATTCATTAGCAAGGAGTATTATGGACCTCCTTTGCTCTTTTATACTTTAAAAAAAGTAATAAAACAAAAATGAATATTCCAATTAGCTCATGACTAATTGGGAATATTACACGTGCCATCTATGGCAGGAAGTGCTAAATTAACTCCAGTTAAGTGGAGTTTTCCTAGGTGAAACTGGGAAAATGAGTAGGAGACTCAATTTTCGACCATTCTGAGTGAACAGAGAGTCATTATTAGCTAATTTGAGCATTCTTGAGCCATTGGAAAGGTTCGCAGAGCCAGCCGAGGACTTCTGAGCATGATTTTTCTTCAGATAAGTTCCAAGGGCCACAAGGAGCTAGTAAGAGTATGAGGCCTAGCCAGGGCAGACAGAGACCATTCTCAGCAAACCAATAGTCTATTATGACTATCTTGAACCTTCTGAATCCAATGGAATGAGTTGTATAAGCATTTGGAGACTTATGAAAGTCGAGATACTACAAATAAATTTTCAGTGAGCCTAGAGCCATAAGGTGCCACCAGGTGTTGGAGGCCTAGCCAGACCAGCCAGAGGCCAATTTCAGCAAGTGAATAGTATATTTTAACTATTTTGGACATTATTAATCCAATGGAGGGATTTTAAGAGCCATTTGGAGAATTATATAGCTGAAGAAGCCACAGGGAAGTTGCAGGGAGCCGAGGGCCACCAGGAGTTGGAGGCCTAGATTGGGGAGCCAGAGTTCATTTTGAGCAAATGAACAGTCTATTTTGGATGAATGATATGTGCTGGAGACAGTAGAAAAGGTTTCAAGGACAAAAAATGACTTCTAAGACAGTTTGTGCCACTGCTAAGCTTAGGGAATCTTAAGGACACTAACAGAGGAGGTCAAGCCCAAGGGAGCATAGGTCCATTTCCAAAGATCTAGCAGTAAAACCAGGGGTATGATGGTATTATAAACCCATTGGTACAGTTCATACAACCATTGGATTTGAGAAGTAACTTGTAAAATAAATTTTTCCATCTTAATCCTAAAGAGCCAAGTCAATTTACAAAGGCTCAAGGAGACGTATCCCAAGACATACGGGTGAAATCATTTTTAAAATTTGCTGTTATGTGTTGATGATTAATTTGATGCAATTTATACTTGTTGTATATGCTTCTAAATAGAAAAAACAAATGTTTAATTCCTCACACATAAAGCCTTAAAACAATTAAAACACATACACCTAATTCAAGTATGCAATTCCGCACATGCATGTATAAGCAAGATATTAATTTGTTTTAACTGAGTGGGAGGTGTTTGCATTGCATAACAAGTCATCCAACCATTTGCAGATCATTCCAAGAGCATCTGGTATGTGTGGCTAGATTATGGGTCGCTTTTGTAGAGAAGCGGCCAATCAGAAGTATCGTGCCCACAAGAGAGTAGAAAGGTGGTTAACACCAAGATCGGTTGTCGGCTGAGGCAATATGCAACATTATTGGTGCTACCCTTTTTGTACTTGATTTTCAAATGGAACTGTTGCAGGTATATGGACCAATTTTGATTGCGATCATTTCAAAACTTCCCTCGTGTCTATATGAACTGCAGGGGTCGGTGTTCTATGAGGATGATCATTTCCTTCCCCAAAATGTGATGCTTCCATTTTCGGCAGGCCTGCATAATGGAATACATCTCGTTGTCATAAGTGATACTTCTCGACTGTGTCTGAAATCATCTCACTATGATATGCCACTGGATTCCCCTATTGAATAAGGATTTCCCTAATAACATATTCAAAGGCATCTGTTTCAATCTCAAATGGTTGTTGCTAGTCTGGCAATGTGAGCACTGATGCAGAGTAGAGGCGATGTTTCAACTCTGCGAATGTCTTCAATTGATATTAAAACAAAAAGAATTCCACTTTTTCTCCTCCCTTGGTGACTTGACTTAAGGGCCAAGTGATATGAGGAACCCCAACATGAACCTATAGTAAAAATTGGCAAGACCCAGAAAGCTGCAGAGCTCTGTCAGAGTGGTTGGGGGTGGCCAATCCAGAATGACTTGGATCTTGGTTGGATCCACATGCACCCCCCATTATTTAATAATGTATCCTAGATACTGAACCTGGGTCATGCCAAAAGTGCATTTCTCCAAATTGGCACATAGCTTGTGTTTCCACAGTGTTTGGAGAACTTGTTGAATGTGGTGGAGGTTCTCTTCCCAAATCTGGATGAAGATCATGATTCCATCCAAAGATACCACAACAAATGAGTTAGTGAATGGGTGTAATATGTCTTCCACCATCCTCATGAAGGTTGTAGGAGAATTCTTCAACCCGAAATGCATAACCAACCATTCGAAAAGGCCCTCCTTGGATTTGAAGGCAGTCTTCCATACATCGGAGGGTTCGATGGGTACCTGGTGATACCTAGACTTCAAGTTGATCTTGCTGAAATATTCCCCCCCTTGAGTTGGTCTATAAGGCCATAAATCTGTGGGATTAGGTACCTATTCTGTACTTGTTCAACACCTAAAAGTCAACACACCATTCCCAAGTCCCATCCATCTTATGCACCAACATGATCGAGCTCCCACAGGGTGGTGAACTCGGCCGGATGTGACCTTTCTGCAACAACTCCTGAATCTACCTCTTGATTTCGTTGTTCTCCATAACAGAGCACCGATAGATTTCTCTATCGGGAAACGATGCACCTGGGGTTAGATCGATGGAGTGTGTTATCACTCAGATTTAGCCTTAGGTTGAGAGAGGCAATTCCGAGGTAACCTCAAACCACGCTTAGCCAAGTAGCTAGCACTACTAGGCCATGAGAGGGTTATCTCCATATGAATCACAGTCAAAATGACAGAGGAAAGAAGATATTAGGCTAGGTATATTAGCTCAGGGTTTTGATTTTGATTTTGTGTAGGGTTTTTCTATATCAAGAGGAGTCAAACAACTAGGGCAAGGAAATTAGGTCAAAATTTGTAGGGTGTTCTAAGGGGAAAGTTAGGTAGAAGGTTTGAAATTAAAAGATGATTATGGTGAGGTGAATAGACTGGTGAGGAGTTAGGAAGATCATCTGAAATGAATTCTCCCTAAACTAAAGAAAATAAACAAATTATGCAAAATTTCCCAAAACAGAGCATGAAACATGAATTATACCTTTCAACTTGAAATTAAGCATATCATAGACATGGAAATGGTTTATGATCTTACAATACATTCATACAAATGATCACAAAGAATAAAATATGCCAAACACTGCATACCACATGGATCCCAAAGAAATAACTGCAAATTTATCATTAATGTCCAAGCCAAACTGATACAAATATGTCCCTTGAGATGCCAAAGCTCCAAGTGAGTCCAAACATTACAATGCCTGAGAAAATACATAAAATATACCTCGAAACCACTCTTCCTAGCCTTAGGGAGTGGAATCCATGAGATAGGGATCAATTTCACCTACTCCCAAACAAGAATCTGAAGACTAGGAAAACTCAACAATTTGCCTCTAAAAGAGAGGAAACTGATTCATTTGACCTCTAGAGAACTTATTTGATGTATATACCCTAGATAACAATAAAAACATGAGATTTACATTTATCTTGACCTTTTACATCAATAATTTCCCATTTCCTAAGATAAAAAGTCAAAAAGTCAAAATATGCTGAAGATAGTGAAAATGACAATTTCCTGGCAAAAGCGCAACGCCATGACATAAAAAATAGCCTCTCTTGCAAGCCACTTTGGAGGCCTTTTCGATGTCCAAATCATCTCCATGATAGCTCATTGTCTATGAGTCTAGTTTCCAAATAGTCCTTCCAATTCAAAAATGGTTCATATATGCCCTGTCAAAAATCATTTCTCCCAAGACTGTTATTAGCGTAGCGCCTAGGCATAAACAAGGGCAGAAACATGTTTTTTTGGTAGTTTTTTTCCTTTTTGAGGGGACCATTTCTCCTCCAAATATTCTAAAACTTGATGGATTTGATGTACTAATCATTTTGAACATGATGGTGGTGACCATTTCTTCATTGGATGCTCCAAGAAAAAGCACAGCGCCAAGGGCGCTGCTTTTTTGGCAGTTTGATTGTGTGTCAAAACTGCCCAAAAATCCAAAAAATGCACCACAGTGCCAAATGTGCCAAAATTTGTCAAAATTGCAAGTTTAATTGCTGATCAAGGATTAGAGGCATGACGAGACACCTCAGCAAGTATGTCTAACTTCTCCTTCTCTTTTTTCTTGGTTAAAGCTTGAATCTTTGCATGGGCTCGTTTGAGCTTCGCCCTTGCAATTTTGTTTCTCATGGCATAGTGCTTTGCAATTTTCCTCTAAATATCATTGTCCTTCTTGGATTTCTCTAGTAAGCCCTCCAAATGTAAGTTGGATCTATCAAGCCATGAATCTCTATCTCTGCTAATCTCAAGGGCAAGCAGCTCACTTGGAGTGAGCTGCTCCGCTAACTCAGCCTCTCTCTATCTCTCACGGGCTAGAGCTCTCTTAAGACCTATTGTCTTTGGTCTTTGTCTTGGAGGTTGGTGCTCCTCATCATCAATCTCACCAAATATCTCCAAGGTATCTTCCAATAAGGCTTTAGCCCTCTCTGCCTATTTCTTTGCTTTGATGGTCTTTACCTCACTGATAATCTGCTTGGTCTTCAGTTGTTGATTTTCTTGCTCAAGAAAACAAATCACATATTGTGCTCTGTCAAGATTAGCTTGAATTTCACTAATATTTTCCTTTTTGCTTCTGATTAATGCACTGGTGATTCTATCCTCATACTCCTCATCAAGGTCAATCAACTAAAACTCCTGCTCTGTTTCATGCTTGTCCTCCTACTCCTCAGTGATTGGCTCTTTGCCCTTGTCTACCTGTTTTGCTGATGAAGAAGGCATGGTCCCTTTCACTCCAAGTGAAGCAAACACATGCCCATGGCCTCTCTGATAGGTCTTGGGAAATGGCTCAACATAAATCACATTAGCCCAAGTTGCCTCAATGTCCATTTCACTGCTTGATGCTTCAGTATCATGATGTGATGATGGGGAAGGATTACAAAAAGGTGAGGAAGTAGGGTCAACATGAGGTGAAGGCATATGACTAGGTGATGATGTATGAGCAGTAGGCTGAGCTGGAGAAGTAGATATGGGAGGATGAGACGATGAAGGAATGCTCTGCTCATGATGACTAGGTGGGGTAGTGAAAACTTCATTTGTAATGAATGTGTCCCATGAAAAGTTCTTATGCTCAAGCTGATGCATGACTACCATCTTAATGAGTGAATGGTGAAGTGCATAAGGAGTCTGATATGGTATGAATAGAGTCAAGAAAACCTCCTCTCACAAGTGAAATACTTCATAATTATTTTCATCATGGGAACATACCGGTCAAGGAGATGAGAGAAAGGGAAATTTTTTTTCTTAGCATCCTTATATCTAGGTTTGAGGTATGGCTCATAATAGCTCAGATCAAGGTTTACCTTTTTAAGACATTTCTCTCCCACATTAGGGATCCCTGTAGCAGCTGAAATAGCACTAGCGGACATGGTAAATGTGACCCCAGCAAGAGTGACATGCCCATCATGAATATTTGTGATGAAAAACCTTGTTAACTCAGAGTTATATTGAATCTGCTGCACCCTCGCACAAAACTCAAAACAACCAAAATGCTTGAAACAAGACACAGTGAGAGGAGAGGCCATGAGTTCCCTTGTAGTTATTGGTTCAAATATATTAATTTTCCCTCCTTTGTGATCACTTTTCTTCAGTGATTGTTCCTCACTGATATCTCTGTCCTCTTCTGAAATTTTAAGTTTGAAAGTTGAAACCCTAGGGATGAGGTAGATTGGGATGGGGAGCGAAATAGGCTTTAGGGAATAGGGAAATGGTGTTGTAGGGAAGGAGTAGGGTCTAGGGAATAGAAATATGATGGAGGAAGAAAATTTGAAGTTTATGAGTGGCAAATTTGAGAATAAAGGGAACAAAGACTGAAACTAGGGTTTTATAGGCTATCCAACCTCCACATTTCAAAAAGAAAACAAAATCACCATCAAAATCCTTTTGAAGACAGCAAGGGAGTGAAATTCATTGGTAATTACTTGTCAAAAGGCTTTAGAGAAACTTTGCTAAAGTTTTAGAGGCAGCTTGACTGATTTTTGAGGCTCATAGACCAAACTGTGCATTAGCGTAGTGATTGGAAGTTAGCACAGTGCCTCCAGCTATTAGCGCAGCACCTGTGTAAAATACACTGCGTTTCTGAGGCATTAGCGCAGCGCGGCTAGGTATTAGCACAACACCTAGGTGAAAAAACGCAATGCCAAGAGATTTTTGCCCAAATTTCTAAAAAACTCATATTTTCTCATTTTTTGAAGACTCTTAATAACTGATTGGAAAAAATGATTTTTTTGAAGTGATTGGCGGGATTTAAAGCTTTAGTGGATTTGAAATCTCATTTAAATTACCTACTTTTCTAATGTTCATTTTTCTTCTTTGACACTGATACTCTTTTTGCTTTCTGACCTTTTGGCACTGCAGGATTGATCAACCTGGAGTTTGGCTTTCCTTGCTCACTTAGGTTGGACATGATTGCACTTTGACAGCTTTGGGATTGCATTTATTACATATAATAATGTAAAATCAAATTTGGAAAAATTGAAATAAATTACAAATTTGACTTTTCTATCAAAATAACATTTTGATATAAAAGTCATTAAACTAAAAATACAATTTTGAAAGTATAATAAATACATCATGATGATCTTATTTAGTCCCTCTCATATATGTGCTGACCTTATCTGAATGAAGGAGTGACCTTGAGAAATGCAAAACCCTAATGACCTAATGGGACTACTTTTTGACTTGACCTTTGAATGAGATTTTGACTTTAAAGATTTCCAAGTAAACATAGCATCTCCATAGGTGTTATCATGCTCAAGGAATCATGAAAATTAATCAGCCAATATGATCTTCTGAGGGAGAAAGAAGCTTATTTGACAAAGACAACCACCAGTGGAACAATTTTATGTCATGAACTAATGGATTGATGAAAAATTTATTCAGAATGGGACACCTAAGATGCACTTGCGAATGTGTTTTGATCCTAGGTGGAAGTATGCAAATAATGACACTAAAATTGGCCTTATTAGGGATGACAACTCTTTGGAGGTGTAAAGAACACTGTAGACCAAGTGCCTAACCATTGGGTAAATACGGTCAAACAATCCAAAAGACTGTAAATTATTAAACTGACTCAAAAGTTATTTAAAGTGACTTGGAACTGACTCAAAAATGACTCTGACACTAACTCAAAACTAACCTAAAACCTCTATAAACAATAGAAAATCAACAAGCTTTATAGCCTTCACTTCGAGCCCTAAGCCTAGATGACCATCTGCTCCAAACCTTGCAGAAAATATAAACTAGTATGTACAATGAAAGTGAAACATTCTCTCAGAAGTTGCATCAGAAATAATAATGTTTCAAGAGCCTACCATTAACTGGTCCTCCTGAAAATTCCTGTCCATCCAGTTCCTTTAGCAAATAGGAATTCTATCCTCGATAAGCCAAGATCTTGTAGGGTCCTATTGAAGCCCCGAAAATTGGGTCTACAACAAGGGGGATACCCACCCGGTCCAGACCTTGGTTAGCAGCTCCTTTTCTGTTTGGTGTAGTGGGTCCGACTAGGGATAATGGGACCAGTTTCCCAATATGTGTGTGTGTGTGTGTGTGTTGAGAATTGATATTTCCTTTCTAAGAAAGTTCCTAAGTGAAATGCTTATATTCTAATTCTAATCTAATAACATGTAAATTGTAATCTAATTAAACAGAAATATCTAATTCTAAACTAAACCCGGGATGTAATCTTTTCTTTATGCAATCTAAAATGATTTCAAATAGAAATTGGTAATAAAGATCATTCAAATGTTATAAGAAAAGAATTCAATAAAGATAAACCACTTCGTATAAGAAGTTAGACGAAACAGTTGTGAAAAATATATCGCATAATAAGCTATTCATACATTAAGCATAAACAAGTGGCTATCACTGTACAAAATTGCCAAATGATAACTCAAACATTCAAGCGTTAATACATAAACAACTGAACATAAATATCACTTTAACACAGAGGCAGAAATAGTTAAGAGATAAAAGTACCACTTATAACTAGTTCTACTCATGAGCTTCAAGCAATAATGACTTATCTCTTCTTAATCCAACATCCACTAAGAGTACAAAAGTGCAACATCAGTAGTAGATATTAAACGTAGATATCAATAAATCCTGTTCCATTCATTCATCAAATCCTCCTCGGAGGGCGCAAAAGTGCATGTTCTGAGGACAAGTTTTTGACAAATTTCAGGACCCTTCTCTAAATGCATGAGAAGGGTTTAAATACTACTAACTAAATAAAAAAACAATTTATTAAAAAAATATAGGATACGGTTTAAATGACCGTCCTATTTTTAGGCAAAAAATAAAGCAAAACTAGTACTAAATCTAAAATTAAAATTTAACAACTAACTAACTATGAATGAGTTCTTTGGAATTGCAAGCGTTCAACATTGATATGAGAAGAATAGGCTGACCGACTTCAGATTTAAACTGTCTCGTGAAGACGGAATTGGCAAGAGCTGGCGCTATCTTTTCGGCAGAATTGATGATACACTCGAGAGTCATGCATTGGCTGTGTGGTTTTACCAGACATGCCCAGTAAGAATCCCAATTTAACTTTGTTAATCCTTTAATAAATTCTACCTTCTCTTGGGCTTTCTGTTTCCATTCTGTTTGCAGTAGCTGTGCTTTTGGTAGGTATCCTGGAGTAGTTTCAGAGATCAGATTTGACTTGTGTAAATTTTCATTTATACAATCAATAATACTGCTAGTTGCTGTGGCTGCTTCTTCTGCCGCTTGCTCTACCTTCCTGATCTGTGCATCCCAATTATTAAAAAGTATTTCTTTGTTATTTTCATTGATTGTAGGTGCACCTGCTCTTTTCCCTTTTGTATTTTTCCAAGCCAAATAGTCATTAACTCATTTTTCAGTTAAATCATAATCATGTCGTAAGTCTACGACATGATTAGTGATTTTATCACTTTCTTCACAAAAAAGAGTTCCACTGTGAAATTTTTTGGCATAATATTTCCTGTTGTTGTAGTAGTTGATTATTTAAGGAAATAGACTCTGTGATAAATTCTATGAGCTTGGGGTTGTCTTTGTGCATCTCTTGCATAATCTGTATTTGTTTATCTTTTTCAGCCAAATTTTTCTGATATCCGATCTGCATCTGTTGAAACTCTTGCTGTAATTTTTCAAGTTGTTTCTGTGCTTCACTGTTAGCATTGGCTTGTTGTAGTTGTTGTTGTAGAACCTGTACTTGATCTTATTTTTCATTCAATAATTGCCGTACCTCAGATGCTTTATCGATGGCTGCAGAGGCTTATGCTCCTGTGATCTGAGATAATTTAGTAAGATTTTCAGTTGGATCAGTAGTAGGATCTTTCCATAAAACATCCAATTGTTCTGCATCATGAGAGAGTGCACTTTCTAATTTCCTTTTCTTCCTTTGTTTTCTTACTACTGCTTTATGTTGTGGACTATAGAATATATAAATAGGAGGAATTTCCTCTATTTTGAGCATAAGCTCAGAGGATGGGGAAATTGGAATATGTTCTATTTCTGTGACATTGCTAGTTACTCCTGTGACTATATTTTTTATTGTCTATATATTAGTCACAGGAGTCTGTGTGTTCTATCCTTCAATATTAATCAAATCATTAAATGTTTCCCATTCTTTTTCTAACTCAATTTTGACGAATGGTTGCTGTACAATGAGAGGGGGAAGATTTAACTGTGGAGTGGTTGAAATCTGTTGCTGTGAGAGTTCTCTTGATTAAGCAGTATCTCGTACTGACCCTTCACTTTTATCCTGGTCATTATCAGAATTTTTAGAATGTTCAGAGGTCTCTTTCCTGGATTTCGACTTAGACTTATCTGTACCTGAAATTTCACTGAGACTGATACTAGGAGTTGGTTCCCTTACGGGTTTCAAGCGCAAATTATCCAAAGGAATAGTGGTCAACCTTCTTTCTCTATACATCTTAAACTCTTGGAATTATTCTGGAGAGAATCGCGTCTGGGCTAAATGTAAAACCTCTTTAAATGTGCCTTTTTCTTGGAACATATCATCAAAAATATCATCTTCTCTAGAAAATACTCTTACCTTGACTGAAGTAGTGAAATTTTTAACAATGTCAAAGGGGTCGAATAGTCTTCTTGAAAACTTGAACAATTGTAAACATTTAATATTGTTTACTTCTTTAAATGCATGACCAACCTGCTTTAAATCTTTAGTCAAACCTCCTTCTCCACAGGTTTGATAGGCAATCTCTCGGGCCATGAGTTTATCTGGCACATACAAAGATAAAACATGAGGAGAAGCAAAACTTCCAAAAACCCTAACATATGTAAATAATTCTTCTCCAAACCATCTTGCGACGGGGAGAATATCTACTTCTGCTTCAGGGGAAAATATTGGAGCATCCTTATTAAACAACATTCTGTAAAGAGGCAACATGATGCCATGGAAAATCTTGTAAAAATGGGGAATGAACTTTGAATCCCACAATTCCTTGTGATAAACATGAATGGGTAGGGGATCTTGACTTGTCCATTTCCAACCCATTAAAGGAAACTTAGAAACATATCAGATTGAATCCATCACATAAGCAGATAAATAAAAAGGAGGATAAATCCTCTGAGAGACAGTCCGTTTAGACCGATAATTCAAAATAGCCGTGGCTAAGTTATCAGACAAAATCTTAGCCCAATCTACAATAGTAGCATTAACAGCAGCATTCAATAACGGTAGCCATTCAGTCGAAAACTTATTGATGTCAGGCTTTCCAAAAAGCCTACAGAGCATAGCAGCAACAAAGCAATATGGAGAAGTGAGAGAACCAGTACTGTACATACCGTGTTTATCTTTCTTCAGTGGTTCATCTCTCCTAGACCAATCCTTGGTGCATTCTGCCAGGTTTTGATTTTCTTTGGCAAAGTTCTCCATGAACTATTTATTGTAGGTTTCCTGTGGCTCTGGTAAATGATACATAAGCTTCAAATCTTGTGGAGTGAATGAACCAATGAGTTCTTGTCCTTGAGTCTTGAACTGTTTGTCCGTAATATCAGTGCTATCCAGCACCCATTTAATCATATCCGTATATGGAAGAATTTTAGGTCTTGCTGCTATCCGGTGTAAGAATGAACAAGCTAGCTCTGTAAGAGAGGCTTCATAAGACCAATGTGATCCTGCAGTAGCCGTAACTTTCATTACTCTTGGGTTTTCTTCTTCAAGCAGATTATACATACCCTCCCAAGTAGTGATACCAGCGTCTTTGTTGCAGGCAGTGTCTGTGTACAAGGACGCCATCTCTTTACTTTCAAAACTCAGAGCTTTGTCTTTCTTTCCCATAATACTTTGATTATCACTTTGTATAGTTCTCTGTTCTTCGCTCCCGCAGTTTATGAATTAAGTGAGAGTAATGATATGAAAATTTGATGGGAAAGTTTTAAATTCTGAAAACGTATAAAATATACTACCTTACGTGAAATAGTCTTTTGATTAGAACGAAACCATTTTTCATTAATGAGTGACAATCAATTTATTGATTAACATTAAAGCGCATAATGGAGTCTTGATTTATGGAGAAATATTCTTCGTACAATGAGCCTCAAGGATATGCGATAAGGCGATCTGCGATTTTCTTCGCAATATTTCAAAATTGCAATATCGCAGATCGCAAAATCGCAAAATCGCAGATCGCAATCTCGTGAAATTGCAATATCATAATAGCGCAATATCGTAATATCGCGAAATCGCTATATCGCAATATCGCACAATTGCAATATCGCAGATCGCAAGATATAACATATGACAAACATCCGTTAAAGTATTTTATGCGAAATGCGATTTGCAATATATGCTATCGCACATCGGTGATTTGAAGCTTTTTTATCCTTAAAATATGATATGCGATGTGATGAAGGTTCTTTTAGCGTGTAATTTCGCATCGCAATTTTTAGAATTTCGTTTGTAAAAAGGAATTCATTACCTTTTGGCGATGTGATCTTCCTCAAAGAATGATTTTTTTCTATGCTATCATAAAACTTAAGTTTTTTGGTTTTTTCAAGGTACATTCTTCTAAGTTTATGATAGTAAGTTTTATTAAAAAAGGAAAAACAAGCACTATTTGATTTTTAGATTTTTTAACTAAGGGTCCCCACTTATTTAGTATTATCACTAATAATAAATAAGAAGGGGGGTTTTTGCTGGCCACAATAGGTCCCTTCCAAATATTTTCAAACTTCCCGTGCTTACCTTTATCTTCATTTCTTGCATCCCACCGCAGCACTACATCCTCCAGATGAAACCTATCTGATTTAGTTTTGCGATCATAAATCTTCTTGATTTTATCCTGAAGTCTAGAATAAGTCTGAGAAACTTCCTCCCTTGTTTTTTGAAGATGAATCATTTGATTGATTTGACGTTGCATATCATCTTCCTCACTATCTGCCTCCCGCAATAATCTCATAACCGGGACTTCAAGTGATGTAGGAAACACTGTATCTGTACCATAAACCAATTCAAAGGGTGACATACCTATAGACTTCTTGGTGCTAACTTGGTCTGCCCTCAAAGCATTGGTAAGCTTCCTATGCCAATTTTTTTTTTCTCCTCCAACATTTTCTTAATGATATTCACCAAGGATTTATTATAGGACTCAGCTAATCCATTTCCCTGTGGATAATATGCGGTGGAATTGCCCAATCTGATATTATACTTGTGACAAAACTCAACCATCTTCTTTAAATTAAATGCTGCAGCATTATCTGTAATAATCTTGTGAGGACAACCAAAACGAGACAAAATATTGGATTCTAAAAATTGAATAATTACCGTGTTCATAGCTTGCCTTGTAGGAATAGCCTCGATCCACTTGGTGAACTAGTCGGTGGCTGTCAGAATCCATCTGTGCTGTGACGATGATGTGGGTTGAATTTCCCCAATAAAATCAAGTCCCCACTATTGAAAAGGAGCATTTATTTCAACAGGTTTTAGCGGAAGAGGAAGGAGTTTCCTTTTTCCCTAAAAAACCTGACATTCATGAAATTTTGTGACTGTTTTGTACAAATCAGAAAATAAAGTTGGCCAATAATACCCTGCTCTCAACACTTTGTTAGCTGTTTTTTTCCAAAAAAAATTGCCTCCACAATCTCCCCTATGGAAGTCATCCATTACTTTCTTAGCCTCATCTTCAACCAGACAATTCAAAAGAACACCTCCTAGATCTTTCCACTAAAGGGCACTACCTAGAATGATATATTTAGCAGATTTGAATTTCAAAGACCTACCCTGACCTTTTCACATTCCAGGAGGAGGACATAAGTGTTGAAGAACATACACTATATCAGAATACCATAGTGAAGTGAGAAACATTTCCGATACCTGTATTTGGATGCCATCTTCTTCATCATATGACATTGCTGCAATAAGTTTTATGTCTAGAGCATTCAAATTAGATTCAACCATCAACTTGGCTAACCCCCGTCCCTTGATCAATTTGGTAGGCCTAATCTCGAGATCATACTCTAGCATTACTGCTATCCACTTACCTATCCGACCTTTAGGATAAGTCTGTATGAGAATCTCTTTTACCGCTGCATTTGGAAGATAGGCTATAGTATGTGAATGTAGAATATAGATCCGAAAATATTTCAAAGATTTGATTAGGGATAAAGCTTGTTTCTCAATAATGTTATAGCGAATAGCAGCATCTCTAATGGCTCGATTGAAGAAAGCAATAGGTTGTTCAACCTGATCCTTCTTTTACATCAAAACCCCAGCCAAGGTGTGCTCAGATGCAAATGAAAATATTATGAAATCACTAGTATAATCTAGACTAACCAAAACAGGGGCTGTGGTTAAAGCAAGCTTTACCAAGTTGAAAGACTTCATAGCATTAGTGGTTCATTTTACACTACTTTCCTTCTTCAACATATTAGTCATTTCCTGCAAATGCTCAGCTAAATTAGGAACAAATCTGCATAAGAAGTTAATCTTACCATTGAAAGCCCGTATCTCCTTTTTGTTTCGCGGAAAATATATATTCTGAATGGCTTCTACTCTGGAAGGATCAGTGCAAATAAAATCTTTGGAAATTATGTGACCAAGAAGTTTGCCTTCCAAAATGGAAAAAAGACTCTTCTTCGGATTTAGAGAAATTACGAACTCCCTACATTTCTGAAAAAAAATTCTCAAATGATACAAATCCTAATCATTAGAACCATAAAATACTGTCAAATCATCTAGATAAACTACTAAGAAAACATCTTTCTCATTAGCAAAGGCTATATCCATCGCCTGCTGAAAAGTAGCCCCTGCATTCTTGAGTCCAAATGGCATTTTAACATACTGAAAGGTCCCCCAAGGTGTTGTGAAAGCATTTTTATCTTGGTCTTATTCATGTACCAAAATCTTATTATAACTTGAATAATTGTTAAGCAATGACATCCGTGATGCTCCAACTACCCTTTGCAGAACATGGTCCATCTTAGGAAGGGGGTAATTTGTTGGAAATTGGGTTCAACGCTCCCCGTGTGTTTCGTGACATGGACTAACCACCTCTCGTGGATCCTAACTCTGGCGATTGTAGCGGAGACTAATGCCTGTGGGTGTTGGTCTAACGAAAATTGTGATTCCAAAAAGTGGTATCAGAGCGACAGGTCTCGAGTTCGAAACTCACCCAGCTCACGTTGGGGGGGAGATTGTTGGACATTGGGTTCAATGCTCCACATGTGTTTCGTGACATGGACTAGCTGCCTCTCGTGGATCCTAACTATGGCGATTGTAGCAGAGACTAATTCCTGCGGGTTTTGGTCTAACGGCAATCATGATTCCAACATAATTATCCTTTAAAGATACTTTATTCAAATTCTGGAAATCTATGCATAGCCTTATCTCTCTGGTATTTTTCCTTACCGGAATGAAATTTGAAATCCAATCAGAAAACCTAATTGGAAGAATGATACCTGATTTGTACAATCAGTTTACCTCTTTCTCGATGGATGGAAACAATCTGGAATTTATCCTTCTCAAATTCTGTCTGAAAGGCTTTTGATCTGGCTTGATGGGAATAGTGTGTTGAATAATATTCTTGTCATAAACCTTCAAATCTGCATAATCCCATGTAAAAATATTAGAAAATTTAGACAACAATTTGATGTACTTATCTTTCTCCTCGGGAGACAATGTCTTAGAAAACTTAACCATCTTGGGCTTGTCTGTTGTTCGAATGTTCACATCTTCTACACCCTTTTCTGCAGGAGTCAATGTTGGTTTTCTGGCCACATCATCCTGATCGAACAGATCTTCTAAAGGTATCAGACCTCTAGGAATAATATTGTCTTTCAGCTGCAAAACATTCATCTGATTGGCCTCTATGTCTTGATCATCAGTATCAAAAACATCATCACTAAAAGCATCTTTGAATTTTCCTTCATTCTGCAAAAAGCTGTTAATTTCTTTGTCATCCCAAAAAACTTGCCAGTACCTTAAATTATCTGGAACATTAGGTCTATGTTTGACATGAATTTCAAATTTATTACTGGAGTTCATTAGAATTTTGAGATTACTTGCCACTGTAGTAAGCGAATCTGCAATGATGTTCTGAGTTCTTGGCACTGTTGTTAATGTATACTCAGGAAATTTTTTTAAGATATCCAAAAATACATTTCTATAGGCTCTCATCTGCGGATGCTTTGCTTGATGTTCTCCTTTCACCTGCTTTATGAAAAGCTCAGAATCAACATAAACATAAATTCTTTTTGCACCAAGTTTCTTCAAAATCTTGAGACCTGTGATCAATGCTTCATACTCCGCTTCATTATTAGAACATTCAAAAGCAAACTTATAAGAGAATT
Organism: Pinus albicaulis; assembly: GCA_034641835.2. Taxonomy (NCBI): domain Eukaryota; kingdom Viridiplantae; phylum Streptophyta; class Pinopsida; order Pinales; family Pinaceae; genus Pinus; species Pinus albicaulis. Next base: position 747,709,262 of record CM076572.1, read on the forward strand.
CTCTAACATTACTTGGAATTTGACTTGAATTACCAATAGGACTTCTAATCCAAATACCAATACCTGCACCTTCCTTACCCAAATCACCGTCGAAATCCATGCTCCAAAGGCCCTCTTCATCTTCTAGATGCTGAAATTTCACTTTTGGTTCTGATTTATTTTGGTCGGTCACCTCATTTTTCTGTTCTGTACTGATTTTCAGTTCTTCAAGAGGCTTTTTGGAAGAAGCCACCATTTCTTTTTCCTTATCAAGAGCTGCTCTAAAACTTTCTAAAACTTCTGGCACATCTTATAATACTAATAGCTGATTATTTACATCTTTCAAATCACCATCATTATACAAAATAAAATATTCTAGATCTGTATGTGTTGTAGAGGTAAATCCCCTCTATGGACAGAGGCGATCCCTACTAGCCCATATTGGGTCTAGCAACAATCGTACCACACTAAGGTGCAAGTTCCTAATTGCAATAGACCAACTTGCGATGAAGGCCTACCTCAAGTCCAACGCTGTGGTTTGTAGAGAAGATGGCACTCCCGTTTCCTTGCTCTAGCAGGTCACAATCCTCTCACTCACCGCGATCGAACACCTGCACACACAAGAAACACGACAAACACAAGCGTAAAACCCGATATATGAAATTATGTATCAGTCAGAGAAGACACAACTCATGATCATAATGAACAATACGAGTGGAACCATAACCAATAGTCGCTTATCATTAATTCATACAAAGGAAAATACAACCTGGCTCTGACGTTGAACCTTCCTTCAGCGGGTCGTCAGCGGAATACGTCTCGGTAAAGCTTGTCGGGAATGGGGACAAGCCTCTCTCTTCGATCGTCAATCTCCTTGCTACTGATTTGGCACTATGAGGACTATGGCAACATTCTTTAAGCTATGAAGGCTCCTGGGGACTAGCTTGCAAAGGGAAATGGCAAGCTTATATAGATGGTGGAAGGGGAGTTGGGATCCCTACAATCATGGGATTGGCCCTTACTTCAAGGAAGTTTCCATGAGAGGTGGAAAACTACTTCCTCTACATGGAGATCCGGAGCCAAACGTCCCAACTCGATTTAGAGACCAGTTCATGAGTTTGTTGGAGTCAATCTTCCGCCATTTATTTTTAAAAAACACTCCTTATTAAGCCTGACACGGGTACAACACTGAGACAGTGCGCCAGTTGGCACACCCTCTTTGGAGGATTTCCCCCATTGGTGCGGGTATGACATTAAGCAGTCGCACCAAGGATAAAAAGGATATTTTTAGGGTTTTTCACAAGGAGTTGTCTTCAGAGGAATAAAAGTCCATGTCTAGGGGAATGCCATGAAAGTGTTTTTAGATCATGTCACTGCTCACAGGTCACGGAATAAGCCCTCCAATATGTGGGATGGGGAATTTCAGGGACAGTGACAAATTGCTGTGTAACAGATGCCCCCTAAAGCATGAGGCCCGAAAGAGAGAGAGGGGTGAAATGCTTTACGAGAAAGTGTCCAACTGAAAACACTGCCGTCAGAAAACCTTCGTAGAGAAGTACAACTGATATCTCAAATACATGATATATATGTGGTATGGGTGCAACCATCCATAACAGAGTATACAAGAATCCAGATCCAAGGCATGGACGCAGCCATCCAATAAGGATCGATAAAGAGACTTAGGCATGGTCGCAGCCATCCAATCAATGAGTCATGCAACCAATCATAATAATCCACAAAATCGTAGTCTGGATTCTAACAGACAAAATCCAGGGTCTTGTGCTCCATTTCGACCCGAACAAAGTACAAGTTCAAGCATGTGAATAAGTGAGTTGAAGTCGAACATGCAAGAACATCGCCTGATTACCAGCCAATGATGAAAGCTGTTAACAGACTCGAGAGATACCACTAATAATGACAATGGTACTCAAGGTACTATAGGTACAATCTACGGCATGTGAATCAGTGAGCTGGCATCGAACACCCGTAGAATCACTCGATCGGAGGCCAATGATGAAAACCTCATGTTGAATGCAAAGAACCTGCCATTAAGGCATGCAGGCTCCAAGGTACCAGAAGGGAGTCTCCAGATCAGCTTCCTGGATAATGAGCTGAAGTCGACAGGAAGTGACCTTGATCGAAGGTGGGCCATAATGTTTCCCACATCATCGACGTGAGACAGAGGAACATAATGTCTTTGTGAATCAAGATCAGATGAGAATCAGAGGAAGGTTGAAACTTGCAGAGGTCAACTTCTCTTGAACATATCGACGGCATGATAGTGCATTTGGCAGTATTTGACATCAAAAGATCAGAGGTCATGATGATGAGGCAAGGAGTAGATGAGAGGTAAAAAGGGATTACCCAAACCCATGGAGGCAATCGGATAATGAGGTGAGATGTTCCCAACCCGACACGAATGCAGACAAGTGCCATGTTCAAGAGCGACATATTGCCGACATGACAATGATGCTGCTTCCATTTTCCCCCACCATTTCTGGCGACTACCCCAATTATTTTTGAAAACAAGCTTGAAGGGGATATCATATGCTTGTCATATAAGTTCATCCTTCGGAAGAATCCATCCTAGTACATTTAACGAGCCCTAGGAAGGAGAAACTCGAATATCATCATTACGACTGGATTCGATGTCATCAGGGTTTAACGAGTCTGACAAAGGAAGAACTCAGCGTCTTTTCATGTTTAGAGAGTTTGAAAAGACAACAGAAAAGTAAACTCTAATGGTCCCTTTTCGTAAATAGTCCCTCAGACCCGAAAAGGTAGAAAACTATCTCTGAGAAAACCTCCTAGTCGTGATAGGCTAGGGTATTCCTTTTTCGTAAGTAATCCATCCCAGCCCGAAAAAGGGGTAAACGTATACTGGGTAGATGTTGTTTCGGGGCCACTTTAACGAGATCGAAACGACAAGGGACTCGATAATATTTTCATGTTTAGAGAGTCATAAAAGAGCTGAAAGATGACTGCAAAATGACTTTTTCATGTTTTTCCCGAGTCCGAAAAAGTATAAAATACAACTCGTATCACCGTCGAAGCTGCGAAGAAACCTGTCGCTGCACAGAAAAGCAAGTGTAAAATCCATTTTTCGACAAAAATATATTAAAATATTGAGAAAAATGACATTTAAAACCTAATTTTTGACTTAAAAAGTTATAAATGGGCTCCAAATGGTAAAACAAATTTACTTTTACTGTTGAGAATGCAACAAGATGATGGAGCTTAGTGAAAAGAAGTCGCCTTCACTAAGTGGGCCCGCAGGCTATTTTTGGCGCAAAGTCTATTTTTAGACATATGGATCATGGTCTATGAGTTGCAGGATGCTATTTATGGATGGTTGGTCAAGTTGGTAAAAATAGATGAGACCTCTTTTAGACATACGGGCGAGTTTGTTATTATTTTATGGGTCTAAAAATAGATCGATCGGAAATATTAACCCTTAATAATATTTAGACTATAAAAATTATCTTATCCTCTTGGAGCACTTCAGTTTGATGCTTGGATGTGGCACATGCAGCTGACAGAAGGAAATACACTTTTCCTAAGGGTTAGTTGAGCTATTGCATGGTTGAATTTAGTTAGAACTCATGTGGCAGAGTTTGGTGGAGTTGATGAGACAGTTGGTGGAGTTGTGTTCGGTTTAACTTAGTTGAACTAGTTGTATTTAGTCTAACTGAAAAATACACTAGTGATGAGTAGTGTGAATTAATTATTAATTAATTCACTAATTATTAACTCATAAATCAACTAAAGAATACATCAGTTAACTGCAGTGCATGGACAGTTCAGTGGAGACCAGTGTTAGAGGTGGGTGAAAGGGTGAGTCTACTATCAGTTGTGACTATAGCTGTGCATGAGATTGGCACACACATTGATTGAGATTTCCAATGAGGACTTCGCAATATAAGCCAAGGGGATTTGAACTTGGATCTCACAATTAACCATCTTGGATTGCGCAGTAGAGGCAGGCTAATAGGTGGAGGAGATTTGAACTTGTGACTTGTTCATATCTGAGCTTGTGTAGTGTGTAACAATTGGAGATAGTGCTGAGAGCTTGTGAGGAGTTTGTGTGTTGTGTAACCAGCTCCAAAAAGAGAAGAAAATAGATATCAACGCCTTAGAAATGAGCCACTTCGAGGGGGCAACCTCCAATACATTACATAAATGAACAATTCTTGGATGATACAAATGAACAAAACCTCCTTCTATATATAGGAGTCCATGGGGCCACAATATAATCCTAGTGGGCCACAATGTAATCCTAGCCGACCTGAAAATAATAATGTAAGGGAACAATAATAACAATATGGGGGTTACAGGGGTACAACAATAACAATAAGTGGGGCTACACTAACATAATAAGGGACTATACTATTAATATAGGGACTTAACATGCCCCTCTCCTTCAAACAAGTGTTGTCCTCAACGCTTGATTATTTCTTGATGCTTCTGTATAAAATTCTCATCCTCCCATGTGGAATATTGTACAGGAAAGTTCTTCCACTTGCTGAGATACTCTAAAATTGATCTTACTTGTCGAGTTCTTGTTTTTGTGACTACTTCAGAACTTCTTTCGATGTGATGTTGATATTCCTGTTGTTTCATTAGATTCTACACCAAAGTTAGGTTATCCTTTGAGAGTTGGAGAACTTGTTGTTGATGCTCGATGTCATCTTCCACTAATTTATCATCCATATTAGCTATTATTTTATCCTTCAAACCATCCAACTTAGCCTCCATTTCTTCTTTTAAACCATCTATGTCATCTTCTGTTGCTCTTCATAAGATTGAAATTTGTTGCACTTGGTACCATAATTTTGATATCTCATACTGCAATTCTTCCACTTCATGCATCACAGTATAGATTTATGAGGGCTTAATGGGTGTTGAATTATTTTTAGGAGGCATTTCAGAATTCAATACTGAAATATATTCTCAATAGGCCCTTGGAATCACTTCAAACTGATTTTTTAAACAAGATTTATGCAATTCGGGAAAAACAATACACACTTTTTACTTGCTTTTGAGGAGCTCAATATTGAAATTGAATTATCTCTGTAATTAAAAATATTAAATATCTGAAATTCAAACCTGTAGTAGCCCTCTGAAGCTTCTTTCAAATTCCATAGGTCTGATCTAATTTGGATTCCCCAAGACAAAGTTGTGTCCAATCTCCCACAATGACCTAATTCTGGACTAGTTCAGTAGAGCAAACTTGTAGGACTTGCCACGTGTCATTGTTTGGTCCTTTGTCTCTGAAATTGATAGCCAATAAACTACAGTCTGTGTACTTGTGACCACTTTTTACGGCACTCCAATCCGATGCCCAGAGAGAGAGTTATTGAAAATTTTCCACGATCACCTCTTTGAGATGAAATTCAGGAGCCTGAAAAAGCGCTATCTTCCACAGATCATATCTCCAAAAATATTGCGAACCAAGATCTGAAATTTTTTGACAACTTTCCTTAGGATTTCAGCTTCGCACCATATGAATTTCAGATTCTGAAACTTCGTAGAAACAAAGTTATAGCGAAAATTCCACGATGACCTGTTTAGGAGCTTGAAAAAAGACCTTACTTCCACAGATCATATCTCTAAAAATATTGCGAACCAAGCTCTGAAATTTTTAGACAATCTTCCTCAGGCTTTCGACTTTGCACCCTAAAAATTTCAGCTTCTGAAACTTTGTAGAAAATTTTTTATAGTGAAAATACCACGATGACCTGTTTGGAGCAGCGAAACCCTAGAATCCAAACCTCTGATACCAAATGTTGTGTAACCAGCTCCAAAAAGAGAAGAAAAGAGATATCAACGCCTTAGAAATGAGCCACTTCGAGGGGGAAACCTCCAATACATTACATAAATGAACAATTCTTGGATGATACAAATGAACAAAACCTCCTTCTATATATAGGAGTCCATGGGGCCACAATATAATCCTAGTGGGCCACAATGTAATCCTAGCCGACCTGACAATAATAATGTAAGGGCACAATAATAACAATATGGGGGTTACAGGGGTACAAATATAACAATAAGTGGGGCTACACTAACATAATAAGGGACTACACTATTAATATAGGGACTTAACATTGTACTATGTATTGTTACATGTTCTCTATCATTATAATATACAGATAGTTGGGGTTTCAAATGTGTTTTCCATTACATGTGCCGTGTTGATATGTGTGATTGATTAATGTTCAATGTGCGCATGCGATTGTTTTTAATTCCGCAAATTGATGATCAATGGTAGAAGAGGTTATGTATTATGCATGAAGCTCAAATAGTGTGTAATCGGGATAATCTTGGTGAATAACTCATCTATTATTCAAATTTCTACATGGTATCGGAGCAAAGTTGATCATCGGATCTATTACAGTGATTAAATTTTATTTCTTTAGGCAGAGTCTGTAAGAGGGCTAGGTAGCCTCTGGATTCATCCCTTCTTTGAAAGGTGAAATATCTAGTAAATTCCCCTACAGTCTATCTCTGTACTAGAAATAATTTGTTCTCACAAATTCAGATCATAAGCAGTTGAGTTTTGAGCTGGTGGAATTTGAATTTGCAGCAGTGTTTTCTTGGTGTCGAAGCTGAGATGTCTTTCAAAGGATTGCGATTGGAGTATGCCCTTGAGGGCAGCTCGAATTATATTTCATGGAAGGATAGGATGGAGGTGGTGCTTGATGAGAATGGGCTGAAGGAGTTCATAGATGCTGAAGTTCCAAAGCCTAGCGATGCAGTCTTGGTTGAGGCTTGGCAAAAGAAGACAGCAAAGTGTCAAAGGATTCTGTTGGAGGGCGTGAAGGATCACATAGTGTCCAGCCTGCATGGTAAGGCTTCTCCATTTTTGATGTGGAAATCCTTGACAGATTTATTCCAAAGCAAGAGCGACCAGAGGAAGTTGGCACTCAAGGATAAACTCAGGAACATTAAGATGGAGAAAGGAGACAGTATGCCCAAGTACCTCACGAAGTTCACCCAATGCAGGGATGAGCTGGGAAGGGTGGGGGTGACTGTAGATGATGAGGAATTGGTGAGCTTGGCTCTCCTTGGGCTTCCGAAGAGTTGGCATTCCTATCGACTCACACGGTCGGGAGAAATTTCCAGGATGGGAGCGACTTTGGTCGGATCTTGTGCAAGAGGAGATAAGGCGGAGTACCAGGGACGGATCTTCATCAAAGGCATCTGATGAAGAAAATTGTGCTTTGGCCGCCAAAGCAAAGAAGGGGAAGAACAAGAAATCTTCTCAATCCGGTGCGAAAGGCAAGAAGCAGGACATGTCCAAGGTGAAGTGCTTTCACTATCACCAACATGGACATTATGCCACAAAGTGTCCGCAGAAGAAGAAAAATAAGCAGGCTGCTGGATCTGCAGCTGGAGAGGCCTTAGCCTCGCAGTTTGAGCTGGATTTTTCACTGATCGCATGCTTGGTATCAAGTGTGATGGGTTCAGTTTGGTTCTTGGACAGTGGTGCGTCTTTTCACATGACAAGAGATCGAGATTTGTTTTCTGATCTGGATGAGAAAGATCTTGGAGTGCACATCGAGATGGGCGATGATGGTAGATACAGTGCGACCGGTATCGGTACCATTTCCTTTGAGAGGGAGTCTGGTAAACCCTTCAGATTGAAGGAAGTAATGCATGTTCCAGGATTGAAGAAGAATCTTATCTCTGTGGCGATGTTAGAAGACAAGGGATATGATGTTGTCTTTAGCGAGGGAAAGGCTTTCCTATGCAGTAAGGAAACTGGTGAGACCCGGAGGATAGGGGTTCGAGTTCAGAACCTTTATCAATTGCAGGTAGATGGCTGTGCAGCAATGGCAGGCAAGGCAGAAGGAGTGGTGAGTCGGGATGATGGCGAGTTGTGGCACCGAAGATTGGGCCACCTTCACCATGGAGCTTTGAAGATACTGCAGCAGATTTCTACTGGGCTTCCTAAGGGCACTCTTGCGCAGTCAGATCAGTGCAAGGGGTGTACCTTGGGAAAATTTGTGAAAGCCACTTTTCACGAGAAGGATAGTCGCGCCACGATGATCCTTGAGAGAATTCACACAGACGTGTGTGGACCTTTTCTCGCAGCTTCGATGCCAGGCCACGGTGTGCACTATGTGATCTTTGTTGATGAGGATTTTGAAAAGCGACCTTCTCCATGTAGAAGAAGAAAGTAGACATACTCAACGTTCATGAGTTCAAGGCGCCGGTTGAGAAGGAATCCTGGGAAGGTGAAGGCTCTTAGAGCGACAATGGTGGAGGTGGTGAATTCATTCATCTCTGGCGAATTCAAGGACTTTTGCAACGCAGAAGGAATTCGAAGAGAGCTCATAGCACCTCATAACCCACAGCAGAACGAGGTTGCTGAGCGGAAGAACAGAACGATCGTGGGTGCTGCACGGGCGATGTTGCATGATCATGGCCTACGCATTCACTTGTGGGCGGAGGCATGCAATACTGCAGTATATGTGTAGAACCATTGTCCTCACAAGATACTTGACATGAGTACACCCGAGGAGGCGTTTTCTGGTAAGAGGCCTGATATTTCCCATTTGAGGATTTTTGGTTCACCTATTTACATTCATGTGACGAAGGATGCCAGGAAGAAGCTGGAGCCGACCGCAGAGGTTGGGATATTTGTGGGATACACTGATACACCCCACAACTATTGTGTGTATTTGCTAGACAGTCGCAAGACTGTTGTGCGACGGGATATCAAATTTTAGGAGGAGAAAGCCATGAAGTGTTCGCTTGAGAGGGAGCCACACTTGCATGCAGAGGAGGAGCTATTAGTTCCTAAGGATGAGCTTCAGGATGTGGATCAACCACAAGAGGAAGTTCATGGAGTGGAAGAGACCACTCATGCAGCGCCAACCATCAGAGGGCAGAAGCGCACTACAGAAGCTGAGCGACTGGCTCAAGATGCAGAGAAGGTTGTAGGACCACCTACAGCACAGCGTAGACAGAGATAGTCACCGGACCGGTACACTGGATACATGGCTCTTGTGAGCAAACGTGTCGTGACAGAGCCATCCTCTTTCGAGGAAGCTATGGAGGACCTCGCATGGGTAGATGCCATGGTGGAAGAGTATGATTTGATTGTCAGAAGCAATGCATGGGAGATTGTCCCAAGGCAGGAAGGGAAATCAGTGGTTGGTTCGAGATGGATCTACAAAGTGAAGCAGGCAACTGACGGGAGTGTGGAGAAGTACAAGGCAAGATTTAAGCGTCCGAGGCTTCTCACGTATAGAGGACTCGATTATGAGGAGACCTTTGCACCTGTCGCAAGGTATTCTTCCATACGGATGATTCTTGCTCTCTCAGCGTAGATGGGGTGGCACATTCATCAGATGGATGTGAAGACTGTGTTCCTCAATGGGGTGATTGAGGAGGAGGTGTACACAGAGCAGCCCGAAGGTTTCGAGATCTTCAGCAGCGATTCGCATGTGTGCAGGCTCAAGAGAGCGTTGTATGGGTTGAAACAAGCACCTCGTGCTTGGTACACATGGATAGATAGTTATTTCACCGGACTTTGATTCTCCAAGAGTGAGGCGGATCCTAACCTATACCAGATTGTGGTGGAGGGTAAGTTGCTGATCATTGTACTTTATGTAGATGATTTTATTCCTCGATGGTGATGAGTCATGGATACTTTCATGCAAGGAGGATCTTGCTAGAGAGTTTGAGATGAAGGACTTGGCCTCCTTCATTATTTCCTCGGGATTGTAACCGTGTATAGTTGGTAATCGTTTGTTTCTCGTGGTAAGTATGCTCGGGATATACTAAAGAAGTTCAACATGGATGGTCGAAGCTCGTTGATACCCTTCCGGAGGTTGAGGAAGGAGGATGCTACTCAGCCGAGGTAGTGGATTCCATCGTTTATTCGACAAGCCAGGGTCAGCGATGTATCCGGGTCAACACACGACCTCGACATATGCTATGTCAGTTAAATCCGAAATTTTCTTTCACAAGTGAGTGGTTAAGCCAACCAAGCTCTTCTCGGGAAGTGTGCAAGCATGTATTGCGTTATCTTAGAGGCACATCGGGATATGGATCGTGGTACAGACAGTCGGATGAGGTGAAGCTGTGTGGCTTCATGGATGCAGATTGGGCAGGGAGCCCAACAAACAGAAAGAGCACATCTGGAGGGATTTTCAGACGGCCGCGCCGCTTGGGTACAAGCAGAAGTAGATCTGTGGCACTCAGTTCAGCAGAGGCCGAGTATATGGCAGCAAGCTTGGCTGCATGCGAGGCTATATGGATGAGGAAGATCCTGGTCGGGTTGTTTGGGTCACACTTGGAGCCTACTATGATTTATTGTGATAACTAGAGTTGCATTAAACTCTCGGCTAATCTAGTATTTCATGATAGATTCAAACACATCGACATTAGGTACCATCATATCAGAGATTGTGTGCAGCGGAGAATCATGTTACTTTCATATATTCCCACAGAGGATCAGGATGCTGATATCTTGACGAAGGCGCTCACCAGGAGCAAATTCGAATACCACAAAGGCAGGATAGGGGTTGCAGATAATCCATATCTTGCTGAGAGGGAGTGTTGAAAATGCAGCAAGATGATGGAACTTAGTGAAATGAAGTCGCCTTCACTAAGTGGGCCTGCAGGTTATTTTTGGCGCAAAGTCTATTTTTAGACTATGTCTATTTTTAGACATATGGATCATGGACCGGGAGCTGCAGTATGCTATTCTTGGATGATTGATTGAGTTTGTAAAAATAGATGGACCTATATTTTTAGACACATTGGGCGAAGTCTATTTTTAGACTGCCAGTCTAAAAATAGATCAGTCGAATATTATTAGCTCTTAATAACATTTGGACTATAAACATTATCTTATCCTCTTGCAGCACTTCAGTTCGAGCTATGGATGTGGCACATGCAGCTGATAGAAGGAATTATGCTATTCCTAGGGTTTATTTGAGCTATTGCATGGTTGAATTCAGTTAGAACTCATGTGGCAGAGTTTGGTGGAGTTGATGAGACAGTTGGTGGAGTTGTGTTTGGTTTAACTTAGTTGAAATAGTTGTATTTAGTCTAACCGATAAATACACTAGTGAGGGTGAATTAATTATTAATTAATTCACTAATTATTAACTCATAAATCAACTAAAGAATACACGCTAACCGGCAGGCATGGACAAGCTCGTTGGAGACCAAAGGTTAGAGGTGGGTGAAAGGGCAAGTCTACTATCAATCCAGACTATAGGGCCGTGCATGAGATTTGCACACACATTGATCGAGATTGCCAATGAGGATTGCGCAGTACAAGCCAAGGGGATTCGAACTTGGATCTCACAATTAACCATCTTGGATTGCGCAGTAGAGGCAGGCTAACAGGTGGAGAAGATTTGAACTTGTGACTTGTTCATATCTGAGCTTGTGTAGTGTGTAACAATTGGAGATAGTGCTGAGAGCTTGTGAGGGGTTTGTGCTATATATTGTTACATGTTCTCTATCATTATAATATACAGATAGTTGGGGGTTTTCAGCTGTAAGCTTTCCCCATTACATACTGTGTTGATATGTGTGATTGATTAATGTTTCAATGTGCGCATGCGATTGTTTTTAATTCCGAAAATTGATGATCAATGGTAGAAGAGGTTATGTATTATGCATGAAGCTCAAATAGTGTGTAATCAGGATAATCTCGGTGAATAACTCATCTATTATTCAAATTTCTACATTTACTTTTTACCTCACTGGGAGAGAAATAATGGTCTGTTTGTGTGCAAACTTGCGGCGGTGATTGCGACTAATCCGGGCCATCATTCAGATCCTCATCTGTTCCAGGTAAAAGGCGCTCCCTTAAGCTTCATTTTAATCCATTTTTTATAAGTTTTAATTATGCATTAGACCTCTGGGGGGAACCTTTTAAAATTTTAGGGCTCGCTCCATTGGCGCGGGTATCGGGCACAGAACCACGCCAATGGACATTTTCTCACAAAGGGGTCGCGCCAATGGCGCAACGCAATTTTCCGCTTTAAGTTTTCAAAATGTGAGCTATGCATGTGGATTTTCGAATGCAAAAGAGATCTAACAAGGCATTTTTACTCATGTTAATGCAGATATTCAGGCACAATGGTCATCGAATGGAAGGAGAGGGAACATGGGGAGGAAGATGAAATGGCTATGGAAAACGAAGCCTGTATGAATGCATTCAAGAACTGTGGACTCAAAAAATTCTTCCTTACGCCATGCTTACGAGCTCAACCTGAGCTACTACAGTACTTGGTCAGCATATGGGATGAAAATGAGGAAGTGTTCAAACTTCGAGACCAAGTATTAGCTCTTGAGGTCTCCGATGTTTACTTTATAACCGGATTGTCGCGCAGAGGTCCAGTGCCAATCATAACCGGCAACAGACCTTCTTGAGAGAAAATGGAGATGGTAATGGCAAGAGTTTGCCTAGGGGCACAAACAGGATCGAGAAGTGAGAAGGTGGACATCCACACTGTCCGCAACCTAGCACTCAGGGTAGTGCTTCATACCATTACATGAGCTGCAGGATCGCAAGCTCCACATGAGGCAACCAAGGCCCAACTCATACTAGCCTCCGAGTGTATGAATCCCACACTATTTGATTGGGCTACAATAGTGACAAGCAATATCAAGAGGCATCTAACAAGATGCAAGCAAGCCAAACTAAAGCAGTTTGGCTATGGTTCCATTCTGGTGTCGTTCATCCTGGAACGACTACCCATTTTCCAAGGCCAAGGGGCAATAGTTGCCGAGCCGATACCGAGGGAGCCAAGGATGGCTCAGTGGGCAACACTTATGCCCAGGTCAGGAGGAGGTCAACAGATGTCTTGGAGACCCGAGTTCTTTGGGTGGTTATTGCGTCAACTGATCGTGGTTGAAGATTGGCCTTATGATGGGACCGATTTCACTGGAGATCCCGATCTTCCGCTCCCGGAGGGGGAGGACTGGGATGAGGAGCTGGGTATGATTCTTTTTTTTGATTTTTATGTATTTATGATTTTCTTGGTAATACATGTCCGTTCTAACAATAGTTTTATGTGTATGCAGATGTTGGCCCAGAGAGGCCCGCGGGCATGTCGCCCATTGCGCGGAGGACCCATCTCGCACATGACCCTCAAGCTAAGGGTGGTGAAGGGAGTGAGCTGATCCAGAACCTAGAGGGCATTTCTCGGGGAATTCTAGACTATGCACGGCTGGCAGACGTCCCATTAGCTTACCAACGACACACTGTGGGGGTGCATAGTCGCCTTCACAGACCGCTTAGGCGATTGGTGCGCACGGTGGCGTGCTACCACGAGCACCATGCTGATTAGCTTATTTAGGGCTTTCATATGCATATTTTTTGAGAGACATGTTGTCTTCGGCTATTATTAGACAAACATGTATATTTTTTGACTTTATGTGATGTACTGCAAACTATTCGACACATATATCTATATATCTATTTCTGGATGGATCTTTTTACATGTGATGATGTTTTTATATGCTATGCAAATGTCCAATACAATGTAATCTAATGTATCAGTTGCATAAAAAACGACCAAATGAAAGAGTTCACAAAATGTATCTAATCACACATTTTATTTTTATACAAGCTTAAAAGCAGACATGAAAACACACATGCAAACTATGCTTGGAAATGAGTTTTATTTTTATGCAAGCTTAAAACACAAACTATGCTTGAAGAAAATGGGCATACCCCCAGCATGGTGTCTCAATTCGAGGTACATGCCCCCCAAGCTTCAGTCCATAGGAAATGGATTGAAGGTTGAAAACATAAGAGATTTGAATGAAATATAACAAAAATCGAATTGAAGAGGCTCGTGTTTAATTATTTTAATGAGGTTGACACACTTAAAAGAACTGTCCTCATAGCAACTTGTTTCATTGTTTTAGGAGCTTGACACAAGAAGAGGAACTGTGCTCCGATGAGCTCAACGGAGGAGGCTAAGGAGAGAGATGATCGGATACATCACACTCTAGACAATCGGACATTGCCCCCTGGCTGGGCATGAAGGAGGAATGATGATGTCCATCGCTCCAAGGCAGGTCCTCAAGAGACATTGTTTCAAAAATGGCTTTGTCAGAAGGAAAAATCTCTTTAAGAGGATCAGCCGAGTCGGCCTCTCCGAGCCAGGGGGATTGGGAATAGATATCTAAAGCCATGCTCGAGGGAGCATGTTGAGAAGGAGGAGGATCTGATGTGGCACCGATTTCATAGTAATTAATCTCTACTGAAGTTAAGGGCATCGATTCTCCAAAATTAGTCACCTATTCAGGCGAAGGGATGATCCATGGGTTGTCAGACCTAGAGATCATATTAACTTGAATGGTGTGTGGTGGTGGTGGGAAAAATACCCATGAGGACGGGGTCCTTGAAAATACCGAGTCCTACACTGTCAGGGGGATTGGGGATTTGATCCATGTAAGGAACGTTGTTATCAGAGGTGGAGGTGAATAAAGACAACTGATCCACAGTAACGATTTTTCCCTCATGAGGAAACTTAACAAGTCTAAAGAGGGTGGATGGCACGCATAACATGGCATGAGTTCAACTGCGGCCGAGAAGCAGATTGTAGTTAAGCTTGGTGTCAACCACTTCTACTTCTACGTTGACTGTCTTCCCCTGTAACGTAATCAGAAAACTCTCGAGAACACCCAGGGGTTTCGATTCCCGACCATCGAATGCCTCTAAGGCATTTGGAGATGTTGAAAGCGCCGGAGAGCCAATGGCCTTCCAGCAGGCGGACGAAATGACACAGGTAGAAGCACCTTCATCCACAACGGCCTTATGGATGTTAAGACTGTTGATCCCGACTTGTATCACAAGAGAAATTTGATGCAGAAGTCGGGGGGTAAATTTTTCTAGGTCGAAGGTGAGAAGACTAGAATCAGTGGGATTGATTCCACCGATCGCAGACAACAGAGATTTATGTTGCGAAGGGAAACTTTGAAGGACTTCCAATGCGGACATAGTAGAAGGTGCCTGTGCCAAATCCTCAACAATACTATAGTGTTGAGCGGCACAGGCATTTGGATTGTAGGAAGACCTTTGTAGAACACCTTTAGAAGGTGGCCTCACTACAGGTTTAGCAGTAGGCTTCTCAATTTCCAAAATACCGGAGACAAGAGGAGGAGGTGGGCCATCCACAACTTCCTTCCCAGCTGCCAGACGTGATCCAACATAATCCTTTGAACGCGTAGCAATTGAGACAGGTGCAACACCATTCATCATAAAGACCTGGGACCCAAATGGTGCAGATGGTGACGACTGTTCAACCATATAGGTCTGCTGAGAGGGGAACAATTATTTAAGAATTGCTGGAGTCCCTTTGGAGCCTTTGAGAAGTTGAATAATTTCAGATTGTCAGGGACAATCCTTGGTATAATAATCTCCTTCACAAATAAGGCAGGGGTACTTCGGTTTACGTTGAGAACCGTCCTCAGTACGAGGTTTAGCAGACTCTGGTTTTGGGGCGTCGGGTTTGGATTTCCCTTTGCCCTTCTTCTTTCCTTTGGAGGCTTTTTCCGCAGGATTATCCTGAACGACGTTGACCTCTGCAGTCTTGCCAGAATATGGAGGAGCGGGAAGAGAAAAATTATTGGAAGAATTGGACTTCTACTTCCCATTTGAATATTTCCGAGAATTTTGAGACACAGAACCAATAACACCATCCACTGCTGGGGTAGGTGGAGCTTTAGAGGTTCCCGGGCGTGGAGCATCAGTCAAAATATCATAAAGCATGTTGGACTGAGAGTATACCAGATCAAGATACTGGGCACGTGCAATGGCCTGTTCTTTAGTCACACATGCCCCCATAGCAATATCTTGAGTGATTTTGTTAATGAAGGACGTGGTGAACCAATGATTTAGTAGTTGATCATATATATCAAAATTGATCAGCCTACGACGACGTTGCCACTCATGAATATGATCGGATATGTGGGTGGCTTTATCCTGCTTCAACGAAGTCAGGAGATGCGTCCCGGCTTCATAGCGAACCGGTAACTGAAAGTGAGTCAGAAAAGCCATTACTAAAGTATTGAAATCTTGAAAGATGCCATGGGGTATTTCAATATACCACTTAGCGGCAACATCGGTAAGAGTGCACTGGAAGAGACGTAGACGAATTGAATCATCGACCCAAGAATTAGACGAACACCACAAATGGTAGGTCATTACATGAGCTTGGGGGTCTTCACCAACTTTACCTTCAAACTTAGGACAGTCATCGGGTACCTTGGTCCGAATCGGAGGCCAATAAGGATTATGAATAATCAGATCATTGGTTAATTTAGAAACGTTCGGTAACTCCAAGGTAGCCAAGAACGGCAATTGCGGATTGAACGGCATGCCAGGCCCTCTATAAGGACCTATATCTGTACTCCATGCTGGTTGAGTATATCCTTGCCCCCATGGGTTCTGTCCTGAAGGATTCTGACCGTAGGGGGTATAGGGTGTATAACCAGTCTGATTCGGTTGCTGGTAACCAGTGCACGAGGGTTGATAACCACAGTATGGACCCTGATTATATGTCGGTACCGTTTGAGCAGTCTGTGGATTTGGCTGTTGAGTATAGGTGTAGCCGGGTTGTTGAGTGTAATAATGAGAACCTTGGGGCGGATTATAAGTCGGTCGAGATTGACCATGAGGGTAGTAACCGCCTTGAGGTTGAGCGGGCTACTGATAGGTGGGACCCTGCTGAGCGCGATAATTAGGATGCACCAGTTGATTCGGTTGCGGCATCGAGTAAATCAACTGTTGGGTAGGGTTGATAGGATGTGCAGGCTGGCCTAGTTGAACAGGCTGGCCAGGCTGAACGGGCTGACCTGGTTGAACAGGTTGCCCCGGGTGAATAGGTTGTGCTGGTTGCACAGGTTGACCTGGCTATTGTGGAGCACCAGGTTGTACTGGATGGGCCGGTTGGCCTGGTGGTGGAATGGAGCCAGGTGGTGGCTAGTAACCGGTTTGACCTGCTACAAGACCATAAGATGATCTTGGCTAATGTGCAACATTCGGACCAATAGGATACTAAGGTTGCATGGGTTGGGAAGGTTGGACTTGCCCCCCACGACCATATATCGGCCCTGGTTGGTACCTCGGTTGGCCTGTAAATCCTTGAGGTTGCCCAGGTTGGACTCCAGGAAGAGGCTGCATAGGTTGACCTGAAGGGTTGTAATACTGTCCTTGCGGACCGTATAATGGCCCTTGTTGGCCCGAAGGGTAGCCTTGTAAGGGCTATCCTTGTGGGTCATAAGGATAGCCAGGCTGGCCCGAAGGTTGACCTTGAAAAGGTTGTCCTTGCGGGTTATAAGGCTGCCCAACCTGGTTAGATGGAAAACCTTGAGCATGAAGGTGAGCCTCTGGAGCAAGTAAACGTAAAGGATTCCCATACTCATCGTACTGATATGGAAAAACGTACACGGGCATACCGTCCTGTGCATAATGTGAAAAATACGGGCGGTTGGGATCTTGAGAGGATTGTCCGACCTCGGGGTTCGATTGTTGTAAGGACAATCGATACTCCTCAGGAGAGATGTTCTCCGGCATAGCAGATGCTATATAGACGTCTTCGGGAAGTGATGTGGTGCTTACGGACCGAGTGGTAACAACAGGTGTAGATGCAGCCACACAAACAATGGGCCTAATGGGTACAGAAGTGACCTAAGGGGATGACGTGATGGGTGTCCTAGGAGACATCCCCAATGAAGGAATAATCGGCCTCATAGAAGGAGTTGATATCCACATAGAGGTGACGACGGTCATAATCTGACTCAAAGATCTATACCTTGCTGGTAGTGAAGGACCGGGTGAAGACATGACAGATAATCCGGGGTTGTCTACTGGGAACAACTGGTAATCTTCACCAGAAGTGGGGATTTCCTCACTAGGAGAATGACTGGATGCACCCATATCTGAACTTGCCGCTAGATCTCGTAATAGACGGTGAGGACTAGGAGGAATAACAACAGCTAGAAAAGGCGAACCCGATGTAAGAGGAGGGAAATGTTCCCCTACTCCAAATCCAGACCAAGGGTCAGATAAGGGCCAATTGAACTCAACTGGTCCTCCAAAGGGAAGCTCAGACAGAACCGGTCCCCCGTCGGGAAACTCAGAAACAATGGGCTGCTGATGTTCAGCAAAGGATTGTGAGACCTCTGATGAATCGTCCGTATATGGACTACCAGTAGACGAAACTGAGGGTTCCACCACTGTGACAATAATGACACAAGGAAAAGATCAAACACAACACACAGGCTGAAAAAACCAAGGCACACAATCAAACGGCCAACAAGTAAGATCTAACAGGGCATGTGATCGCGAGTGATTTATTTTACGACATTGAAACTTAGAAACTTCACCGTTTCATGTTTTAAGAGTCGAGAAACAGATGAAAGATGACTCTATCTCTTTCATTTTTGAAGCAAGCGTGAAAGGACAAGCGCTTGGTGATCTTTTCAAATTTAAGGAGTCAGATAAGATCAAAATGACTACTCAGGAATGCTAGGCAAAGGGTGTACCAAATAACCGTGAACTGCAATATACACCTTGGTTTCAAAACGAAGGAGAAATCAACCAAGGACTTAATGTACGTGTAGGAAATCTCCCCGAATGCTGTGTCCGGTGTATCACGGGTATAGGGTAGCAGACTTGGCTTCCTATGGATAAAGGATAGAAACCTAGTGGGGTCTCCCGTTATATACGCGACGGTACGGGGAGCACAATTTTATACTAGTGCTGTCTAAGGCCAAGAGGTGAACGAAAGCTACTAGGTTTAAAGACGCCGGAACACGTCTCTAGCCTAGACCTCTAAATATTTCGTTAATGTTTCAATGCTGCCTTAGTGTAAATTGAATAAATTTTAATGTTTATCTTCAATTATGTTTCAGTTTTCAAGCCCTAGCGAGTGTTATGTCTCAAAATCTCCTAAATGCACACTACATGCCACAGTATATCATTTCATTCGATGAAAGCTAATTACGAGAGAGTTAAGAGCTTTTCACACAATAACAAAATGATTAGACAACAACCAATAACGTCTCTAATGCAGCTAATGGAAACTAAAATCTTTTCTTTCAAAGTTACAAATCACTAACGACACAAAAAAGATTCGATTTTCATTAACTGATCAAAGAAAAAGAGATTTTTTTTTGTATTTTCAATGTTTAAGAGAAAAATGCACTAAACAAAATGAAAACTAATAAGAAGCAACTTGAGAAGTGATAGAAAAAGAGAAAAACAATCAATTTTCACTCAATGCAAGCACACGATCAGACCTCAAATTGAAAAAACAATCTCTCAAAACCAAAAGAATCCCAAAGACTCAAATGAACCATGTAATCTAGGCCCAAAACGAGACAAGGCAGAATTCGAATGAAGAAGAAGCCAATCACTCAAATAACGCAATAAAATGATAGACAACCACCAAACTAATGTAGAGAAGCAATCAAAAAGTTGACTGAACAGATAGAAACCACAAACTCCCAAGGGAGGCTCGACGCACAATAGCACCTAGATGCTCTAGGGCTAGAATGTAAAATCGATAGAAACAAGCAAACAACCAAAGGATGAAGGTCACAGTCAGTCAAACAAGGCTCCAGAACACTCAGGCAGTCGAAGAAATGAAACCAAAATCACAGATTAAGCTCAGAAAGCTCAGAACAGAGCAAACCCTAGCACCTTCCAGGATTGGCGCGACTGTCAGGCGGAAACTAGCACCATAACAGGATTGGCCGGGTAGTAAACTGGCAACTAGCGCTAATTGACGTGACTATCAGGCTAATAAGCGCGCCAGTCAAGTTTACTATGTAAAAATAAAATAAAGTAATCCAAGAAGCATACCAGTGATGTTGAATCTCAAACCAAAAGCCAAACTCATGAAAAGAGCCAGCCAAAAGAGCTGTTCAAGCAAGCAAAGCCAAGAATCAACTGAAAGACAAGACAATACTCCAAGTGTTTAGTTCATAAACTAGACCGGAGATTGATTGAAGCAACGTTCATCTACTTTCGCTAATGCAGAGCAAGAGCGTTTCAAAGGCTATCTGGCTAACTTCAGGCTCCGTCTATAGTTTATAAAACAAACAACAAGCTAACTCCCCAGCGGAGTCGCCAATTTGTTATAGAGGTAAATCCCCTCTGTGGACAGAGGTGATCCCTACTAGCCTAGATTGGGTCTAGAAACAATCGTACCAGGCTAAGGTGCAAGTTCCTAATTGCAATAGACCAACTTGCGATGAAGGCCGACCTCAAGTCCAACGCTGTGGTTTGTAGAGAAGATGGCGCTCCTGTTTCCTTGCTCCAGCAGGTCACAATCCTCTCGCTCGCTGTGATCGAACACCTGCACACACAAGAAACATGACAAATACAAGCGTAAAACCCGATATATGCAATTATGTATTAGTCAGAGAAGACACAACTCATGATCATAATGAACAATACGAGTGGAACCATAACCAATAGTTGCTTATCATTAATTCATACAAAGGAAAATACAACCTGGCTCTGACGCTGAACCTTCCTTCAGTGGGTCGTCAGCGGAATACGTCTCGGTAAAGCTTGTCAGGAATGGGGACAAGCCTCTCTCTTCGATCGTCAATCTCCTTGTTACTGATTTGGAACTATGAGGACTATGGCAGCATTCTTTAGGCTATGAAGGCTCTTGGAGACTAGCTTGAAAAGGGAAATGGCAAGCTTATATAGATGGTGGAAGGGGAGTTGGGATCCCTACAATCATGGGATTGGCCCTATCCTCAAGGAAGTTTCCATGAGAGGTGGAAAACTACTTCCTCTACATGGAGATCTGGAGCCAAACGTCCCAACTCGATTTAGAGACCATTTCAGGAGTTTGTGGAGTCAATCTTCAGCCATTTATTTAAAAAAAAACACTCCGTATTAAGCCTGGCACGGGTACAACACTGAGACAGTGCACCAGTTGGCGCGCCCTCTTTGGAGGATTTCCCCCATTGGCGCGGGTATGACACTGAGCAGTCGCACCAAGGATAAAAAAGCTATTTTTAGGGTTTTTTCACAAGGAGTTGTCTTCAGAGGAATAAAAGTCCAGGTATAGGGGAATGCCATGAAAGTGTTTTCAGATCATGTCATTGCTCACAGGTCACAGAATAAGCCCTCCAATGTGCGGGATGGAGAATTGCAGGGACGGTGACAAATTGCTGTGTAATAGTATGTACAGCCTACATTGGATGATTGATAGGCTTCTCCTTACTAGTTATCATATATTTCATTTTCTTTTCCCAATACGATTTCCTCAATTGCCTAAAAATAGGAATCGTAGCATAAGAGAAGTCAAGTTGTAAAGTACCTTTGAGTTTAGCTCCCCACGATCTAGACAGTAGCATGCCAAAATGAGGTGGTATATCAGCCACCACCACATCCATAAAAACATTATTGGCTGGTATTTGGTCTAAGGAAACCACAAAATCTTTGATAATACCAATGCAATGAACTCTACCAGAATCAAATGAATACAGATCATGATAAGGTCGCGTGTTACCATGCCCATATTTTCCATAATAGCCTTAGGCATCAAATTGTGAGAAGCTCCAGAATCAAGCATGGCATTATGGAGTATGTACTCATGCAGTCTAAGGCTCAAATAAAAAGGAGGAACCTCACTTTCTTCTAATTGACCATCTATAGTTGGACTGAAAATGAGCTCGTGGTGGTCATCTTCAACATTAACCATATTGGAAAAATGATAAACTAGCAACATTTTAGACACCTGATGTTTGTAATGACTATTATTCACTAATTTTTTCAAAGGAATGGACACTTTCAATTTAGCTATTTCATTTTCTAAATTAAAAGTGGTGACTTTATCTACCTCTTTGACAACAAGATCTCTTCTATCATTTTGATCCCTTGTATCCTTTTTCTGAATGTCCTTCTCTTTAGTAGCAGAGCTTGTTGATGGCTGATTGATGTTGCTATGACTTTGATCTGCATGCTCTTTACATTTTCTCTGATTATTAGGAAGATCATTCTTTGACTGGACCTCTTTTCTTTTCTGAATGGGATTGATAGGTACATCCCTGCTCCTTAAAGAATATTGTTTCTGTTGTGCACTCAAAGAATTCATATACCCATGTTGGGAATCATTATATTATGTTTCCAAATCATCATCTTTTGCCAAGATATAGTCTTCATCTTTTGGAGAAACTAAATTTTTAGTATACTCTTCATCTTCAGTCAGGAACATGGGCAAGCCATCTGCTGTAAAGAAATGATTTGTTTCAACCACTAGATCTTCATCTTACTCTTCTTCCACTCCTTGGACATAATTATGCTATAATGGGGTCCTAATCTGTTGTTGTTGTTGTGTTGTTTGGCCAGGTGCTTTCTGATATCTCTGCATGATTCTAAACTGAGGCTGTTACCCTCTGAAATTTGGATTCCGGATCTATGGTTCTGGTCTATTTGAAATAGAAAATTGGTCAACCATTTTCTCCATAGTCCGGAGTAATGAATCCATTTTTGCATCAGAAGTAGATGTCTCCTCTTTGATGGTCACCCTCTTTTCTGATCTCATCCTTGCTCTCTTCACTAGCAAATTCACTTCCACACTTACAACATTCTTCTGCATATCTGCTAATGTTGTAGGATCTTGTTCACACAATTGATATTCCATATCAGTATCAAATCCATCCGGAAATTTGACCAAAGCCAAACCCTCTGGTGGTTTGATATGTGCAGGAAGAGCATTGTACACTGCATTAAATCTCACATAATAATCTTGAACAGACTCACCAACATTCCTTTTGATGTTCTCATATTCGGACATGATTTGAAGGGGATTCTTCTTTTCTTCCCATATTTCTACAAGCTGACGATGCAAAACTTCTATGGTGTCAATAGTGGCTGCTGGTAGAGCACTAAACCATTTTCTTACTTCCCCTCCCAGACTTTGTGCAAATAGTCTCATATTCACATCCTCTATGTCAATTTCATGAAGGTCAAATAAGTCATTCATCTCATCTATGTGCTTTTGAGCTGTCATAGGATGAGTATTGTCAAACAAAGGTATTTTAGTTTGATAATCTGCGGGCATAGCACCCGGGTTCTGAGGGAGAACAAGGGGGGCATATCTTGCAGACATGATGATTGGAGGTGGAGGATTTATAGCAGGGATTTGGATGCCTAATGTGGGAGGATTGATCAATGATTGATTAGTATGAACAACAGATGAAGAAGGAGGTGAGGGAAAATAAATATTCTGGGTAACAATAGATGAAGTGCTGGTAGAAGAAAATGATATATGAGGTCTGCTTATCACCTAAGCATTTACTTGCGAAGAATAGTTTTGCAGATCTTTAAGAACTTGTAATAGTTGTGTTCCTGATTGTGACCATGATTGGGAGGATGAAAAAATATCTTCAACAGGACTGTGAAATGGAATGGAGGAATCAACAACTGTTTCATCAATCCAGCTCAAATATTTGCTGCGAAATAAACTTTTTTCAAAATTTAGATCAAATTCAATATCTTGCAAGTTTTCTAACCCTTCGGGAAATGAATGAGCTTTGGGGATGGAAATTTCTTCTGATTGATTTCCGACTGAACTAGAAGTCTCAACAACAGATTTAGCTTTTCTTCCAATGTTTTGAGGATCACTAAAAATGGTGGGAGGATTCGGATTGGGGTTGGATCTGGTGTATCTTCGGGAAGCCAGTATGTCCAATTTCAAAAACAAATATGCACTTTAAAAATTTGTCAATTCAGCCTTTGGATAAACTCTAAACTTATCATCCACAAGTTTAAGAATTTCAATGAAAAATTATTACTGGGGTTGATCTGATCTTACTTTTTCTTTCCCCAGTTGAGTCGCCAAAATTTTATCACTCAGATTGAACCTCAGGCTGAGAGAGGCAATTCTAAGGTAACCTCAAACCACACTTAGCCAAGTAGTTATCCCTACTAGGACAGGAGAGGGCTCTCTTCGTATGAATCACAGTAAAAATGACTGAGGAAAGAAGATATTAGGCTAGGTATAATAGCTCAGGGTTTTGCTTTTGATTTTATGTAGGGTTTTGCTGGATCAAGAGGAGTCAAACAACTAGGTCAAAATTTGCAGGGTGTTCTAAGGGGACAGGTAGGTAGAAGGTTTGACATTAAAATATTATTATGGTGAGGTTAATAGACTAGTGAGGATTTAGGAAGAGCATCTAAAATTAATTCTCCCTAAACTGAAGAAAATAAACAAATTATGCAAAATTTCCCAAAACAAAGCATGAAACATGAATTTTGCCTTTCAACTTGAAATTAAGCATATCATAGACATGGAAATGGTTTATTAACTTAAAATACATTCATACAAATGATCACAAAGAATAAACTATGTCAAACATTGCATACCACATGGATCCCAAATAAATAGCTGGAAATTTATCATTAATGTCCAAGCCAAACTGATACAAATATGTCCCTTGAGATGCCAAAGCTCCAAGTGAGTCCAACCATTGCAATGACTGAGAAAATACATCAAATAGACCTCAAAACCACTCTTCCTAGCCTCAGGGAGTCGAATCCATGAGATAGGGATCAGTTTCACCTACTCCCAAACAAGAATATGAAGACTAGGAAAACTCAACAATTTGCCTCTAAAAGAGAGGAAACTGATTCATTTGACCTCTAGAGGGATGTATCTACCCTAGATAAAAATAAAAACATGAGATTTAAATTTATATTGAAATTTTACATCAATAATTTCCCATTTCCCAAGATAAAAAGTCAAAACGTCAAAATATGCTGAAGATAGTGAAAATGACAATTTCCTGGCAAAAGCGGAGCGCCATGACAGAAAAAATAGCCTCTCTTGCAAGCCACTTTTGGAGGCCTTCCTAGTGTCCAAATCAGCTCCATGATAGCTCATTGGAAATATTTCCGAGTCTAGTTTCCAAATATGCCTACAACTTCCAAAATGGTTCTAATCTGCTTTGTCAAAAATCATTTCTCCCAAAATTGGTATTAGCACAGTGCCTAGGCAAAAACAAGGGCAAAAACATGTTTTTTTTTTGTAGTTTTTTGCCTTTTTGAGGGGACCATTTCTCCTTCAAATATTCTGAAACTTGTTGGAGTTGATTTCCTCATCATTCTGAACATTATTGTGGTGACCATTTCTTCATTGGATGCTTCAAAGAAAAGCGCAGCGCCAAGGGCGCTGCGTTTTTGGCAGTGTGACTGTGTGTCAAAATTGCCCAAAAATCCAAAAAATGCACCATAGTGCCAAATGTGCCAAAATTTGTCAAAATTGCGAGTTTACATGCTGATCAAGTGTTAGAGGCATGAAGAGACACCTTAGCAAGTATGCCTAACTTCTCCTTCTCTTTTTTCTCAGTCAAAGCTTGAATCTTTGCACGGGCTCGTTTGAGCTTGGCACTTGCAATTTTGTTTCTCATGGCATAGTGCTTTGCCATTTTCCTCTGAATATCATTGTCCTTGTTGGATTTCTCTAGTAAGCCCTCCAGATGCAAGTTGGTTGTATCAAGACATGTCTCTCTATCTCTGCTAATCTTAAGGGCAAGTAGCTCACTTGGTGTGAGCTGCTCTGCCAACTCAGCCTCTCTTTGTCTCTCACGGGCTAGAGATATCTTAAGCCCTATTGTATTTGGTCTATGTATTGGAGGCTGGTCCTCCTCATCATCAACCTCACCAAATCTGTCCAAGGTCTCTTCCAACAAGGCTTTAGCCCTCTCTACCTTTTTCTTTGCTTTGATGGTCTTTACCTCAATGATAATCTGCTTGGTCTTCAACTGTTTATTTTATTGCTCAAGAAAACCAATCACATATCGTGATTTGTCAAGATTAGCTTGAAGTTCAATAATATTTTCCTTTCTTCTTCTGATTAATGCAATGGTGATTCTATCCTCATCCTACTCATCAAGGTCAATCAAATGAAACTCCTACTCTGTTTCATGCTTATACTCCTGCTCCTCAATGATTGGCTCTTTGCCCTTGTCTACCTGTTTTGCGGATGAAGAAGGCATGGCCTCTTTCACTCCAAGTGAAGCAAACACATGCCTATGGCCTCTCTGATAGGTCTTGGGAAATGGCTCAACATCAATCACATTATCCCAAGTTGCCTCAATGTCCCTTTCACTGCTTGATGCTTCAGTATCATGATGTGATGATGGGGAAGGATTACAGAAAGGTGAAGAAGTAGGGTCAACATGAGGTGAAGGCATATGAATAGGTGATGATGTATTAGCAATAGGCTGAGCTAGAGAAGTTGATATGGGAGGATGAGATGATGAAGGGATGCTCTGCTCATGATGACTAGGTGGGGTAGTGAAAACTTCATTTGCAATGAATGTGTCCCATGAAATGTTCTTCTGCTCAAGCTGATGCATGACTACCATCTTAATGAGTGAATGATGAAAAAGACTCTGCATTTGATGATTATAATGCCTCCTTTGTACAATGTATGCCATTTTGTCAATGCTTTCGGAGAGATATTAAGGTATATGAAGCATTCCGACTCTAGTGAAGTGCACGAGAAGTCTGATATGGTACGAATAGAGTCGAGAAAACCTCCCCTCACAAGTGAAATAATTCATAATTATTTTCATCACGGGAACATACTGGCCAAGGAGATGAGAGAAAGGGAAAACAATTTTCTTAGAATCCTTGTATCTAGGTTTGAGTTATGGCTCATAATAGCTCAAATCAAGGTTTACCTTTTTAAATCACTTCTCTCCCACTTTAAGGATCCCTGTAGCAGTTGAAATAGCACTAGCGGACATGGTAAATGTGACCCCAAAAAGAGTGACATGCCCATCATGAAGATTTGTGATGAACAACCTTGTTAACTTAGAGTGATATTGAATCTGTTGCACCCTCTCACAAAACTCAAAACAACCAACATGCTTGAAACAAGATACAATGAGAGGAGAGGCCATGAGTTCCCTTGTAGTTATGGTTAAAATCTATTAATTTTCCCTCCTTTGTGATCACTTTTATTCAGTGATTGTTCTTCACTGATATCTCTGTCCTATTCTGACATTTTGAGTTTGAAAGCTTTGAAACCCTAGGGATGAGGTAGATGGAGATGGGGAGTGAAATAGGCTTTAGGGAATAAGGAAATGGTACTTTAGGGAAGGAGTAGGATCTAGGGAATAGGAATATGATGGAAGAAGCAAATGTGAAGTTTATGAGTGGAAAATTTGAGAACAAAAGGAACAAAGATTGAAACTAGGGTTTTATAGGCTATCCAACCTCCACATTTCACAAAGAAAACAAAATCACCATCAAAATACTTTTGAAGACAACAAGGGAGTGAAATTCATTGGTACTTACTTGTCAAAAGGCTTTAGAGAAACTTTGCTGAAGTTTTGGAGGCACCTTGACCACGTTTTGAGGCTCATAGACCAAACTGTGCATTAGCACAACACTTGGACATTAGCGCAACACTTGTGTAAAATAGACTGCGTTTCTTAGGCATTAGCGCCCAACACCTGGGTGAAAAATGCAGCGACAAGAAATTTTTGCCCAAATTTCTCAAAAAATCATATTTTCTCCTTTGTTGAAGACTCTTAATAGCTGAATGGCAACAATGGCTTGTTTTGAAATTCTTGGTGGGCTTTATAGCTTTACTGGATTTGAAATATCATTTAAATTACCCACTTTTCTAATGTTCATTTTTCTTCTTTGACACTGATACTCTTTTTGCTTTCTGACCTTTTGGCACTGCAGGCTTGATCAACATGGAGTTTGGCTTTCCCTGCTCACTTAGGCTGGACATGATTGCATTTTGACAGCTTTGGGATTGCATTTATTACATATAATAACATAAAATTACATTTGGAAAAATTGAAATAAATTACAAATTTGACTTTTCTATCAAAATGACATTTTGATATAAAAGTCATTAAACTAAAAATACAATTTTGAAAGTATAATAAATATATCATGATGACCTTATTTAGTCCCTCTCATATATGCGCTGACCTTATCTGAATGAAGAAGTGACCTTGAGAAATGAAAAACCCTAATTACCTAATGGGATTGCTTTTTGACCTGACCTTTGAATGAGATTTTGACTTTAAAGATTTCCAAGTGAACAGAGCATCTTCATAGGTGTTATCATGCTCAAGGAATCATGAAAATTAATTAGCCAATATGATCTTCTGAGGGAGAAAGAATCTTATTTGACAAAGACAACCACCAGTGGAACAATTTTATGTCATGACCTAATGGAATGACGAAAAATTTATTTAGAATGGGACACCTAAGATGCACATGCAAATGTGTTTTGATCCCAGGTGGAAGTATGCAAATAATGACACTAACAGAGTGCTTGAACTGACAGTGCGGAGTCACCCCTATGGGGGAGGTGAAGATGTCCTCGTACTCCTCCATGACCTTTTTCGTTTATTTTTGTCGTGTGGAGGGGCTGTGTTTGGAGGTCGTGGCCATAATATTCTTCTTTCCCTGATGGCAGATCATCAAGAATTTTTTTTTCTCGGTTTTGGAAATGAGCTTACTATATTGTTGTGTAGTAACCAAAGAGATGGTCATAGGCGGTGCTACCTCCAATATCCTATACAACTTATTTCCCAAGGTAATAATAAAACCGTGAGGCCTTGACTCATACACAACATGTCACTTCCACAAGTATGGTTGGCCTAATAATACATCACAAGAAAAATCACATAATACCTCATTCTTTAAGGGCTTGATGCTGTATGGAAGGCAACATTGTAGGCTGACACAGAGATCCCGTCCTTGTTGAAGCCACTCGATGGTGCACGACTATGTGTGTGCTGTGGTCGACAAGCCCAACCGCTTCACGACCTCTGCTTAAATGAGGTTCTTTTGGCTCCCACGGTTGACAATGAATTGTAGCGGGGAACCCTTTACCCACATCCGGGAGTGGAAGTGACGCTCCTCCTCCTCTAGATCTTCGGGTTTCTCCTTCTGGATCTTCATGGTCGAAACTATGGCATTGGACTCCACATCGATAATTTTCTTCCCCTTGTCATTCCCCTTGTCAAGTTCTGACTCATAGTCGAAACATGTATATGATTTAGAAGCCTTCATCTCAACCACTAGTGACTGCTAGGCCTGACACTCACTTGTGTTGTGAGTGGAGCTCTTATGGAACTCACATCACTTTCCCATGTCCTTCTCCTTCTCAGTGTTTTTCTTTTCTTGCGGCTTTGGCAGGTTTTTTTGGGCTGCCCCACCTTGTCTTTGTCCTTTTTTCTGTGGTTTGGGGGCACCTTTCCCTTGCTTTTGATTTATGGATCCAAAGTATCGCTTCTTCTATTTGAATTTCTACTCAATCTTGGTAGCATACCGGTATGCCGCACCAAGAGAGGACATGTCGAGGAACTCCATTTCGTCCTGAATGTATTTGTGCAGACAACTGTGGTACTTCTACACTGAATGTTTCTCCAAATATTTGATACCTAACTTTGTGCACATGGTATGGAATAAATTTGTCAGCTCATGCACATATTAATCCTTTTGTTGCCGCAGCGTAGTCCATTGTAATTACTTTTCCTCGTAGATCCCCACATGATAATATTGTTCCTTGATGGCATCTTGGAAAGAATTCCAAGTGGGTTTTGTTGTGAAGATAATCGCCTCTATGGATAAAGGTGATATCTCTAGCCCTAGAGTGTGTCTAGCAATGCACGATACCAACGAATGAACCCTTTCCTAGTGGTTATTCAAAATGGAAGAAGAAGAAGAAGAAGAAACTACCTCTTCCTGATGATATTATCTAATCCTTTGGTGAAGAACTTGATTCTACGATTGTTCAAGCTAGCTCCTCGCTGCTTGTGGCATTCGAATACCTGTAAGAAATCAAGAGGCAACAACATGAAACATGACAAGATACATAGCATACATAAAATACAAACTACTTGAAAAATCAAGGAGTATTAGGCTACTTGCATAGATATATACATAAATATGGAAAGTGAAACATCATATGTATTATTAATTATACAAAAAATGAAGCATACAACTACTGGCCTTAATGTTGGAGACCTACCTTTGGTGATGTCCAAGTCCAAATCTAGGCTCTTCAAGCAATCCTTCTCCCAAGTAGCAATTTGGGCATAATCACAGTATAGGGATGTAAAGGATCAATGACTAGGTAAGACCAACCAATAGTGGATGGATGGGATTCAATTTATAGGCAGGGAGAGGGAGTTACGGATCCATAAAATAAGGAGGAAGGCCCACTTCTCAAGGGAAAATCCCCTAATGATAAGATCAAGAGCTCCAAATGAGAGAGCTAGAGCATATCTACATTAAAATATATCCAGCTCGCTGTTCTATAAGCTTCTAGTGCACAAAGCTTCTCCTCCATTTTAGGAAACAATTCCAGAAGAGGTTCAGCGTGCTGGCAGCGCTAGGGCAAAGCGTTGCAACATGCCATCAACACGAGCAGGAAACTAGAACAGACAATTGAACTTTAAGCTAAGATTCTTTAGAAAATATTAAAGGAAAATTTCTGATGGTATTCAAGGGATATTTGATGTATTATCCATGGTGGCTATACTACACATTTTTCATCTTAGGGCACTTTAGTATTAGGGAAGGGAAGTGAACATGGTGAAAAATTACTGTGTAATAGATGACCCCTAAAGCATGAAGGAAAAACATGGAGTGGTGGGTGAAATGCTTTACGAACCAAGGAAAGGACTTAGAATACCACCAGGAGACTTGTAAATCAAGAATAATACAATATGTGACATCTATGATATAAAAATGCCTAATAACATATCTCCAAATAGACATCAAATAACACATGAACCCACAACATGGCCGAAACCATCCGTCTAAAAGAGATCATGGAAATGGAGCCACGGTATGGTCACAAACATCTGCATAGAAATGATCATGTGTACAATCATGAATACTCAATAACTCCACACAACCTAGATAATAACAGATGTGATCCAAGGTCTTCATCTCTCTCTTGATCCACCCACTGTATGAAGCTAAACATGTGAATTGATGCGTTGATGTCAAACATGGTAGAAACCACCCGATTACCAGTCAATAATGTAAACCGTTAACAAGCACAAAAGAAACCACCAATAAGGACGATGTCCCTCAAGGTATGAAAACACAATCTACAAGTGTGAATAAATGATTTGAATTCATAAACTTGCAGAATCATCCATTCGAAGGTCAATGAGGTACACCTGTCTTCGAATGCGAAAAAATTTCCATTGAGGCATGCAAGCTCTAAGGTACTGGAAAGGAGTTTCTTAATCATCTTCTTGGATAATGAGCTGAAGTCAACAGGAAGTGATCCTTCGAAGGGGGGCCATAATGAGTCCCACATCATCAACATGAAATGAAGGATTTCTCAAGATGATATGAGTGATTCAGGAATGTTGCAGAGAGGTCAAATAAGCAGAGGATGTTTGACTTTTATGGAGGACTTCTATTGAACATATCTACGATATGACTCTGGAGTGTGGCAAAATTTGACTCAATAATGAGATTAAAGGTCATGGTGATGACAGATAATGATTGAATGAGAGGCAAATGGATTTCCCAAACCCAGGAAGGCAAGTGACGAATGAAGGATATCCCCAACCCAACAAAAAATGCATGCGAGTGTCATTTTCAAGAGTGACATGTTGCCTCAAAACACATGGGAAGTTTCACTTTCAATTTCCCCTATTATTGGTAACAAGTACTTCTTTATTTTTGATATCAAGCTTGAAGAGGATAGCATATGCTTAGTATATAAGTTCATTCTTTGAATGAATCTATCATAGTAAGTTTAACGATCCCTAGAAAGGAGTAACTCGGTCTTGTCATGGTGACAAGTCTTTCGTCGTTTAAGTTTTATGAGTCTGATGGAAGAGTAACTCAGTGTCTTTTTCATGTTTAGGAAGTTTTAAAAAGAGACAGAAAAGAAAAATCCATCAGGTCCCTTTTCGTAAATCATCCCTGGAATTCAAAAAGGTAGAAAACGATATCCGAGAGAACCTCTTGACCATGTTCGATCAAGGTATTCCTTTTTCGTAAATAATCAAGCTCAACCCGAAAAAGGGGTAAACGTATACTCATACGACATTAATTCATTTAATTTAATGAGTTCGAAATGAAAATTTCTCGAAAATCTTCTCATGTTTTGAGAGTCAAAAAAGAACTAAAAGATGAAAAGAACTAAGGGATAGAAACTGGTTTCGGTGATGATGGAATTGCTCAAAACAAGTAAAGGTCAAGAGGTTGGCTAACAATACCACTCATCGCAACGGTTGCCCAAGAACTGGGAAAAACAATCAAGTGAGAGCGTATGATTGGCTAAGAATATGGTGAGTGTGGAATGAGAAAACCAAGGCTCATCTGGAAAAAAACAAACTGATATAATGGAATTCACGAGAGGTA
The DNA here is from genome assembly GCA_034641835.2 of Pinus albicaulis. Lineage (NCBI taxonomy): Eukaryota > Viridiplantae > Streptophyta > Pinopsida > Pinales > Pinaceae > Pinus > Pinus albicaulis. The sequence goes on from CM076572.1 coordinate 747,741,630, forward strand.
AAATGGCGATGGTTTCATTTTTTTGCACAAGCTTGAAACATGGGAAAATATGATTGAAATTAGTTTCATTTTTACACAAGCTTGAAACTATGCTTGAAAATTTTGCATGCCCCCCAGCATAATGACTCAATTTGGGATACATGCCCCCTAAACTTCATTTCATTCACCTAAGTAGACCACTGGTTACTAATAGGTGGATGGAATGAAGGGTCATTCACAAGATCAAGTGAAATACTCGACTGGGAAAATACGAGATCTAATCAAAGACTCGAATTAGAAGGGGATTTGTTTAATTTTTTAAGGTGTTTGACACAAGAAAAGGTACTCTTCTCAAACACCTTGTTTCATTTTTTAATGATCTTGACACAAGAAAAGGAAATTTGCTCGAGAGACCTTGTTTCATTTTTTAAGGAGCTTTATGCAAGAAAAGGAACTTTGCTCCGACACCTTGTTTCATTTTTTAACGAGCTTGACATAAGAAAAGTAAATTTGCTCCGAAGAGCTTGTTTCATTTTTTAAGGAGCTTGACACAAGAAAGGGAACTATGCTCCGACACCTAATCATTGTCCATAAAAGTTCATGGCTTCAAAGAGGTTCTCATAATATGGGCGAAAAACACTCTAGAAATTAGGGTCCAATTCCCCGAGTACATTATGCACTATATCAATGACTAGATCATCACTAGATGCAGACATGGGACAAGTGGGCACATAATTAACCTGTGGCAAGGATGATGCCACTTGCATATAAGAACCATTAAGGGGTGATGGTTGATTGGGATCCAGATTAGGACCAATTAATGACAACTGATCAACGGTCACAATTCTTCCTTCATGTGGGAAACACATTTGGCGAAAGAGAGAAGAGATAAAATTTCCCATGATATAAGTATAGTCACACCCAAGGAGTAATTTAAAGTCCAAAGGGCCTTGGACAACCATCACGTCTATATAGACAATCTTTCCTCCCAAAGTAATAGGAAACTTAGAAAGGATCCCTAAAGGTTGACTAGTTCCTCTATTAAAAGTTAACAGATTATGGGTAACAGGCACAAGCCGCGGAGAACCTAAAGCTTTCCAAGCAGTTGAGGACATAATACTAACATATGCGCCTTCATCTATTATGGTTCTAGGTACATCCACATTATAAGCCCGGACTGTGATCTCAAAGGGCACATAAGAAGGAAGATGATATACTGTCATTCGACTCCAATCAAATGAAGCAACCAAAATACTTGGAGGGGGTGCCATGGGAATTGGAGAACTCCTCCCTTGCATTACGAGAATGGGAGGATCACCCTCCTGTATCATGGGAATGAGAGGATTTCCCTCTTATTCATAGGAATCTGAATAAACAAAAATAACTTGAGTGGTCTGAGGTTCACTCTGTATAGGAAAGGTACGATCAACTAAAGGTGGAATTGAGTAAACCGTTTTCTCAACCAATGGTTGGTCGGTAACAGACTCGTGAGACTCACTTTCAGAGACAGTGCGATTGAGAAGAGATGACTTTTGATTAATCACTTGATCAACTAGCGGAGGATCAAGGAAAATCTTTCGGTAACCAACCAGAAGACAATGCAGAGAAGCTGTAAGGTTATCCAACACTTTCGAGGCTTCATCCATACAAGGAAAAAGGTGAATGGGATGATTCCCTTCACATAACTTACAAGTAAATTTGAATTTCCCCTTTTTCCCATGGAACTTATTATGAATAGTTGAGGATTTATCACCAACATGATCTCCATAGGTCGATGAAAAAGGCTGATGTGAGCCGGTGGAACCGTACTTATAATATCTTTGGAATGTCAGGACAATCCCTAAGAAGGCGGTCACCCTTGCATAACTTGCAAGGGAATATGAATTTTCGAGGATGAGTGGAAGGTTTTTCAACATCAATTGCACGGGTAGCAATATTCACTTGGTTATCCCCTTGCTTATTTTTCTTCTTCTTTTTCATCATCATCTTCTTCTTATTAGTTTCCTGGTTACTAGAATCTAGAATTTCACCAGGCGAAGAGGAAGAACGGGGTGAAGAAATAGGTGAATAAGGTGAGGGTTCAACTCTAGGATCAACATGAGGTTGACACTGTTAGGTGGAGACAAACATGGTTGAGAAGCAGCTTGGATGTTTGGAACCATGGGGGTTGAAAATAACCAAACTAGCAAACCAGTGGTTAATCTCGGGAGGGACAATGTTGCCATATAGGGAGCGCCAACATTTACAAAATAAGGAAAATTACTAGGATTCCATTATGAGGGGATTCCTTAATTGGTAAACTCAGGAACTATTGCCATTAGTCTCAACCTAAGATCTGCTAAGGAGTTGTGCATGGGTAAAATGTTATTGTGGACAATAAATTCTATAATTAAACAAAATAAATCAAAAGGGGTAATCTATGCAAAAGGGATTACCAAATATCCGTGAGCTGCAATATACACCTTGGCGAACCAAGGACTTGATGTACGACAACCAATATCCCCGAATGTTGTGTTCGGTGTATCACGTCTACAAGGCAGCTGACTCAATTACTTATGGCAGGTTTGCAACCTAGTGGGGTCTCCCGAAATATACTCGACGGTACGTGGGAGCTCAGTCCATAGTAGCATTGTCTAACGTGTAACCGTTTGATGAGAGCGTCCCCGTATAATTACCATACATGGAGCATAGTCTTATATACTTCCATACGTGGGACGAGATATCACCCCTGGGATGCAACATAGGCTGTTAGAGACAGATGCTATGCTTAAAAATGTCAGAACACATCTCTAGCCTAGACCTCTATATGTTTGAATTAATTCCTAATTCTCCTTAAGGTTAATTGAGAAAATTTTAAAGTTGATCTTTGATTATGTTTCAATTTTGGGCTCAATAACGATGTCACCTGAATCCCTACAATGCAGCTAAATGAAAAAATAATTCATTCATTTCGATGAACTCTAAACTAATGATGGAGAAAGGGAAAACAAGAATGCAACAAACAAACAATGCAACAAACAATGATGCCCCCCAGCTAGCTTAGAATCACTGAAATGCAACTCTAAAATGAATTCACTTTCACTACCCCAAATGTAATCTTATTGAAAACAAAATCACTTCTTTCTTCACTAAGATAAACTAAACATATTTTATTTATTTTTTTGCTTTGGATGCTTAAAGGCAAACTAATGCAATTAATGAACTGATCAAAACAAAACTAACCAAGCAAACAAAGAATTGAAATGAAAATTCCTTTCACTTTCTCTTGTTCAAACGGAAAACAAATTGTTCCAAAGTTACTTGAATGAAAATTAATTTCACTTTTTATTTTTAAAAAAAAGGAAGAGAAAACCAATTCAAAAGTTATAAATGAAAATGGATTTCACTTTTTGTCTTTCGAAATGGGAAATCAAAACAAACATACACTCTCAAGCTCGCAAATCAAACAATCGTGATCTATGTTCGACAGTCAATCAAAGGTGGCTTCGAAGTGCAATAATGATTCAGTGCAAATGAAAGCAAATTTGCAAATACAAGTCAAAAGTAATATGAAATAATGTTTCAAATGATTGTAGCAGAGTTGTCAGACAGAGCCAATCAATCTCTTGATGAAACACACAAGTTACAAGTGAAGGACAACTTACCTAGAAACCCTAGGGGGTGATCCAACTTCACTCAAACACAAACAGGGTCAAAGAGACAAATTCATCACTCAAGCAAGGAAATCAAGCTAAACACAATGGTACCAGATAATATCAGGCTAGAAAGACACCTCAGAGGCCAAGACACACTGGAAACTGAAGGGAAACCCTTGTTTTTCTAATCTCTGGGATTAGTGCGCCTGTGGAAGGAAATTTGTATAGACAACGTTGTCAGTGCTTTTGTAAGGACATAAAACACACTAGGCAAGAAATAAAAGGAAAAAATAAAAATAATTTCAATAATCAGACCAAAATTGATACCCTAAATTAAAAATCAATCACTATGCAGACATATAGAGACCCAAACAAACTCAAATCTTGACAATCGGTCAAACTAATAAAAAAACCAAATCTAAAAATGAGAGACAAAGAGGTTATATCTCCCCAACGGATTAACCAATTTTTTTGTGAAGAAAATCCCCTCTGTGGACAGGAAGTGATTTCTCTAGCCCTAGAGTGGGTCTAGCAATGCATGAGACCAACTAATGAACCCTTTCCTACTTTTTATTCAAAATGGAAGAAGAAGAAGAAGAACCTACTTCTTCATGATTCTATCATCTAGTCCTTTGGCGAATATCTTGATTCTACGATCCTTCAGGCTCACTCCTCACTGCTTGTGGTGTTCGAAAACCTGTAAGAAATAAAGAGACAACAAAAATAAATGTGACAAGATACATAACATACATAAATTACAAACTACCCAATAGATCAAGGAGCATTAGGCTACTTTCATAGATATCTAGACAAATATGGAAAGTTAAACATCATATGTATTATTAATTATAGAAAAAAGGAAGTATACAATCGTGGCCTTGATGTTGAATACCCCCTTTGGTGATGTCCAAGTCCAAACCGAGGCTCTTCAAGCAATCCTTCTCCCATGTGACAAATCAGGCATAATCACAGTATAGGGATGCAAAGGATCAATGATTAGGCAAGACCAACCAATAGTGGAAGGATTGGATTCAATTTATAGGCAGGGAGAGAGATTTAGGGATCCATAAAAGAAGGAGGAAGGCCCACTTCTCAAGGGAAAATCCCCTAATGATAAGATCAAAAGTTCCAAATGAGAGAGCTTGATAATTTCTACATCGATTCATATCCAACTCGTTGTTCTGGAAGCTTCTAGAGAATGAAGCTTCTCCTCCATCTGAGGAAACACTAATAGAAGAGGTTCAACGAAATTTTCCCTATAAAAAAGCACACTAGAAGCGCTAGGTCAAAGTGTTGGAACATTCCATCAGCACATGCATACAACTAGCAAAGAGCGTTGACCTAGAAATTCAAGTTTTAAGCTGAGCTTCTTCAGAAAATATTCAAGGAAGCTTTCTGTTGGCCTTCAAGGGATATATGATGTATTATCCATGGTGGATACACTACACAATTGTCATCTTAGGGCACTTCAGGATCAGGGACTGTTATAGGGATAAAACACCCTAGGGTTTTGGTTGGAAACCCCAACAAATATGTAATGTTCCCTTTTCAGGAACTTGCTACAACAATGAGAATATCTCAAGACATTCTAAAGTTGGAGCTCCAACAATATTTATTTTTCTGAAATATCACAAGTCTATTCGAGAGATATACTGTGGGGGCATTTTCCGGATATGTCACCTTCACAAGGAAGGGTGAGATCTAGAGGCTACCTGGCCCTTCACAGACTCTGTCTATAGATATGTGAAATTCCTTCCTCAGGAATTGCCCAAGGGATAGGGCTGCAACAATGTATGAATAGACAATGGGTTCACTACATTATGAGCCTGCACATATGAAGATACAATAGCCAATAAATGTGGATTCAATCTCTCAAGTTAGGCAATAAAGGCCTCAATGAATCATGTACATGAAAATGAAAGCACACTGCTACATGAAGAAAACCATGGCTAAAACTGCGTAGTAATATGGAGAAACTACATCATATAAAATGGAAATATAATGATATAGCAATGATAGCTCAAGAAATAAGGGGGAGCAAGCCCTCAACCCCTGAAAACACTAGTACACCAATCCTTAGAAGGATTGACTACAATACATGTACAAAATGGAAAAATACAATAATGCCGGAGTTGCTGGGAAGCAACAACTCATAAAAAAAATAGGAGGAAATGGCTGAATGAGATCCTTAATCTAAAATGGCCTCCTCCAATTAGAAATCTGAAGTGAAAGACTGATTCTTTCACTTAAGATTTCACTCTCCAACTATCTACAAACCCCTCACAACAAATGCTCTCCAAGAATAACACTGTCTAAGAGAGGGACTGCGCTGCATATGATGGCAAGTGGTTGGCCTGATGCCAAAGATGGTGGAATAAGCTCAGAAACCACCTTTGATGATCTCCTAAAGAGACGGAAGCTCCCTCCTCATAGAAACAAGCCAAGGATGGTGTTGTAGAAAACCTCCCTAGCAACACCCAACAACAATGCACAATCTCCATCCGAAACTGCACTCATGAAGATAGATGGTGCTTGACATCAATGTCTAAATATGGGGAATATAGTGAAATCCTCTAAGAGCTACTCAAGAAGGAGAGGAAATCCTAAACAAGAATTCCCTCGTCAATTATTGCTAACCAGCAAGATGTTGCTGCAAGTCCACCAGACCAAAGATGAATAATAATCAAGATGATTTGCAATGGTAGCATTTCCCTCCTTTTAAAAAATGTGAGCTCCCTCTCAATGGACCTCACTCATTAGGGTTTCCTTCCTCTAGAAGCTTCCCTCCTTATCCCACTGCATTGGCCCACAATGTGCTCTCCACCTCAGGCTACTACGCAGTTTGACTTGGTCAACTTGACCTAGCCTTCTAGCAAAATCCCCCTTTCACACATGGAGGTGTGAAATCAAGCTCCAAAAGTGATCCTCCCTCATGCCAAGAGGATTTTTTATCTCTATCCAAGAAATAAATGGGTCTCCTACCCATTTTATTCATATCCTATGTAAAAATGGCAAAATTAATGTTCCAATTTTCTCCATGAAAAATTGGGAACATTACAGTCCTCCCCTCTCAAAGATTGCTTGTCCTCAAGCAAGTGCAAGGATAGATTGATTTCTTCTCTTCTCCTCTCCATGTAGCATCCATGTATGATGATCTCCTCCAAGGAAAGTGATGCCATCTCATCAATCAAATCTCCACAATGCTCCTCCTCAACATGTAAGTAAGCTATCAAGCCATCATCATGTAAAGATGAAATACTCAAGAGGATAGCAAAGTGATGTCTAGAGGTCCCCTTGAAGAATAGGATCTGCAAAAAAATGGGAACTATCTTTCCCACATGGATCCCCCATCTCCAAGCTATAAGCCATGAAAAATGAGTCACCTTCCAACCAGGCAACTCCTGCAAGCTGTCATCCACCTTTGGCTCCGGAAAAGTAGGTGGGATGAAAATCTACACATGGTAAGAAATGTAGCTTACCCCACGCTGTCCATCTCTCCACTTATGATAAGTGTAGAGTACTGGCTGTCCATGGGCTTCAATATACTTTCCCTTAAGAGGCAATAGATCTCTAAGGATCTCTCCTCCAACACTTCAAATCAAGCTCACCCAAGTGTCTCCATATATGATGAGTTGGAAGTCATCATCATATGGCATCTCCTTCATCATATGGCTCACCTCATAAAGAGACAAATGTGCTATAAAGGTGACCATATCATATCCCATGTTCCCCTTAGAACATGTAGTGCAAACAGTGTGAAGAATTCCTCCCTCAAAGGACACATCCACACAATGTGTCTCTCTCCCAAGCATGTCCCTCATAAAGATAGCAGCAATGGAACCATAGGGAGCAAAAATGAGAATCATAATTGCTGCCATGTGCAACAAATGTGAAGGACAATGGCCCCTCAAGTGCAACCAATATAAATTGACCCTCAACTGCAATAAAGACTGATAAAATAAGTGGCTTATCAACCACTTTACTGCTGCTCTAATATCCTCATAAGTATGGAGGAAGTGAATAATGTAAGATGTACAAAGAGTATGCCCTCCATAATATGCCTCTTCCCCAAGTCCTCCTAGGGAATGGCCATCCATAATGCTTATGGCCTCAGCTAGACCATGAAGCTCAAAAGAAAGGTTGCTCCTCCTCGGAGCAATATCCTGCACATGTATGGTTAAGGGACATATACATACATCATATGAATGCTCATGTAAACAACAATGAATACCCTTACCATACTCTCTGCTCATACAAATGGAGTGGCTCATAAAAGAGTCTCCTCTCATCCTCAAAATGAAAAGAGGTGGCTGTGCTAACTCTCTCAAAGAGTCATGTCTCTCCTCCATCTCCATCTGGTCCATGCATCTACTCATATGCTGATGTATCTCCTCCTCAAAGCCCATCCAAAAATACCCCTCCATGTTGGTGTGGTATGCTCTTATAGAAAAAGTGGGGCTGAAAAGGAAATCCTTCCGAGCTGCTTGTAGCAACTTCTCCTTGAGCTTGGAAGCTCTAGGAAAGAAGATCCTATCATGATAAAAGATGACCCCATCTCTGACTAAATACTCCTCCAAGTGCAACTGGACATCCAAGATCATGCAAGTAAAAAGATCCTTGGAATACTCCACCAACATCTGGGAGCTCCAATGTGGATCTATCCTCCATAATGACAACGCTGATGATCTCTCATGAAGAGCATCTATCATATGGTAATCCTTCTCTCTGACATCTCCCATGCCAAAGATGCAAGTTGGAAGGCTGCTATCCTTCCCCTGTTACTTCTGCCACAACGCAGAATCTGAAATGGAAGTGGGTGATGATGGTGTTGAGAGAATTCTCTCTCTCTCCTTGAGTCTACCCTAGACTCCCAGCGCTATATCAAGCTCTCTCCAAGTCTCCAACCTCTGGAAATCAATGATTGGTGCCTTAACTGATGAAGCATCCATCCTCCTATGCTCATCTAGTGGTCTCCCCAGAAAAATGTCTCCATGCAATGAGACATCATCATCAAGAGATGACTGAATAGATGAATGGAGATAATCCTCCATGATTCCACTGCGCAATCCAATCACCTTCTCAGGTGCATCAACCTCCATAGATGAATAGGGATGTGTACTCCTCTTCTCATGATGCTGGGTCTTCTCCCTACATCCTCCTTATGTCTCCATGGTTCCACACCTCCTCAACAATGGCACAGGTAAAACATGAGATGTGCTTTGATCTCCATACATGAGATCCTGGGGACTTTCTTGCAAAGATGCAAGCATCCCTCTATGTGGAGCAAGAGCTCCTCTTTCCTCTGCATGAGGCACTAGATCAACTCCAGATATAACAACGCTGTTGCTCTCAATATCTGCAAAATGAGTGAGAAACCTCCCAATGATTTGATCCCTCTTTGAAAAAGAGATCCGCATGCCTCTTTGCTTAAGGGTTTGAGAAGAAAGTTTCTCCTTTGGAAAAGTATGGTGCAAGTTTTCAGCCTTCTGATGTGGTATTGCATTATCATGCAAGGTTTTTGTTTGATTTTCCTTGTTTGTCTCCACCATGAGTTTTTCTTGAATCTCTCCATCAAATATTTTCACTAATGCCTTAGTGAAATTAGCATAGGATGCAATGTTTATATTTCTTAAAGGAAAGGATTCAAAAATCCACCAGAAAAAAGCCTTACCTATAAAATGCAGCGCTGCAATTCTGATGGCTTCATCGTCCGGTATTTGGTGCTGCTGCAAAAGGTCTCTAACTCTTCAACCCAAGATTTGGCTGAACATACAGGTGAATCTCCAAAGGTAGATAGATGGAATCTATACTGCTGCTCTCTTTCCTTCACCTTCATCTTGAAAAACTCTGAAAAACTGAGATGATCTATGAATTTCTGAGTTTGAGACTCATACTCCAAGAAATCACTAAGGGTTTCCCTCTAGCAACCTCTTCTTCTCTTCCCATCTCTCTTCCGGCAATCCTGGGCATGTGACTGCGCTGTACAAGATGGTGTGTAGCTGCATGCTCACACTCCTCCAATCTAGAGTTTGCTTTTGAATCAAACCCTCTAGGATATTCCCTATACTTTATCTAGATCTCCTCATACTCTTCATGGATCATATGTACAAATTTAGGAAGAAGCTTGGTAAGCTTATCCCATTTTTCCTTTTCTTCTAAAAAATATGGAGTCTTTCTCCTGCTTATTTCTTTGTCTCCTTGATGAGAATAGGAAGTGCAGGGATTTTCCTCTTCTTTCTGCATATCCTACATGGGGAGGCTCTTCTCTGCTCTAAAAATAGATGAGATTAAGCTCATCTGCTTCATCATATTCTTCTTCTTCTTTATTGCGCTTGAAATCCACAGGCTAAGCCAAGGAAGCTGCTTTGATACCACTGTAATGTTCCTTTTTCACGAACTTGCTACAACAATGAGAATATCTCAAGATATTATATAGTTGGAGCTCCATCAGTATTCCTTTTTCTGAAATATCACAAGTCTATTCCAAAGATAGACTGTGGGGGAATTTTCCGGATATGTCACCTTCACAAGGAAGGGTGAGATCCAGAGGCTACCTGGCCCTTTATAGACTCTGTCTATAGATATGTGAAATTCCTTCCTCAGGAATTTCCCAAGGGATAGGGCTGAAACAATGTATGAACATACAATGGGTTCACTGCGTTATGAGCCTACACATATGAAGATACACTAGCCAATAAATGTGGATTGTAGCAGAAAAGAGTACAATACTTGAGGATTCAATCTCTCAAGTTAGGCAATGAAGGCCTCAATGAATCTTGTACATGAAAATGAAAGCACACTGCTACATGAAGAAAACCATGGCTAAAATTGCGTAGTTATATGGAGAAAATGCATCATACAAAATGTAAATATAATGATATAGCAATGATAGCTCAAGAAATAATGGGGAGCAAGCCCTCAACCCCTGAAAACACTAGTACAAAAATCCTTAGAAGGATTGACTACAATACATGTTCAAAATGGAAAAATACAATAATGCTGGAGTTGCTGGGCAGCAACAACTCATAAAAAAAAAAGGAGGAAATGGTTGAATGAGATCCTCAATATGAAATGGCCTCCTCCAATGAGAAATCTGAAGTGAAAGACTAATTCTTTCACCTAATATTTCACTCTCCAACTATCTGCAAACCCCTCACAACAAATTCTCTCCAAGAATAATGCTGTCTAAGAGAGGGACTGCGCTGCATATGATGGAAAGTGGTTGGAATGATGCCAAAGATGGTGGAATAAGCTCAGAAACCACCTTTTCTGATCTCCCAAAGAGATGGAAGCTCCCTCATCTGAAAAACAAGCCAAGGATGGTGTTGTAGAAAGCCTCCCCAGCAACACCCAACAACAATGCACAATCTCCAGCTGAAACTACGCCGATGAAGATAGATGGTGCTTGATCTCAATGTCTGAATATGGGGAATAGAGTGCAATCCTCCAAGATCTACTCAAGAAGGAGAGGAAATCCTAAACAAGAATTCCCTCGGCAATTATTGCTAACCAGCAAGATGTTGCTGCAAGTCCACCGGACCAAAGATGAATAATACTCAAGATGATTTGAAATGGTAGCCTTGCCCTCCTTTTAAACAATGTGAGATCCCTCTCAATGGACCCCACTCATTATGGTTTCCTTCCTCTAGAAGCTTCCCTCCTTATCCCACTGCGCTGGCCCACAATGTGCTCTCCACCTCATGCTACTGCGTAGTTTGACTTGGTCAAATTGACCTAACCTTCTAGAAAATTCCCCTTTTCACACATGGAGGTGTGAAATAAAGTTCCAAAAGTGATCCTCCCTCATGCCAAGAGGATTTTTATTCTCTATCCAAGAAAGAAATGGGTCTCCTAACCATTTTATTCATCTCCTATGTAAAAATGGCAAAATTAATGTTCCAATTTTCTCCATGAAAAATTGGGAACATTACAAAATCGAAGGGCATCTACCAAAAAGAAGCAAGAAAACAAGAAATCCTAATGCATAAATTACTAAAGTGGGATGAATAAAAAGTACCCGTATGTCCTACGTTTGAAGGTGTTCCTACAGGGTTCAAACCCTCTGCTTCCTCCAATGATTTAAAACCTGCAACACATTCCAGAAAAGAATATATATTAGTAGTAGTTCAAAGCATGTTAAAGACATGAATGTTCGATAATATAAGAATAAGGATATAAACCATGAAATCATACAAAATTAGATCATAACATGAATTAAAGCATAAAGATCATAACATTCAAGAATAGGATATAACTTATTTATTGATAACTACACATAAATGTGGAAGAATACAACCCAATTCAACCACTGATCCAAGCGAAACCTTCCTCCGGATCTGTCCAGCTCAAGCCTCAACAATCCTTGTTCAAATGCATACACATAGATTTCATATAAAGAATATGAACATCTCTATGAGGAAATAAGGGTTTCCTATAGCTAGGAGTGCATGAGGCACAGGGAAAACTCAAACTTGATCAGGGACCAATTTCCTATAATATCAACATCCTATATCTATCCCCCCTTTAGGCCTTCCCATGAGGTGTATTTATACCAGACCAAAAGAGTTGTTTCAGTTGGGATACAGTTAGGCCACAGGCTCCTGTAGGTGGGCTTCCAGTTTAACCAGTAAAACTTGCCCAAAAAATATGAATTTTATATTTTTTTAATATTTCAAATTATATACCCGGGTTGGGTATAGATGGATCCATGTGTGTGCACGCTTTTTGAAGGGCAGAATCGTGTATGGAATTTAAAATAATGTTTTTTAGTAAAATGACCAAGCCTAAAGGGAAAGGGCTACCCAAGGCCATAACTCATATCATCAAGTCTACATGGGTGCTGAATGATGCTATAACAAATTCCCCCTAATATATGAGGTTAGAAGGGGTACATGGTGGTCGGAATGTATTATGTGTATCAAAAGAATCATGCAAGGACTTGGGAGGAGATCACCAGATTCCAGCTTACCAAAAACCAGTGGAAGAGATCAGAAAGAAAGCTCATGTCTAAGGTAGGCATACCCATGCTCATAGATAGTAAAGCATGTCCGCATATCAAGTGTAGAGTGGATCCAATAGGTATACAAGTGCAAATAAAATTGAGAAGTACATAGTGGATCATCTAATCATATCCAAAAAAGTACATATCAAAGCCATGTCCCAATATCACATATAGAAGAATTGATCAATGATGCTCAAAGAGATGCCTGATCACTGATGTCATATCACTGATCCTCAAAGTATCAAATCATAAAGGTGGAATAAGGTTACTGTAGGAAAATTGGGTACCAACATATAGGATGTTGCTATGATGAACTGCAACATATAAGGTGGATGGTGTCACTGGCAGAAAACTGAAGGAGCTGACAAGTGAACCAAAAAATGTTGATGCAACCCGAGGTCTACACCGACCACCATGGTACATTTCTACACTATGGGAATAAATGAGCTGAATTCGACCATGTGAGAAATCGTTTGATTGTCGATCATTGATGTATATCATTAAAAAACATGAGACAACTCACCGATAATGATGATGAGAGTCAAGGTACCCCAATATAATCTAACGAATGCGAATAAATGTATTGAAGTCGAACACTTGAGAGAATCTACTAATCAAGAGGCATTGATCTATTCTCACTATCGATAGCGAAGGAGTCTACCACTGATGACTGCAAACCCTAAGGTACTGAAAAATGACTCTAGACCTTGTTCCCAGATTAATGAGTTTGATTTGATGGGAAAAGATCTGTTGGAAGGAAGGAATTAAGGCATCCCACATCAATTCAGCACGAGTGTAACCTACAGGCCAATAATTTGGAAGGAATCGAGGGAAGAAAGATGAAGTAACCATACCGAAGCAAGTTTCCAGCATACACAAAATGTGGCTAGCGCACAACATAAACCCTATGAACCAACCAATAATGAAAGCTGACACAGAGGCGAGGAATCCACCAATAGGGTAGAATGGAAACCAAGGTACTGCATGAATCCTAATGTGTGATAATGTAAATTGATGTCGAACACAAGGGAAACCACTCAGTCAAAGACCCATGATACTGATTAATGCCAAGCACAAGGTCACCTATCAATGATGGAAATAGGGTCAGGGTGCGGCTTTAGGCCTACTCTTAGAGAAATTTGTCGAAGTTGATAAGAGTAGACCAACCAACAAGAAGTCCATGGAGACCTTCTTAACAAGCAAGAGAAAAGGACCAAATAGCTAATGTGATACTGAACGTAACTTTGAGAGACTGGGTATGTCCAACTGAAAATGAGTAAAGAGGCACTACATAAAGGCTAACTCAGGTTTACTTCCCTTGAACAAAATCATGAATCAAATGTGATTATATGGCTGCATATGATAACTTTGTATAAGTTTGTCATGCAGGAGGTAAAAACAAACTCTCCATGTGATTGGAAGAGATAACCAACCAAAGGAGTACTGAATCAATGACAAGGTTATGGCTCCCCTAAGTCAAACTAAAAACCCATCCTGATGGAGGAAAGACTTGTTTTGTGTGCTTGTTCAAGGGTGACACAAGTGACTCTTGTTTCCATCAATTATGGAAGTAATGTCTCGTTCCTGCTCTTTTTGAAATATATACATATATATATATATATATATATATATATATATATATATATATATATATATTTGTCTTTTTCATATTTAAGAGCCCGAAAAAGAATAAAAGAATGCCCATGGTACAGTGGAAAGAACGAGTGTCCAAATAAAGATGCACTAGTTCCTGAGACTGGAACACTCCTAAGTCAAACTAAAAACCCATCCTGATGGAGGAAAGACTTTTTTTGTGTGCTTTGTTCAAGGGTGACCATGATGACTCTAGTTGCCATCGATTATGGAAGTAATGTCTCGTTCACTGCTCTTTTGGAAATATATATATATATATATATATATATATATATATTTTTTTTTTTTTTTCTCTTTTTTCATATTTAAGAGCTTGAAAAAGAATAAAAGAATGCCTATGGTATAGTGGAAAGAAAGAGTGTCCAAATACAGATGCACTAGTTCCTGATATTGGAACATTCCTATGCTCAATGCAAGGTGACAAAACTGGTTAATGACACTCAAAGGAATGTTCTTTGCACGGGCATAAGGTGTCAAGTTGCAGAGGCTAAGTGATTGCAAGGTTGTTTTGGTAGAAAGACATGGTCAAAAATTGGCTTATACATGAGTCTAAGTGAAGCTGGCTTAAGGCAAAAAGGTACAAATAGTCAACATGCAAATCAATAGTACCAATCAACACTTGGGAGCCTCTAGGGTATAAAGCCAGAAATATAGCAAAGAAGAAAGAGAATGAAGCTTCATCGCAAAGTCATGATGGGACTAAAGAGGATTCCCGAGCCAAAGAACAAAAGTTCAACATGGGTGCCAAGTGATAACAAGGGTACTACCTAGGGCGCCCATGATAGGGTAGGCTCCTACCACACAAGTTATGACACTTCTAAGCAGCAAGAAGGTTCCATGTCACAGCTTGGTGGGGTCAATCCTAAGGCCAAAAATGGAAAAGGAAAATGATAACGCACAATGCAAGTGGACAACCTAACCTATATGCCAGTTTCAAGAACGAATAGCTGTCAGAGCAGATCAACCATAAAAATAGCCAAAGGAAATTTCTTCAGAATTATGTATACATAATCATGAACACTAGGCAAGAAGTCAATACATCCCATATATAAACTTCAAAAAAAGGTTTTTGTTTATTGAATACAAAAAATGAAAACTTGTACCTTATATATACAATATAGTAGAAGGAACCACACAACCTTATCGCTTACGAATAATAGTTCTTCAGGACAAGCCCCTTGCAGGGCTTAGGCCAAGGACTCCTTTGGTAGCTAAAACTCATGGCTTCAAAAAGTTCCTCCTACAAAGGAAACTCCACATCCATGAAATCATGAGAAGTAAAAGGATCAAAGGAGGGAAACAAAGGGTCCTATACACCCATAGAAGAAATCACTCGATCAATAGTTGGGATCATATCCTGAGAAGAAAAATAATAATTCAAAGGATCCTTCTTATAAGCAATTGAGGATTGAGGATCTAATGCCACATAGTTCACTCGTGGCAGGGCAGAGTCACCTTGAACACTTGGAACATACCAAGGGGTATTTTTAACTAGGTTCAAATTAGGATGGTAATTATCAGATGCAAGCTATTCAATAGTGATAATACTTTCTTTATGAGGAAAATACATCACTCGAAAGAGTGAAGACACCACAACATTCATAGCATAGACATAATCATGCCCAAGTAGCATATTAAAGTCTAAAGAGCGATCAACCACCATCATATCAATTAAGATAGTCTTCCCCCCTAAAGTGATAGGAAATTGAGGAAGAACACCCATAGATTCACCAAGTCTTCTATCATAAGCTAGAAATTGACTATCAGTTTCCAGAAAATTTGGAGAAACCAAAGAGCTCCAAGTTGAGGAAGATATATAACTTGTAGAGGATCCTTCATCCACTTCACATCGATATACATTTGTGGAATTAACTCTAACTCTTATTTGGAAAGGTGCAATAGAAGGAAGACGAGGCTCAACAAGACTATCCCAGTCAAAGGAACAGTCCTAGAACTTAGAGGGGGTACACTCGTAGAGACCAACATGCCCCCTAGACCAGAAAACCGTGAACTAGAAATCAAGAAGACTATGTTGTTAGACACATAACCCCCCAAAAGAGGAGTGGGATTGACCAGATATTGCACTGGCTCGACCACTTCATCAACCAATGGTCGATTTGACTGTTGAGAAACCATAATAGGTTCAGGAGTATAAGAACCTATAGACTCGGACCACAACCTTTGTACCATTGAAATCTCAGGGAAAAAATGAGTAAGATGATCTCCCTTATAAATCTTACAAGGGAACTTAGGTTTAAATATTTTACGCCTAGGTTTCTGATCAACATTAATGTCCCCAACATGGCTGGCAATGACTAGTGGAGGATCTCAAACATGACTTGCAGAGGTTGGTGGAGGGTCTCCAACATGACTTGTAGAGGTTGGTGATTCTTTTCCAATAGAGATAGGACTTATGCCCCTAGCCTGACTCATAGAAGTATGTGAGTCATCATCAACATGAATGATAAAGGTAGGTAAATCATTTCTAGTATGACTTGCAATGACTAGACTTAATTTCCCCAACATGACTTGCAGTGGTTGAAGGCTCATATCCAACATGACTAGCAAAGGTCGATGATGATGCATGGAGAGAATTCTTCTTCTCTTTATCCCTCCTATTTCTCTTCTTTTTAGATTTATTATTGCAAGATGGAGGAGAAAGAGGAAGCCTGCATTTCTCTCATAAAGAGGATGAAGAATTAACACCCATTTGATGCTCTTGAAATAAAGCATTCATCTGAGAAGCTTCAAGAACATTTTGAACATTCAGAGTGGACCATAACCAAATGAGTAATCCAATATTTCATCCAGGAATATTCAAAGTAGCCATCAAGGGGGTACCAACATTTCCAAAGAAAGAAAAAACACAAGGATACCCTTTTGGCGGGGTTCCTTGGTTGGCATCCACAGGAATATTGGCCATACTAGCTAATACACATATCCTTCCCTTATGGGATAGTTCAAATGACTTTTCAAGGAAGAGAGATGCACAATAAAAACTTTTCCCTTAAATAGGAAACTCCATGTAGAAATTATATAAACAATATGTATAACAATGGATTCGATCCGATCACGCGATATGCTAAAGCAAGATACTGAATCCTTATACAAATTAATTGCGGAAAATAAACACGATCACCAATCAAAACAAGTACAGAAAGAAGCAAATCAAACCACAACACAAATATTTTCCTAGGGAAATCTTGCTGCTCAAAACCCCTCTATATTCTATTGTATATTCACCAAGGAATCATGAAACAATTACAATGCACTCTTCTCAAAAGAGTCTCTTGTACTCTCACAACTGTCTCACACTGATCGAGACAAAATCAACCAAAACTTAACAATTTCCAGCCTTTTCTCAGCCTGCCTTGCTTGCGCAATTCATGTGGAATGAAATCCCTATTATTTAGGAAATTCAACCTTCTAAATTTGCGAAATGCTCATGGGCAAGCCTATGGGTGTTTTACTGCATGCGAGAAACCTACTAATAATACAACTGATAGTTAACATCCCTTTAACCTCTATCTCAACTGGGTCTCCAATGGAACTGACATGCATGCAACTATTAATAGTAAATCATCAATTACATGATAGATAATTGCATGTGAATTAAATCTGATTTAATTCACTTGACCTCTCACTAGTGCAACAAACAATTACAACTAGTTAAATTGATTTTAACTCAATTAATTGAGTTAACTGATTTCTTATGCATTAAACTAATGCACTAACTGCAACTTGGAATCAATAACTAATATAATCACTGTGCATGCCTCACCAACCACCCTCAACTCGAAATTCAGGAGCTAACTGAGTTTATCACACTTAGTTAACTATTACAAGTGATTATGAGATAATATTACATTTTATTGTCCAATTTAATTAAGGGAAAATTAAATTAGCCAAACATTTCTTGTTGAATTTTCAACACTCCCTCTCAACAAGAAAGGGATTATTAGCTACCCCAATCCTGCCTCTATGGTATTTGAATTTTCTCATGGCGAGCGTCTTCGTCAGAATATCTGCATCCTGATCTTTCATGGGAATGTACTGAAGTAACATAGTGTGCCTCTGAACACAATATCTGATATGGTGGTACCATATTTCTATATGCTTGGACCTATCATGGAATAACGGATTAAACGAGAGTTTAATGCAACTCTGGTTATCACAATGTATTACCGTTGGATCCATCTAATGACTGAAAAAACCAACCAGAATATTCCTCATCCAAATGGCCTCACATGCAGCCTGACTTGCTTCCATGTACTATGCCTCGGCTGAAATAAGTGCCACAGATCTCTGCTTCTTCTTGTACCAAGAAATTTTTGTCGATCCTATGCTAAAGATCCCTCCTGATGTGCTCTTTCCGTCTGATGGAATTCCTACAAAATCTGAATTGGTGAAGCCTTGAAGCTTCACTCCCTTTGTCTGTCTGTACCATAACTCCCCTTGTCTGTCTGTACCATAATCCATACTTTGTAGTGCCCCTGAGATATCTCAAGACATGCTTCCCCTCTTTTGAAAAGAGCTTGGTCGACTTAACCATATCTTGACTCAGTTGGTTAACTGCATAGCAAATGTATGGTCTAGTGTTCACCAAGTACATCAGTAAACCCACAAGCTGCCTATAAAAAATAGCGTCCACTACCTCACCTGAAGTAGCATCCTCCTTCCTCCAGTTTCCTGGAAGAGGAGTCTCCATGGGTTTACAACTCTCCATGTGAAACTTACTTAGAATCTCTTTGGCATACTTTCCTTGAGAAACAAATAGCTCACCATCCCACTGCCATATTTCCAAACCAAGGAAATAGTGAAGGAGTCCCATGTCCTTCATCTCACACTCTCTTGTAAGATCCTCTTTGCAATAAGTTATGATCTGCTCATCACCTGTCAAAATTAGATCATCAACATAAAGTACGATAATCAAGAGCTTACTATCAACCACAATCTGGTATAGGTTCGCATTTGCTTCACGTGAAATAGCTGTCAATCTTGGTGTACCAAGAACGAGGTGCTTGCTTCAACCCACACAATACTCTCTTGATTTTGCACACATGCGAATCACTGTTAAAGGTCTCAAAACCTTATGGATAGATCTAATCGATGAGTACCTCGCAACTAGTGCGAAAGTCTCCTCATAGTCAATCCCCTCAACTTGTGAGAATCCCTGGGCTACAAATCTAGCCTTGTACTTCTCCACACTCCCATCCATTGCCTGCTTCACCTTATAGATCCATCTAGAGCCAACCACTGATTTTCCGATTGGTCTTGGGACAAATTCCCATGCACTATTCTTAACGATGGAGTCATACTCCTCAACCATGGCGTCAACCCAAATTTGTTGCTGCACTTCTTCCTCAAAGGAGGATGGTTCTGTCATAATAAATTTGCTCATAAGAGCCATGTATCCAGTAAACTGTTTGGAGATTGTCTCTACTTGAGCAGTGAAGTAGGTGCTCCTACATGTTCTGCTGCATCAAGTCTCAATCTATCAGCTTCCATGGTGCGCCTTCTACCATGTCTAGTGGATGGCTATGCATGAGTGTTTTCTTCCACTCCATGATCCTCCACATGTGGCTACTCCACCTATTGATTTTCATCCTTTGGAACTAAGAGTTCCCCATCTACATGCAAATCAAGCTCCCTCTAAAGGGACAATCGCATGGCTTTATCCTCATCAAATTTTATATCCCGTCTCACAACAGTCATCCTATTGTTTGGAAAATACACACGATAGTTGTGGGGAGTATCAGTGTACCCCACAAATATCCCAATATTATTTGTTGGTTCTAGCTTCTTCCTGGTATATTTGGTCACATGGAAATAGACAAATGAGCCAAAATTTTTAAAATATTAGACATCAGGTTTCTTAGTAGAAAAAGCCTCCTATGGTGTACTCATGCCAAGTATCCAATGGGGACTACGGTTTTGCACAAATACCGATGTGTTGCATGCCTCTGCCCACAGATGCAACTGTAGGCCTTGATCATGCAACATTGCTCGTGCTGCACCCACAATTGTTCTGTTCTTCCTTTCTACGACCCCATTCTGTTGTGGGGTATGAGGCATAATCAACTCTATTCGAATTCCTTCTTTGCTATAGAATTTCTTGAATTCATTGGAGATTTACTCACCACAATTGTCACTCCTAAGATCCTTCACATGCTTCCCCGTGTCTTTCTCAACCAGTGCTTTGAACTCACAAAATTTTGAAAACGTCTAATCTTTCTTCTGCTTTAAGTAGATCCAACACTTTCTAGAAAAATGATCAACAAAGATCACATAATACTCGTGCTTTGCTGTTGAAGCTATAGAGAATGGTCCACACATGTCTGAGTGAACTCTCTCAAGGATTTTCGCTGCTTAGTTCTCCTTGTCATGAAAAGTGGCCTTTGCATACTTCCCCATGGTGCATCTCTTGTATATGTCTATCTACGCAAAAGTACCCTTGGGAAATCCCGTAGAAATATGCTACATGACCTTCAAGGCTTTGTGGTGTAGATGGCCCAATATCTTGTGCCATAAGTCACCCTCATCTCGGCTCACCACTTTGCTTGCCTTACCCATCAACGCTACACAACCATATACATCAAGTTTGTAGAGATTCTTCACACAAATCCCAATCTTCTTGGCTTGTCCTGTGGCTTTGTGTCAAAGGAAATATTTCCCTTCACTGAAAACCACATTATAACCTTTATCCTCCAACATATCAACTGAAAGTAAATTATTTTTCAAGCGTGGTACATGCATTACATCTTTTAATAAGAAGGGTTTACCTGAATGTCTATGGAAGGTAATTGTACCAATCCCGATAGCGCTATACCTCGCGTGTAGTGTCCCTTCTTAGTGAGATAGCTTTGATGACACTTAGAGATGGTGATTTTGATATAATGATATAATATAATGTATGAAAGACTTATGTACATGCTTATATGCTATGACCTGGTTTAGGTCACTTGGTTGTTGTGTGCTTATGATAATATCTATGGTTGCATACACAAGAATTGATTTTGGTTAAGATCATATTAGCAATGTTTTCTCTTTTGGTATCCTATTTTGGACATAGGTGTATGACATGAATGGTGATTCAGAATTGAGACACAGATCCATGGATGATCATGGTTAGATGGAACATATGGTTAATTATGATTTATGGATGATACATAATTTGTATGATTATATGTGCATAATATCGTACTAAGCATGATGTGGTAGGGGACTTGGTCATTGCCAACAAGGATGCTCAAGTTATAAATGACTGTGGAAGTCATTTCTCCAAAACCAAAATGACTGTGGAAGTCATGCACAATATTTGGTAAAATTTGAATAAGTTAATTATGAAATTCATTTGATTTATTTGATCAAGGAGTTTGTGATGTGTGCAGGTCTTGGAAAAAGACCTTACCAACGAACCATCAGATGGGTATGAGCTCACAATCAGTACCTTAAGGTGAAGCGCGGAGTTTCCAAGAAAATTAGATGAGAAGCCATGGAAATTAGGGCGCGGAGTCCTAAATCCATGAAATATAAAGATGTGGAGTCTTGGATATATAATAAAAGGATTAGGGTGCGGAGTCCTAAATCCATGAAATATAAAGACGTGGAGTCTTGAATCTATAATGAAATGTTTGGGGCGCGGAGTCCTGAATATTTAAAAAGATCAAGGTGTGGAATCTTGGATCTTTATAGTAGATCAGGGCGTGGAGTCCTGAATATTTGAAAAGATCAAGGTGTGGAATCTTGGATCTTTAGAGTAGATCAGGGCGTGGAGTCCTCAATCTACTAAGGCACAAAGATGCATACAATAGGGGTGCGGAATCCCTATTATCCAAAATACCACTCATGGGCAACTCACATATGAATTTCCTTAATAAGATCTCATTCCTAACAATTTTGGAGTGACTTTCTAAAAATAGAAAGTCATGTCTACTATTTCAAGTATGATTTTCCAAAAATAGTAAATCACCTCCAATCAATGGGTAAACAAGTATACTTGAAGGAAAATCACTTAACTTATGATTAATCAATTGTAATAGTTCAATCTCGACTTAATCCTCAATATTATTAATATTATTATTATTATTATTATCTTTTATGAGACTATGATATTATTATTAAAAGGGAATTATATCTCCTCAATCACTTCACACCTCTCTCCTTCATGACTCTCATGGCTCTATGTAACTCTCTCTATTTTAAATATTACATTACACTCTCTTTTATGCACTCATCAATGGATGGCATATTCCTCTTACACTCATTAAATATATGTCATAAAATATTCCTCTTACACTCACTTTAATGCATATGTTACACTCTCCTTAAATAAGGCATGCATACCTCTCCTTAATGGCATAAGTTACACTCCTCTAAATGGAATACAATGCATGCATATTAATCCTCCTTTATGACAAGAATTGTTGCTCCTCCTATATATGAGTCTCATGTATTCTCATTTGGGGGGAGGAGGGGGTAATGCCAAGAGTGGAAGAGACTTGAGGAATATTGTGAGAGGGAGAGATATGGAGAGTATCCAATTACTTCCAAAACAAATCTGAATTTCTTACGAATCTACTAAGTATCTATTGAGGTTGAACATGAGTGGTATTTAGAGGAAGTGAAAACTATATTCCTTAGTTTTCCTTGCATCTATCTCTCTCTACTATTGTATTTTGGTATTGTTTGTGAGCTTTTACAGCTCGGGGGTTCCAGGGGGAGGAGTTCTCCCTGGATATGGTTGGGTGGAAAACCGGATGGTTCAAATGAGTTGGTTAAGGGATCGAAGGTGGATCATCTTCTCAACGATTGGAGCTGAATATCTCTTCAAGTATAATTTCCATTGTCCTAAAATTGTAGTATAGCTTTGGCATAAAATAAAAAGTAGACATTTAAATTGTTGTAAGCATCTAATTTTGGTTTAGGCTTATGTTATCTAGAATATTATTGATTAGTTAAAAATGAAGAGTAGATTAATCTATATGTATGGATGTTTAGATCTCAATATTGGAGTTATTATTGGTGTAGTTTATGGTACTAATCTTGATATTGTAGCATTTGAAAAAGGAAAGCCAAATATTGTTGAAGGTAATTGCAATAAATTTATTCCAAAGGACTTGGGTAAGTATTTTATGATTTATGGTTTTGTTTCAAATAATTAATAGATGCATGTTTTATAAATGGTTTTAGGATAGTTTGCAAAGTGTTTAACAAAATCTGTGAATGAGTAATGTTATCAATTTATTTATGCATGAATAAGGGCTAACTTGCAGCTTACATCAAAAGTAAGAAAATGGACATGTATCCAAAATATACTTGGAGGAATTACAGAATGAACCCTTAAAAGAAAATGCAAAAACAATGGCAACTAAAATATAGTTTGGAAGATCAAATGCTTGAGGTAAGTTGGAGATAAATTTCAGCTATGGCTTATGTTTCATATTCTTATTAATAATTCAATGTTTTGTTATTCAAGTTGTTGTAATAGTACTATCAGGATTTTGATAGAAAGCCTTGATGGCTGTAGCATTCAGGGCTGCCATGTGTTTGTCAAATTGTAACAATTGGTTCAAAAAGCTTGTCAAATCATATGAATTAGCTTGTGGATGGTAAAATGTTTTAAGGACTCATATGGTGGATTTAGAAATGTGTGATTTCAATGAGCATATCTTAGTAGCATAACTTTGGATTGTTTTTCCTCATGTAGAGGTGTAGTTGTGAGTTTTCATTCCATATGTTTGACAAAAGTCATAAATGAAGCATGTAGGCTATAAATTTTGTTGTTTTCAAGAATCACATTTCTGGGCGTTTTGAATTCGATTCAGCCCAACATCAGGGGGTATCCGTGCCTAATGGTCATGTAACCCCTGATTTCATTCCAAAAAAATACTTTTCAGAACCCAGATCGGAAATCTGGGCGATTTGGCAGATTGTTGCTCTGAGTTATGTGCGCCTGTTGTTGAGTCTTTGCTGAAAAACTAAGATTATTTAGTCCCTGTTTTAAGATGGAAACATTTACAGTTTAAATTCTGAATTTTATGAGATAAATATGTTGAAGAATAATCTTAAATTCATTGTTGCTAAGTATTTGACAAAATGCCTCAATGACTTTTAATTGCGTGCTTGCAAAGTGTTTGTCATAAGGGCTGAATGAGTGTAGAGTGCATGCCTACAAAGTGTTTGTCAAAAATATTGAATGGCTGTAGCTTTTGTGCATGTAAATTGTTAGTGTAAAATTCTTAGTTACGTCTCTTGTGTTTTTATGTTACTATAAATTATAAATAAACTATTTAATGGGTGTAGCTTCCTATGTCTGCAAGTTTTTGGTATGAATGTGAAAATGAATTTAATAATTTGCTGAAGTGTGACTAAGACAGTTGTTTCTTGTATTATCTAAAGCTTTCAAAATAAAAAGGGTCTTTTGTTGGAAACAATTTTACAGTGACTAATTCTTTAGGATTTTGTGCAAATGAGTATTAGTGATTATGTGACATCTACTTCTCTATCTTACTGATGGTGGGTAAGGTGGGACCTTACATCAAGTCATCACCCATTTCGATATGCATTTGGAGGCCCTTCTCCTCCAAGCTACTGAAAATTTCTTTGTCTCCCATCATGTGAAAAGATGCACCACTATCCAAGTACCGCGCTAATCCCATAACACTTGACACCATGCATGCGATGAGCAAGAAGTCCAACTCAAATTGCGAGGCCAAATTCTCACTAATTGCATATCCTGAATCCTTCTTATTCTTCTTCTTCTGTGGACAATTTGTGGCATAATTTCCATGCTCGTGACATTGAAAACACTTCACTCTAGACATGTCGCGCTTCTTGCCTTCTTTGTCGGTCTCAGATTTGGAATAGGATTTCTTTCCCTTGCCCTTCTTTTCCTTACCAGCCAAGGCACAATTTTCCTCATTATCCATCTTGGATGAGGATCAATCCCTGGTATTCCGCATGAATTCTTATTTCACAAAATCTAACCAAAGTCGCTCCTAATATGGCAGCTTCTCCCTCCCATTGACAGAGTCCTGATAACTATGCCAACCCTTGTGAAGGCCTAGAAGATCTAGGCTCACCAAGTCATCATTTGCTACAATAATTCCGACGCTCCCAAGCTCATCTCGACTTTGGACAAACTTGGTTAAATATTTCAGAATAGTGTTGTCTTTCTCCATTTTGATTTTCCTAAGCTTGTCCTTCGGTGCCAATTTTCTATGGTCACTGCTACTCTGAAACATATCTATCAAAGCCTTCCACATTGCATATGGAGTCAGTTTTCCATGGAGACTTGAGAAAATGTGGTCTCATACTCCCTCTAATAAGATCCTCCTCATCTTTGCAACCTTCGTTTGCCAAGCATCAAGAAGAGTGGCATCTACTGCTACGGGTTTGGGAATGTCATTATCAATGAATTATTTCAACCCATTGTCCTCCAAAACTCCCTCCATCTTGTATTTCCACACAATATAATTGGAACTACCCTCGAGTGCATATTCCAATCTCAAGCCATTGAAATCCATATTGATCTTGATCCGCCTGTCGCACCAAAGAATATTTTTGTAAATTTGAATGCTATTCAACATAAAATCAATTTCTTCTCTACTATAGTGATTTCTTGCGCTCCGATAACATGTAGAAATTATACAAAAAATATGTATATCAATGGATTCAATCCGATCATGAGATATGCTAAATAAATATACTAAATCCTTCTACAAATCAATTGTGGAAAATAAACACGATTGGCAATCACAACAAGTAAAGAAAGAAGCAAATAAAACCACAACACAGATATTTTCCCGAGGAAATTTTGCTGCTCAAAACCCCTCTATCTTCTATTGTATATTCACCAAGGAATCATAAAACAATTTCAATGCACTCTTCTCACAAGAGTCTCTTGCACTCTCACAACTGTCTCACACTGATCCAGACAAAATCGACCAACACTTAGCCAATTTCTAGCCTCTGATCAGCCTGCCTTGCTTGCACAATTCATGTGGAATGCAATCCCCATCCTTAGGAAATTCAACCTTCCAAAAATGTTGGGTATGTGTTATATTATTTCCATGACTAGCCCCACGCGCTGTACGTTGCGCCGGGCGTAGCAGGGGGGTCACAGGGGGGGCGGCAGCGCCCCGACGATTTTTTTTTTTTTTTTTTTTTGGTATGCGGTCCCACTCATATGCGGACCCACCCATGTTTTGTGCATGAGTTTGCACATGGTTTTGGTGTACGATGGTTTTCGACCCCTGGTATTTTGTAGATCCGGTCAAGGGAACTACGGTTATGTTCTAATCCAGGGTTAATGGATTGGGGTTTATGTATGCTTCGGCATGTATATATATGTGTTGTAACACTAAAAGGAATATAATGAAAAATCAAGCTGGTCGTCCCGATTTGGGATCCGGGGGAAAATCTCTGTGTTTATCTGTTTTATGTTTTATGCTCTCGCTATTGTTTATTTTCTGTTATAAGATTCGTGTGTAGATAATTTCTGTTCAGGGTTAAAACCTACATTTGGTATCAAAGTTGTTTCGGCTTCAAGGGGACGCCTTTGTTGTTGAGGGTTTTTTTCTCGGGCCTGTGGTAGACCCTGTGCAGTGGGAGATCTGCGGGATTGATTCTTGCGGTGAAAGAATATGGCGAGCGGCGGAAAGATAGAGATCGAGAAATTTAATGGTCAGAGTTTTGAGTTGTGGAAGCTCAAGATGGAGGATCTGCTGGTGGATAAAGATCATTGGATCGCGGTAGATCCAGGTACTAAACCAACGGCAATGTCAGATGAAGACTGGAAGAAACTGGATCGGAAGGCTAAGAGAACAATACGGTTGTGTGTGTCAGATTCAGTATTGTTGAATGTATCTGGGGAAGCTACGGCGAAGAATTTGTGGGAAAAACTTGGGACTTTGTACCAATCTAAGTCTTTGGTGAATAAGTTGTTCCTGCGGAAAAAGCTGTATAACTTGAGGATGAAGGATGGAGACTCGGTGACAGAGCATCTGAACGCCTTCAATACTGTGGTAAGTCAGCTGTCATCTATTGATATTAAAATCTTAGATGAAGATAAGTGCATCAGTTTGTTGTGTTCTCTACCAGACTCGTGGGACAGTCTGGTTATTGCAATAGGTAGCAACACAACTACCTTGAATTTTGATGACATTGTATCAGCCTTGCTGTCGGAGGAAATGAGACGGAGAAATATGGAGGGTCAAAATGGAGATGCCTTATCTGTACGAGGAAGTTCCCAAAATAGAAACAAGAAAAAGGTTTCGAGTGGGAGATCTAAATCTAGAGGGAGATCTAAATCTCCTGGAAAGTTTGTAAAGGTGTGCTGGAAATGCGGAAAGGAAGGACACTACAAAAAGGAATGCAGATCTAAAGCTCCTGAGAAAGGAAAGGGATCTGATGAAGCTCCTTCTGCAGAGGAAAAAACCACCTCGGATGAAGGTGGGGATGTGTGTTTGGCTTCTTCTTCAAATACACATGTAGATCATGAGTCATGGTTGATTGACTCAGGTGCATCCTTTCACTTCACTCCCCATAGGGAGTGGTTATGCGAGTATGAGAAATATGATGGTGGTGATGTCTTCCTAGGGGATGATAGGAAGGCCAGAATCGTCGGACGTGGAAAGGTCAAGTTGAAGCTGCAAGGTGGGAGGATTAGAACACTTCCTGGTGTTCTGCATATTCCTACATTGGCCAGAAATCTGATTTCTGTAAGCAAGATGGATGATGCAGGTGTAAAAACAGTGTTCGAGAAAGATGCTTGCAAGATGGTTCGGGGAGCACTGGTATTAATGCGGGGAGTTTGGACTGGAACTCTGTACAAGCTACAAGGTAGCACTGTTATTGATGGGTGTAACAGTTCTATGGTTCCTGAAAGTGGAGCGGAAAGCCTAGCTGTCTCTGGAGAAAAGACCATGTTATGGCATCAAACGCTTGGACATATTGGAGAGAAGGGCCTTTAGATACTGCACAGAAATGGTATGGTAGAAGGTATGTCTAATTGTTCTCTGGATTTTGATTTCTGTGAACATTGTGTATATGGGAAGCAGAATCGGGTGAGTTTTCCTTCTAGTGCTAAGAGGGCAAACAAGATATTAGAACTTGTGCACAGTGATGTGTTTGGGCCTGTGTCAGTTCCATCACTGGGAAAGTCTGTGTACTATGTTTCATTCATAGATGACTTCTCAAGGAATACATGGATATATTTCTTGAGGAAGAAATCTGAAGTCATTGACAAATTTAAAGAATTTAAGGCTCTGGTGGAAAACCAGACAGAGAAGAAGATAAAGGCATTGAGGACAGATAATGGTGGGGAGTTCTGCAAGAAGGAATTTGAAGAGTTCTGTAAGAAGTGTGGTATAGCACGGCATAAGACTACTCCATACACACCTCAGAAAAATGGAGTTGCAGAAAGAATGAACAGAACACTGATGGAAAAGGCAAGAAGCATGCTCAGTGGTACCGGGTTAGGACAAGAATTCTGGGCAGAGGCAGTGGAGACTGCATGTTACTTAGTTAACAGATCACCTTCATCAGCATTGGAGGATAAGACCCCACGTGAGGTATGGACTGGTAAGAAACCCTCTATTTCACATCTAAGGGTATTTGGATGTGATGCATATATACATGTTCCAAAGGAGAAAAGGACCAAGTTGGATAATAAATCTGAAAGGTGCATCTTTATTGGGTATAAGGATGGTTTAAAGGGTTACAAGCTTTGGAACCAAGAAACAAGGAAGGTTGTGTACAGCCGAGATGTGGTGTTTAGAGAAGTGAAAGATGTTGTTAAACATGAAGTCCTACCAAAGGAACCTGAGAAGATAGAGTTTGAGCTAAAGGAGGATGAATCGGACTCTACAACAGAAGAAGACTCAGAAGATGAAGAGCCACAAACTCCAGCTTTGAGAAGATTAGTTCGGGAAAGAAGGCAACCAGAAAGGTATAGTCCATCTGCTTTCTATTCAGGTTTTGCCTTAACTATAACTGATGATGAACCCAGAACTATCAGGGAGGTAGTAGATTCAAAGGATGGAAAACTCTGGAAGGAGGCCATGGTTGATGAAATGGCATCCTTGCACAAAAAAGAGGCATGGGATCTGGTGGAGTTGCCGGCTGGAAGGAAGCCCATCGGGAGAAAATGGGTGTTTAAAAAGAAGATGAATGTAGAAGGCAAGGTGGAGAAATACAAAGATCGGTTGGTAGCAAAAGGTTATTCCCAGGTGCCGGGAATTGATTTTGGTGATATTTTTTCTCCTGTTGCCAAGGTTACTTCTATTAGATTACTTTTATCTGTTGCTGCTGCATTTGATTTTGAGATAGAACAGATGGATGTGAAGACAACATTTCTTCACGAGGATCTAGAAGAGGAGATCTACATGAAGCAACCTGAAGGCTTTATGGTGAAGGGTAAGAAAGAACTAGTATGCAAGTTGAAGAAGTCTTTGTATGGGTTAAAACAGTCACCAAGGATGTGGTATCAGAAATTTGATACCTATATACGGGGACTTGGCTTCACCAGAAGCAAGGAGGATCACTGTGTTTATTTTAAATTAATTGGTGACCGTGTTATTTATTTGGTCTTGTATGTGGATGATATGTTGTTGATTGGAAATGACAAAGAAATTATCAAAGATTTGAAGACCCAACTGTTCTCCAAATTCGACATGAAGGATCTTGGTGCTGCAAACTATATTTTGGGCATGGAAATTAAGAGAGATCGGGCAAAGAGGAAGCTCTGGTTAAACCAGAGGAAGTATTTCAAGACTATATTGTAGAGGTTCAATATGCAAGATAGTAAACCGGTGAGTGTTCCTATTCCTGTAGGTGCAAAGCTGTCTGTTGAACAGTGTCCCAAGACACAAGAAGAAGAGGAGGATATGTCCCATGTTCCATATGCAAGTGCAGTGGGTAGCCTGATGTATGCAATGGTCTGTACTAGACCAGACATTGCACATGCAATGGGAGTATTGAGTAGGTTTATGTCAAACCCGGGGAAGGAGCATTGGACAGCAGTGAAGCGGGTTTTTAGATATTTACATGGCACTAGTGATTATGGCTTGTGCTACCAGGGAAGACCAGGATTGGAAAGAATGTTGGACATTCGTGGTTTTGTTGATGCAGACTGGGCTGGAGATCTGGACCCAAGAAGATCTACAAGTGGGTATGTGTTTAGCCTATTTGGAGGCGCAGTCAGTTGGATGAGTAAAAGACAGTCTGTAGTGGCTCTTTCAACTACAGAGGCAGAATACATAGCAGCCACTCATGCAAGCAAGGAAGCAGTTTGGTTGCAGAGATTATGTTCAAGTATGGGGTTGGTACAACAAGCTATAAGGATACACTGTGATAGCCAAAGTGAAATTTTATTGGGTAAGAACCCTGCTTATCATTCAAAGACAAAGCACATTGATGTTCAATATCACTTTGTTAGAGATATGGTTGAGGCTAAAAGGGTGTTGCTGGTAAAGGTGGACACTTTGAACAATGTTGCAGATGCATTGACGAAGTCTGTGAGCACTCAGAAGTTCTCTTGGTGTAGAGAAACAATGGGTGTTGAAGAATTGGCCCAATGACTAAGCTCTCCTGTGGCCCCCTGTGGAAAGAAAACAAAAAGTGGGAGAATGTTGGGTATGTGTTATATTCTTTTTCTGACTAAACTTACTGTGACGTAGGTTTGCGCGGGTGCGACGCCCGGCAATTTTTTTTGGTATGCGGTCCCACTCATATGCGGACCCACCCATGTTTTGTGCGTGAGTTTGCATGTGGTTTGAGTGCGATGGTTTTGAAGCCCCTGGTATTTTGTAGATCCGGTCGGGAATTACGTTTATGTCCACTAATCCGGGGGTTAATGGATTGGGGTTTATGTATGCTTCGGCATGTATATATATGTGTTGTAACACTAAAAGGAATATAATGAAAAATCAAGCTGGTAGTCCCAATTTGGGATCCAGGGGAAAATCTCTATGTTTATCTGTTTTATGTTTTATGCTCTCGTTATTGTTTATTTTTTGTTATAAGATTCGTGTGTAGATAATTTCTGTTCAAGGTTAAAACCTACAAAAACTGCGAAATTCTCATGGGCAATCCTATGGGTGTTTTACTGCATCCAGACAACCTACTAATAATAAAAATGATAGTTAACATCCCTTTAACCTTTGTCTCAACTGGGTCTCCACTCAAACTGACATGCATGCAACTATTAATAGTAAATCATCAGTTACATGACAGATCACTACATGTGAATTAAATCTGATTTAATTCACTTGACCTCTCACTAGTGCAACAAACATTACAACTAGTTAAACTGATTTTAACTCAATTAAGTGAGTTAACTGATTTCTCATGCTTTAAACTAATGCACTAACTACAAATTGGACTCAATAACTAATAGAGTCACTCTGCATGCCTCACCAACCACCCTCAACTCGAAATTCATGAGATAATTGAGTTTATCACACTCAGCTATTCCAAGTGATTATGAGATAAGATTGCATTTTATTGTCCAATTTAATTAAGGGAAAATTAAATTAGACACACATTTCTTGTTGACTTTTCAACACTCCACAATTTCAAAAGAAATATCAAGAGCCTTTCAAGACCAGTGGAGTGGTTGGTCAGTGACTCAGAATCCAATGCCGAAAGTGACAAGAAACAAATCCACATAAATCCAACCAAATACAAAGAGCAAATAGCACTCAGCTATAAAGTCCCTAAAGATACAACCAAACAAGAAAATTGCAGGTATTTCTGCATGGGTTATTAGGACCGAACAAAAAAATACAAGAAAGTTAATATAAGGGCCTTTCGAAGATAGTATGGGGTAATTATGCCCCAGGCCTACCAACGAAGGTAACAGAAACAGTTACGATGACCTCCATACAAAAGCCTTTGCCAGTGCAAGTACCCGAGCTTCGCAAGGGTACCCTCCATAAGTACAAATGAGAGTGATACAACGTTTGTCTCAGGTACCATGGGTATTCCCCTTGCAGTCACCTGTGTGGTCCATAGGAATGGAAAATAAGGTCACCAGTTCGTATTGGAAGCCAAGCGGAATAGTCCATGGCACGAGATCCAACAAGTAGGAGAGGGGGCATCTCTTTTTCCCTACCTTCACTCATCCTCGTGCTTAACTCATGTGTAAGAAGAGTTTTCCCAAACAACTTAACGAGACTATATTTCACTCTTTAATTAACTTCTATGTTTAACTTTGGAGCGACATGTAGGAGCTTAACTCATGTATCTATGAAAAATAAAAAAAAATCTAGTTCATTTTAAATTAAGCACTTGATTTTAATTGGCTGTTTTTAAGACATAGGGAAATGGAAGTGTAGCTAATGGTGTTTTGACTCAAAATAAATCAATAGAAAACCTAGCTACATGAAAATCCAACTCATTTTCTTCAATGAAAAGTGATTTCTACAAAGGTTCTACGAGAAAACTTATAAAGCAATTTTGTTTGTTTGTTTGTTTGTTTGTTATCATTTTTCATTCAAACATTAAAAAAAATAACAAAATAACTAAATGCCCAGAATATATCTATCCTAGTGCATACTAAAATGCTTAAAATGCAAGCTCTTGTGAATTGCTCTTAAATAAACAAACATGTTCTTTCAAGAAATCAAAATCAAAATTTTGGAATCAAAGAGAAAACAAATACAAAGAAGAAGATCTCCCAAATGCAACAAATTTCAACTTTAACTGAATATTTGCACACTTGTTCGAAAAATAAAGAAAAACAAAAACCAAAAAACCAAAGAAAAAAGAAAGATAACAAAAAAAATGTTTTCATCTTTTTTTTCTTTTTAAGGGAAAAAAGATTTTTTGAGAAGACAAAACCACCAAAGACTTCAAGATAAAATTTTAGCATAAAGGATCTCAAATATCATAAGCCATAATAATCATTGAAATGATAAGATTAAAAGTGAAAAGAGGCTACAAACTCAAACAAACTAATCTGAACAGTGGCATAAAAACTCCAGCAACCAAGAAAGATTTCCAGAAGACCAAAATTTTTTTCAATATTGCAAAAAGAACTTCTCAAAAACAAAGAAAAAACCAAATAGGTAAACTTTCAAGAAAGCAAATAAAAGAAATGGAAAGGCTTGGTTATAATTGAATTGAAACCAATTCCCTATCCCAAAGACTCAAAATAGTCAAGAACTCAGAATAGTTAAGAACTTCATCCAGAAGCCTTGAACCCAAACTCAAAAACCAAAACTTCACCCAAAAAGCAGACCCTAGGTTGACTAGGTCTTTACACAAAGAGAGATAAGAAACTGAAAATATGCAAGAAACAAGACTCTCCTAGACAAACAATGACTGTAAAGAAGTAATAAAAACTAGGAAAAACCTTTTACTGGGATCGGAATTTGAAAAATTCATTCAAAATAACACATACACGTCTTGGTAGTGACATACTTGCGTATATATGTGACTGTACTCAAGGAAACTCATGTATAAGTGTGTTTATTTGGACAAAAGTACGCGTGTATGCGACTGTTTGAAATAAAATTCACATATAAATTGGCTAGCAAAGAAAAATAAAAATTTAGGCCTGATCCAGAAGATCATACTTTTTGCCCATATTGTAAACAAATAAAAAATACTAGAAAAATCAAGAAATAAAAAAATAAGGCCCAAAAACAGAGAGAAACAACCCAAATAAGGAAATATAAGATTGAATTCCCCAGCGGAGTCACCAATTCTATTACGGGATAAAACACCCTAGACTTTCGGTTGGAAACCCCAATAGATCGAAGGGCATCTACCAACAAGAAGCAAGAAAATAAGCAACCCTGATGCATAAACTACTAAAGTGAGATGAAGAGAGAGTGCCCGTAGGTCCTACATTTGAAGGTGTTATCACATGGTTCAAACCCTTTGCTTCCTCCAATGCTTTAAAACCTGCAACACATTCATGAAAATCATATATAGTAGCAGTAGTTCAAAGCATGTTGAATATATTAATGTTAGATCATATAAGCATAAGGATATAAATCATGAAATCATACATAATAAGATCATAACATGAATTAAAGCATAAAGATCATAATGTTCAAGAACAAGACAAAGCTTATTTATTGATAACTGCAAAGAAATGTGGAAGAATACAGCTTGATTCGACCACGGCTCCAAGTGAAACCTTCCTTTGGATCCGTCCAACCCAAGCCTCAACAATCCACTTTCAAATGCATAAAAATAGATGTCATAAAAAGGAGATGAACATCTCTACGAGGAAACAAAGGTTTCCTATAGCTAGGAGTGTAGGAGGTACAGGGAAAACTTAGACTTGATCAGGGACCAATTGCCTATAATATCTATTATCACTAAGCTAGCACCAATTGAGATGTTCAATGGTCAACCTAATGAAAATATTTCAAACCATTTTGGATTGAAGGTTAGCCCTTCCAGTTAGATAGGGCTCTCTCAAAGAAAACAAACGAATACTCAAGATGAAACTTATATTGCAGATGGAAAAATATTTTTTTATCTTAAGTGATTTTGTAGGTGGAAGCTGTATGAAAGGCTACCATTGGGCATGGAGTCAGATATGAGACTTCAATCACAAGAAAATGTATTTCATGGAAGCCGAGGCAATTAAGCTTAAAAGATAAATTTTTATAGCATACACATAACACATGAAGGAAATTGTAGCATAATACTATGAATTCCAAGTAATCATGAGAATACGAAGCTGATGATAATATGAGAAATGGAAAAAACAAAAACACATAAGCTTAAAAGAAATCTCAGGTCTGAAAGACAATTTCTGCAATTGTATATTAGCTTGGTGAAACGAACTTACATAATAGTCCTCTCATCTACCGTTCATCAACCAACCCCCTCATATTCAATAAACCTCTCATTTGTAGAGTGAGATCTCTTTTACAAAGGTCTGCCACCTAGGCTAGACTTCGACACTTGACCTAGAGATCTAATTTAACTAGGATTACATCAGTTTGAGGAATAATAGGGATATTTCATAT
Organism: Pinus albicaulis; assembly: GCA_034641835.2. NCBI lineage: Eukaryota > Viridiplantae > Streptophyta > Pinopsida > Pinales > Pinaceae > Pinus > Pinus albicaulis. The sequence continues at coordinate 747,776,894 of CM076572.1, forward strand.
TTTTGTAGATTTGGTAATAAAAAAGGACACTATGACCATTAGTTACTTAAACAAAATGTCTAACAACCCATGTTTTTCATCCTATTGAATCAAACAGCCATGTTGAGGTGGCCAACTAATACACTGGATTTAAGGTCTTCATAAAATTGATTTGATGATGAGTTGTCCATTTCTGTGAGGTGGCACCTTGATGAGCTGTTTAGCGATGCCAGCCATTTGGAGTGGATTTCTGATCCACCCCATTAGAAATATGGCCCAATGATATCCTTGATCACATTATATGACTCAACCACTTATTTACAGCGCCGACTGCCCAAAAAAGGTCAAAAAATGCATAACGCTAGAAAAAACAAAGTATTAGGAACTTCCATAGCGTACTTTCCTAGCAACTTCAAAAACCCATCTTCTGCACATTTTTTGACTTTTATGACTGCTAAAGGATCTTCCTTGGGTTTGATGAGGTAAATACATGCTCTAGGTCACCCCTTTTCTGATAATTTTCAAGAAGTTTTTCTTTAAAGAAACCAACAACACTTTTGTAGCGAAAAATCACCTTCAAGCTTGGAGTACGTTACGAAAGTACCTAGTTTCATTGTATTTTTCTATTTTCTTCTTGTTTTACCTCAAAAACACGTATAAAGCCTGTATATGCCTAGTTATGATAGCATAAGACAAAATTTAATTCAAAAATGTGTGGCTTACCATGTTTCATGGATTGACATAATCATCTTGCACAATCATCTTAAGACCCTTTTTCTTCAACTCTTCTTGCACCATCTCCATTTGTGATTCCAACCTTTTAACTTGACCTTGTAGCTTCCTTCTTTCTGCTTGTAGCCACCTATTTTTCCTAGAAACATGTTTCATAATTCTATGTAGGGGCAATGTCCTATTCAACATTTTCCCTAACTTATATGCCATATCATTGAAGAAATCTAGTTGCTTGATCACTTCCCTTTTGAAATTGTCCATCTCTAGCCTTCCTTGTTTGAAATTTTCCAACTCCAATTTGGCTTCCAGGATCTCTTCTCTAGCTTCCCTTAGCTACTCTTGTAAGTGTTCCAATTCAGTATTTTACTAGACCTCCTCTTTACCTTTTCTTATCTTGCTTAAATCTGCCTCTGCTGGAGATAATTATGATATTTCCTCCCCTGATGGAATTTTTTTCTTCTTTGGTTTCTTAGGCATATCCTCTGAAATTTTTCCCTTAGAAAATTGTGACCTAGTGAATGGCTTCTTGGGTTTGAAGATGAACCCTGAATATTCTTTTGAAAAGTATAATTTCTTGGTCTTAAGGCTCTTCTTTTTGGTATCTGATTCCTTAGTTTCGACAGGCTTTACCATGGGAGATTCCTCAATCTTAATGGCCTCCAGGATGTCTGCCAACTTACCTCTTCCCTCAGTATGACTTATAGTAAGCATCCTATGGGTCCTTGTGTATGTTTTTACTTGACTGCTGGTAGAATGTTTGTTTTGGTGCCAAAATCTCCTGCACTTTCTCAATCTCCAGCTCCATAGGTTCTGCTATAGGCTGCATTTCAATCTCATGACCAACTGAAGGTTCAAATCTTGACTCCTTATTTTTCCTTGGTGTATTTTTCTTGGATTTTGGTGTCTTCTTTGGGGTGAGGACATCAAATTCATATCCACTCAAAATGTAATATTCCAAAATAGGAAAAGTAGCAATATTGAACACAATAATGGAAAATAGAAATGAATAGCAATACATCAAGCATAAGGCAAACATAAATACATGGTATTAAGTATAAAAACAACAAATAAATACAATATATTGGAGAACAAGCCCCTGAATCTAGGCAAGAGAAGCCTCCAATGTAGAAAAACATCAAAATATAGAATGCAACTGCTACACAAATTTCCGGGGAACTAGTACAACACAGTCCCAGTGAATTAACTACAGCTAAATAATATAAACATATGGATATAATAATACAATGCTCAAATATTTCCGGAAGTGGAGATCTAGGCTCTACTGCACCTTTCCAAGACAATCCAGAGAGGGTTTCCGGAAATCTACAAAATAAAAAATGGCGAACTACAACCCTAGGGCTGAAGATTCACTGAAAATGAGTAGTTGGAAAGAGGTGGCTGAAATAATGTAGAAAATAATGAAGCCTCCTCCCAATAGAATATCAAAGTGAAAGGCTGATCCCTTCAGTGAAGATCTAACCTCCCAAATAATGCACTGAAACCACCCCTGCAACTTCTCTCTGAAATAACGCAGTCTAAGACTAAAACTGTGCTATAGGGGATGGAATGACTTGGCCTGGTGCCAAAATATGAAATTATGCCCAAGGACCTCCCTTGCTGGCCTCCAAATAGAAATAATGCTTCCTCCACTGAAAACAAGCTCAGAAAATGGCCTTGCAAACCCTCCACAACTGCTGCTCTACAAAACAGGACAACCCTGGAAGAAACTGTGCTGTATAAGAAGACTGAAGTTTTGGCCTGATGCTAGAATGTGGAAATGTAGCTCACAAAAATCTCCTGAGTGGGCACTCTAAGTCTCTTGAGGATGAGGGTGGGATTCTCGCTCGGGAACACTCTTGTGCTAATCAACACTGTAGTCTCCACTAAATAGCTCAAGAGAGAAAAAAGTCATAACAGACCATAAACAAAATAATACTCAATATGATTTCCATGGCTTCCATTCCATTCCTTATATTCTTGGTGAGCTTCTTCACCCTTTTCCCCACTCATTAAAGATGCTTCTTCCATGCAAAGACTCTCCCTCCAAAACTACGCTGTCTCTCATTGATTATCCATTCCCTCCATACTAGCACTGTTGATTTGGTCAAACTTGACCCCATCCACATTATTCATCCCCTATTCACACATAAGGGTGCTTGATGCTCCTTATTCACATTAGGAGTGATTTTATTCATACTAAGAAGATTTATGGGTCTCCCTACCCTCTTATTCTTCTAACTAAGAAGAAAAAACAAAATTTAATATTCAAACTAGCTGAAAGATAAATGGGAATATTACAGTCCTCCCCTCCCAAATGTTGCTTGCCCTCAAGAAACTGTAAAGGTGAGTGCTGCAAAACTTCTCCTCCTTCCCTTGTGACACCTACATGTGATAATCTCTCCTCATGAACCAAGTGTTCCCCAATCAATCCATCCTTGAAATGCTCATCCCAAGTGCTCAAGTTAACCAAATGGCTCATCCCATAAGGAAACAAGAGGTCTAATGTAGCAATCATGTATTTCCAAATGTTCCCTATGGAGCATGAGGCATAATAAATGTGGATAATATCATCCCCGATGGGCACATCCAATCCATGTGTCATTCCTCCAATCGTGCCCACAATAATGATAAGAACATCATCAGCATATGGGATCATAATAAAATTCATACTAGTTGCCATATATAATACCAGAGGAGGATAATGGTCCCTCAAGTGGACCCAGTGCAGTTTTACTCCTAACTGGCTCAAAATATGATATGAGGAGTGGTTTCTCAACCACTTACTTGCTGTCCCAATCCTCTCACATGCTTGGATAAGGTAAATGATGTGTGGTGCCACTTGAGCACACCTTGAATAAGATATCGTCTCCCCAAAATATCCTAGGGAGTGGCCATCATCATCACTGCTTATGTCCCCAAATGGACCACGAAGTCTATAAGAAAGAGGTAACCCTCTTGGAGCAATGAATTGTACATGGATGGCAAGGAAATACAAATACATAGTGAGTGAATCATGATGCATATAAACACAACCCTTACCATGTACCTTGGACAAGATGGTGAAATGGCTCATAGATGGTCCTCCTCTCATCCCCAATGAGAAAGGAAGTGGTTGTAACAACTCATCCAAGGAGTGATGCTTCTCCTCAATCTCTAAAAAACCCATGCATTTCCTGATATGATGGTGCATCTCCTCTTTGAAGCCTTCCCAAGTGAATCCCTCCATGATAATATGATATGCCCCCATGAAATCAATGTGATTGGAGAGAGAATCCTCATATCCTCCCTACAGTAGCTTCTCCTTGAGCTTAGAGGCTTTATTCAAGAATATCCTACTATGAAAATTGATGACACCATCTCTCATTGCATATCTCCCATCTGATAACTGGCCATCAAGTATCCTGCATGAGAAGATATCCTTGGAGTATTCCACTAACAACTGGGATCTCCAATAAGGGTCTATACTCCCTAATGACAACGCCGTTTCTCTACAATGTAAAGCACCTGTCATATTGCTGCCCTATCCTTTGACATCTCCCATGCAAAAGTCATATGCCAGGATGTTGCTATCCTACCTCTGTTGCCCCTCCTGTAGTTTCTCCTGCTCAAGTAGAGGTTGAGGTTTTTAGAGGTTAGCCTTCCATGGGAAGCTATCACCCATCCAAAACCTTCTGAGTTTGGCCAATGTATGCATGAGTAGCCACCATCTTCTACCATACGTGGAAGATTCCTCCCTATGTGGAAGTATCTTCTGGTTCTCCACAGCCATGGAGTGCTCTCCTTGCACCATGATGGTGCCATCCTCTATCCCTGAAACATCTTCTCTCAGTGCAAGATGTTTGGTGAGAGTTGGTAATACTGATATTGGGAGAATGTCTCCCTCCTCCTTGAGCCTAACCAAGAATCTCTGTGCTGTGCCAAGTCCTCCTAAGGTCCTCACCCCTCCTAGATATATGAGTGGTGCAACCTGTTGTGAGACATCTCTCATCAACTCCTGGTCCGGTGGTCTCCCTAGTGGAATGCCTATAAATAGTAATGTGTCATGGGCCAAGGTCATCTGCATAACTGATTGGATTATTAGGTCCTTGCTTCCACTGTGCAAATCCACCTCTGTTTTCTATGTGGAAACTGTCTAAGAGGGATAAGTGTGCATGCCCCTAATCATCTGATGCTTACCACTCTTTTTATCTATCCAATCCATCCTTAAAGTCTCCCAATCTGTGGTGACCTTCCCCAAAGTAATCAACCACTACACACCCAATATCACATTGGCGTCAAGGATGTCAACCACAAAGAAGTGACCAGTCAAGGTATATGTCCCCATGGTGACAAATGATGCTGGAACATAATGCATGCACTGCATAGTTCTAGCTCCTGGGACCAAAAATAAAAATCCCTCAAAGTCATCAGTAGGTATTTCCCACCTCTGCACTAATTGGGAATCAATAAAGTTGTGGGTAACCCCACTGTCAATCAACACTGATACCCTCTGATCCAAAATGGAACCTCGAACTCTCAAGGTCAAGTATTCAGGTACTCCCCGCAAAGATGCAAAGGCCCCTCCAATTGGAGAAAATGCTCCATTCCCACCTCCTAGTGGTGGTGGATCCTCTTCTGCTATCCCAGCACTTTGACCTCCTTCTGGTTCCTCTTCTTCATTCTCTTCATCATAAGAAAATACCTCTATATAGCGTGCCTTCCCTGCTGCACATCTATGTCTGGGTGCCCATGATTCTTGGCATGTGAAGCAAAGCTTCCTTCTCCTCAAGTCTCTTAGGACATCATCACTAAGAGGTACCTTGTTTTGGCTCTCATTTGAAGGAGGAGACTTCACATATTTTCCCTTTGACGGAAAATTGGGCTTCTGCTGAAATGGTGCCTTTACCCTAGGCAAAGAATCTTGTAGATCTCTAGCCCTTTCAACAATATCTTGAAGGATAGTTGTTTTGGTTGATTTAAAAAACCCATGTAGAGGCTCTGCTAGTCCATCAATAAACATATAAACCCTCCTTGCTGCAGACAAATCAAGAATCATAACATAACGTTTTAAAAATTTAGAAATATAAGTTTTTGGATTACTAGACTGTTTGAGCTTAGCTAGCTGAATAAAAGGTGCTTCCGGGTCTCTTCGATCAAACCTCTCCACCAACTTCTTGGTGAACTCTGAATATGCAGTAACATTGGCATTCCCCAATGTAGAAATACCATGAAATCACCAATCATGTGCCTCACCCTCATGGTGAAACGCTGCTATTTTGATGGCTTCCATCTCCGGTACTTGGTTCAATTGGAAGTATATGTCTAGCTTCTCTACACAAGATTTGGTTGTGCATTTAGATGACCCATCAAAAGTGGGTAAGAAGAATCAACCCATAGTCCGGTGAAGATCATTATTTTGTATGAATCCTCCACCTCTATTGTGATGCCAAGGTCTCCTATTTTCCTTGATCTGAAAAAAATCCTGAAAGCTCAAATGATCCTTGAATCTCTTAGATTGAGACTCATACTCAAGAAAATAGTCTTCAAGGGTTTCTTGTTCTTGAAACCCTCCATTTCCCACTACAAAAAATGTAGGCATAGTAGAGTGGTTTGAAATCTGCTGCTTCACTGGTTGATCATACTAGTGATGTGAAATTCCGGTGCCTTCTCCATGTAGAAACCCTTTAGGGTATTCTTTGTGTATATCCATCCTCATCTCCTTGTTTTCTCTTGCAATATCTTGCATGGTTCGAAGAAGAAGATTAGGGAACTCCTTGTCATCCTCCTATCTTGATATGGGAGTTTTACCCTTGTCTTCTCTATCATCTATATAGTCATATCTCTGATTTCTTCTGAGATACCTCTTTTCTCTGTCTATGAGAGGATCACCCTCCTCTGATGACATATTGGCTGAAAATACACCAGTTGAGCCAAGATTATGCTCTGATACCTCTGTAATATTCCAAAATAGAAAAAAACAGAAATATTGAAAACAATAATGGAAAATAGAAATGAATATCAATACATCAAGCATGAGCCAAACATATATCCATGTTATTAATTATAACAACAACAAATAAATAAAATAGCTTGGAGAACAAGCCCCTCAATTTAGGGAAGAGAAACCTCCAATGTAGAAAAGCATAAAAACATAGAATGCAGCTGTTACACAAAATGACGGAGAACTAATACATCGCAGTACCAGTGAATGTAACTGTAGCTGAATAATATAAACATATGGATCTGATAGTACAATGATCAAATAATTCCAGAAGTGGAGATATAGGCTCTATTACACCTTTCCAAGACAAGCCAGAGAGGGTTTCCGGAAATCTACAAAATACAAAATGGTGAACTGCAACCCTAGGGCTGAAGATTCAGTGCAATTGAATAGTTGGAAAGAGGTGGCTGAAATGATGTAGAAAATAATGAAACCTCCTCCCAATAGACTCTCCAAGTGAAAGGTTGATCCCTTCAATGAAGATCTAACCTCCCAAATAATGCACTGAAACCACCCTTGCAACTGCTCTCTGAAATAACACAATCTAAGACTGAAATTGTGATGTAGGGGATGGTAATGACTTGTCCTGGTGCAAAAATATGAAATGAAGCCCAAGGACCTCCCTTGTTTGCCTCCAAATGGATATAATTCTTCATCCAATGAAAAAAAGCTCATAAAAATGGCCTTGCAAATCCTCCACAACTTCTGCCCTGCAACACAACACAAACCTGGAAGAAACTGTGTTGTATAAGAAGATTGAAGCTTTGGACTGATGTTGGAATGTGGAAATGTAGCTCACAAACCACTCCTGAGTGGGAACTCGAATTTCCCCGAGGATGAGGGTGGGATTCCCGCTCGAGAACACCCTTGTGCTAAACATCACTATAGTCTCCGCTAAATAACTGAAGAGAGCAAAAAGTCATAACAGACCATAAACAAAATAATACTCAACATGATTTCCATGGCTGCCATTCCCTTCCTTATATGCTTGGTGAGATTCCTCACCCTTGGCCCCACTCATTAAAGATGCTACTTCCATGCAAAGACTCTCCCTCGAAAACTATGTTGTCTCTCATTGATTATCCACTCCTTCCATACCAGCATTGTTGATTTGGTCAAACTTGACCCCATCCACATGCTTCATCCCCTATTCACACATAAGGGTGCTTTATCCAACTATTTTGATGCTCCTTATTCACATTAGGAGTGATTTTATTCCTACTAAGGAGATTTATGGGTCTCCCTACCCTCTTATTATTCTAACTAAGAAGAAAAAACAAATTTATTATTCCATCTAGTTGAAAGCTAATTAGGAATATTACACAAAAACAAAAATGTAGACCGATCCCTTCCCATCGTATTAAATTCTTCCACTACCAACAATTTGATCAAAGCATGATGGAAACAAAGGTGTCACTAGTTTCAGGTTTTTCCTGCACCTTATTTTCCATTTTTCCCAAACTCCTGAACATATAATAAGGTAAGTCCAGTGGTTGTTTACCTGTGAAGTGTAGCAGTGTTTTGGAATGATATTGATAGACCATATGGAATCTACCTTCACAGGTAAAATACTTTTGAATCACCATTAATTTTTTTGAATAATTCTACATGAGGTAGGTTTTGGGGATGCCTGAACTCATATCCATACCTCTGTGCTCCTCTTTCATAAATTCATCACTGTTTTTCAACTTAAATTTCATCACCTTAAACCATGCCTCTCCTGATCTTGGGATTTCAGTAGCCTATGCAATTGTGTCAGGAGACACAAAAAATTTTAACATACCTACTTTTGACCCTGTACCAATGAAATTAACAACAAAATCCTTTGAAACCTATGCATGGTATCCTTGTAGATTTTGGAAGAATCGAAGGCAACCTAAATCAGAAAATGCCTGTGAGAATTTGGGGTCTTCCTCGAGTAGCCTCATATCCATAGGCCCATATCTAACAACGGTTACACCTTTATTTTATTTCTTCTATGATGCCATATCTTCAAAAACTTACTGATCGGTTCCTTCCTTGACACCTACAAAAAACCTTTGAGACAACGTGCCAATTCTATGAAACTAAGCTTATGACAACTACTGATCGAAACCTAGAAATTTAGACTGCTGGAAAAACAATTGAAGCAACTTACAAGGATAATGGTAAAGTGTTTAAATTGAAAATTGGAATTGAATGAACATGTGGGATGACTGGGTGGAAAAAAAGACACGATGAAAGACAAATGATGACCAAGCATGCATATGAAATATGCTGACACATAATGGAATGGAGCAATGATGGGCTAAAATGTTCTGAAAACTAACTGATTCAACCTTTATGAAAAAAATGTAGCATTTTTCCCACCATTGGAAAATATGAAAAGTTTCGTAGCGCATGCAGTGTTCGAGAGGTTGAATTCGCTACGGAAGTGTCAGGGAATTTCATAGCAAACCCTCACTGTTTTACACTAATTCGGCTCCGGATTTTGGTGGACGTGGCAAGTATACAGAAATGACCAAATTTTCTCATGCATGATATTTTCTTTGACATGACTCATATCACATGAAAAATGACCTTTAAGACCCCTCACAAGTTTTTATTTTATTTTTAAAATTTTTTTCATGCAGTGTTCGGGAGGTTGAATTCGCTATGCAAGTGTCAGGGACTTTCGTAGCAAACCCTGACTGTTTTACACTGATTCCGCTCCAGATTTTGGTGGACGTGGCAAGTATAAAGAAATGACCAAATTTTCTCATGCATGATATTTTCTTTGACATTACTCATATCACATGAAAAATGACCTTTAAGACCCCTCACATGTTTTTTTTTTAAAATTGGAATTCCAAAGACCTTATTCAAACCTAATTGACTAGAACATAATTAACTTAAGCTAGACTAACCTAATTGTTATCATGGATAACAATGGCTCCAATGGGGATGCTGCACCCTTTTGGTGCAGCAAATAACCAATAACTCCAGTGCCTTATTGAAAAATGAAAATTTTAACTTTGATGAAGTCTTTACCAAGTCTTTATGGCCTTCTCATCGGGCTCAAACTTGATGAAAATATCACTTTTATTTGCAAACATGATGAAGGAAAATGGAATATGTACAATGATGTATTTTTTAGCATACTGAGTTAAGAAGAATAGTATTTCCGAAACCTGCCATTGACGGGTCCTCCTTGACACAACTGTCCATCCATCTCTTGGAGTAAGAAGGTGTTGTTTCCATGATATGTTGCAATATTAAAGGGTCATCTCGAGATGTTTTCAAATTTTCCATGTTTTCCTTTATGTTCTATCTTGGCCTGCCATTTCAAAATCACATCTAGAACTTTGAAAATTTCCTCCTTTATTTTCCTGTCAAATGTATTTTTGACTTTGTTTTGTGATTGGTGATAATTAGTGTATACCTATTAGTGTAAGCAATGAGCTAATTTATCCTTCTTTGGAATGCATTTTTCTCTTCCTCTAATCCTTGCAATAATTTCATAACCGACACTCCAAGAGAACTAGGAAAGATTGCTTCAGTTCCATAGACTAGTTCATAAGGAGAGGTTCCTATAGATCTCTTGGTGAAAATTCTATCAGCCCATAAGGAAAATTTCCGCTTAAAATGCCATGACCTTTTGTTTTCCTATAAAACCTTCTTGATAATTTAGACTATGCTCTTATTTGATGACTCAACCAAGCCATTACCTTGAGGATAATAGGATGTGGAGTGACCAAGATAAATATGGTACTAATTGCTGAAACTAATCAACTTTATAGACTTGAAAGTTGGAGTATTGTCAATGATAATATTCATGGGACAACCAAATCTTGATAAGTTATTATTTTACAGAAAATGAATGATAATTGAGTACGTAACTTGTCTTGTAGGGACTGTCTCAATTTAATTTGTGAAATAATCAGTGGCTGTTAAGATCCACTGATGTTGGCCTGAATATGTAGGATGTCTCTTGCCAATAAATTCCAATCCCCATTGTTGGAAAGGGGCTTCCACAAATATGGGTTTCAGAGGTAATGGAAACAACTTATTTCTTCCATAAAAAAACTGACACTCATGGTAGGCAACGATATTTTTGTAGACATCCTTGAACATTAAAGGGCAATAGAAGCCTGCTCTAAGTATCTTGTTTACTGTCGCCTTCCAATAATGATGACCTCCACAGTCACCCTTATTAAATGAATCAATTAACTTTTCAGCTTCACCTTCGAGCAAACAATTAAGGAGTATTCCATCGGTATCCCTCCAATAGAAAAGTGTAGTACCCTAGAGATTTAACCTTGAAAAATATGAGTTTAGACTTAGTCACTTCAGGAGGGGCCCTGTGATGTTGCAAAAAAAAAATACATCTTTATACCAATCAAATATAATGAACCTTTCTTCTACAGGGATCAATTCTTCTTCCTCAACCACCTCCGAAATTTCTGCAACAAAATTCATGTTTAGACAATCAAAATTTGATTGTGTCATCAAAATCACTAGCCCTTGTCCTTTCACCAAATTTGTAGGCCTATTCTCCAAATCATACTCCAATAAAGTGGAAATCTACTTACCCCTCTTGCCATTTAGATCAACATGAGTCAATATGTCTTTTATCACAACACTAGGAACAAAAGCCACAATGTGAGAATGAACAATATAGACCCTGAAATCCTTGAGTGCCTTCACTAGAGCATATGCTTTCTTTTCCATAATGTTTTAATTTAGTTTAGAATTTTCTAGTGTCCTACTGAAGAAAGAAATTGACTTTTGTTGGCTTGAGGGGTCCTGACCTAGGTTTTGAGTTAGCGCGTAACCAATAAAACCCTCTTACTACTGGCCCTTTTAGCAATGACCTACTTGTGCAGGCCAAAGTCTCACCCGAAGCAGTATGGGTGGGTGCTGGAACCAGGCTTCCACACCCCAAGAGAGAATTAAATGATGGGGATGGCCTCATATCTACTTAATGGAAAAACTATCTTACGCTCCAGAAACCCTAACCAGAAACACTAAGTGAGTTATCAAAGTGTTAATCCCGCGCGCGCGCATAGACAATAGATCTGTAATCCCTTTAACTATTCTAATAACATGATATTTAGGCCTTACAACAATAGATCCATGCAAGTAACATTTATATCAAATAGTAAAACAGGTACGCAACCGATCCACTCATAGATAACATAAATCGTAAGCAAAACAGATGACAGAAACATATCACATATGCATATAATACTCAGAGTTATCCCAAAACAAATATTTATTCATCAGATGATCACATAAACCGTTTAAAATTCGCAGAACCCTTACATTTTTCTAGATCTACCCGCGCACATAGCCAGCGGGGTCTGCACACAGCCGAACTAAGGTCTCCGTGCACACAGCCAACAGGAGCCTTTTAGACACAATCGTAAAACACAGACTTAATTCAGATCAACATACATTCATCATATTCATTCCAAACTTACCTATCCGACCCGATCTAGACTTATATTTATACCTTAGCCTGCGCTCATCCTAAGCTCCACAAATCATGGTTTGAGACTCCTAGATTTACCCTTTAGCCCATTATAATTCATGAAGGGACTTTGACGCACCCCAAATCCCCTTGACTATGCATTTATTAGCGTGCATGACTCAAAAATACAAAAAATACTATTATTTACTCCAAAATTGCGGTCCTAAGGGACCCTGCTCCATTAGTCCCCCAACACAATCTTGTGACTCATCTCGATTCATAGAGGTGTTGGGGTCTTCACCTTGGTCCTTAGCTCCTTGATGGCGGTGGTAAAGGGCGCAAGGACGCCCTAGCTCTGATTAGCAGCACTCTGAGTCGTATCCACCAACTTCTAAGAGGTAAGCCCCTCTGCTGCGAGACTGATACTCTTGTTAGTTTGGCTTAGGTTCTTGACAACAACATCTAAATCCTATGATAGCTTCATTGCTTCATCTTCCCATGGCTTCAAGTGGTTGGTCAGGATGTGTTTATTCCTCCACAGGTCTTCAACCTCATCGCGCAACACCTTGCTTATCTGTAATCATGCCATTCTCTAAGTAGGTACAAATGTGGGCAGCGCCTCCTGAAGCTCATCAAACACCTGCTCTTTGGCGCATAGTTCCTACGATATTTTCTTTACAATTGGATTGGTCTGTACCAAATTCCACAAAACCATCGCAGTGTCCAGGATTTCAGTACCCTTGGTGGCTGTTGCTACAATACTTGCTGAAGCTTCCTTAACTAAGGCAGCGCACTGCGCTTGCACTTCCGACAAAGTTTCTGGCTGAATTTTTGCTTGCAATTCCTCGACCCGCTGCTCAAAATCTGCCTTAACCCCATGCACTGTGGATTGGGAGGCCTTCAAGGATGCTACTAAACCTTCAAATTCGGCTTGTATCACAATAGAAGTGGGGATGGAAACCTTAGGAAGGTCACCACAAAGTCGATCAATCAGATTCTCAAACTCCACGCGCTGTGCTGCTTGAGCTTGGAGAGACTCCTGCGTTCTAGCTACAACCTTCTTCTCTGCTTCGGTGAGTTAATAGTGCTTGCGTTCCTCCCTACACCACAACTCATCTGTGATGATTGTCTGTATGACATACAACTTACCATTGGGAAACATTGATAAATCAATTCAAACCTCGGAGCAGGTTTGCACCTACGTGCGTAATGCATGTTATTCTACTGTAACTGCTGCTCCAGGGAAGGGGTAGATCCTGCTATATTTCATGTTGATGATCATGCTTGTGCTCTCTCTTGCTTGAATCAGCCTTAACTATGCCACTCTCGCTTGAATGCTATTAGTATTGAGCTATAACACCTGGAATCCAGTCTGCATAGCCTCTATGGCAGCCTTGTACTGCTCCTCAAGTGCGGTCCACCTATCCTCGGAGGCAGATGTGATCACATCTGTGATCTTATTAAGGTCATCCTCAGTGAGTGTGATGTCCTCTGTGCCTCCGGTCTTCAAACCCTTTTTCTTCTTGCGCGTTCCCTTGGATGTTTCAGTATCGCGCTTGGTACCTCTGGGAGACTCAACTCCGGTACCATCTAGGCCATCTGTTCCTCTGAGATCTACCTTGGGCTCCTCCTCTAGCTCTTTTTCTAGCTCCTTGTTGACTTATTTTTATTTATCTTTCTTATTGCCCTTCTCAGCTTCTTTGTCCTTTTCAGCTATTGTTGTCTCCTTGCTGGACATTGAGGCCGTTACAGGCTTGACAAAGCCTAGCTCAAACTTCCATGCTTTCGGCCAGGTCACAATGAAATGGTCGATTTCCACCTCTGTCACCATATAGGGTAGGTTGTACCATACCATGTCATTGTGCACCCAGATTTGCACCTTGTGCATTGTCACCTTGAAGGTTGCAATGATTGTATAATTGGCGTGCATGGCTAGGGACAACTGGGGCCGCGAGTGGATAGCTACTGCCAAAGCTCCTTCGAATAAGACCCAAAAGATATTATTCTCCTTTACTCTCTTCGGGTCTGTTGAGTCCCATAAATTGGCATAGCGAGCCCCTTCACAAACACCAAGTTCTACCTCTGGGAGGACTGCGTCCTCTGGCGTCTCCCACACAACTAGAGCAATTAACATAAGCAATCATGAATAATTTTTTTTTTCCCTTCGTCTTGTGCCTCATGTATGTTCTGGAAGAAATATTTGCACATGTACTGGGAACAATTGTAGCTCACACCATTCTTGTATTTGCACATGTACTGGGAATAATTGTAGCTCACACCCTTTTCGCATTGTCCTGCCAGTGCGATGACATGCGTAGGGACCACCTTAGGTCGACACTTGCACATCAGCTTACATCCCAAGACTAAGGTTCCAAGGCATACTGTCAGGTCATCGAGATGCTGCACCAAGAACCCCCTTGAGTCACATCCCACCTTGTAATCCTTTTTGGCCTTTGCATCTACCTTCAACTCCTGGCTCTTTCCCTAATTGGCCATATGATTGTGCCCCTTCTCGGGTAGGCCGGTGATCCAGTGGATCATTGTGGCATCTATTGGAATATGGTTCTGAATCCAAAGGCACCCATCGTGCACCACTCCAGCAACTGGCGCACACAAACATCAGTGATGGGGTACCTGCCGAAGTGAGGAATCCTCAACAGAATGAGAATCCCGGTGTTGCTTAACCCACGTGCTCATGGCATAGGTTCTACCTTCACAACTCCATCATACAACACAAGTTCCAGGTAGTACTCTGACGCTAACTCATAGAACATCTTCTCGTTCACTAAATCAAAGTTGTGAAACTTCACCAAAAGGATTTTTCTGAACATATCCCCTTCAAATGAAACCGCCCGCTAGATTAATGACATCTGCAGGTAGTCGCACATTGTATCTACATCCTTCGGGGCTCTAACATAGGGTCTGGGTGGCTTCACATATTTGGGGAGCCATGAGAGAGGCTCAAAAAAAAGTGCAACCTCCTCGCATGTCCTTCGTTGCTTGAAGCGGGGAAATAATTTATCTGGGGGATATCCGTGACTTGGAGGATGATCCCTTGGTCTTCTTATCCTTCCATTTGGTAGGTGTTGATAAATCATCATCGGAGCGGGGCTCAGTAGATGCTTTAAGCGGCACATAATTCTCCTTAGACGACGCTCTCTCAGGGTTAGTGGCCATCATTCTAGGCTTGAAGATAAATTTGGGGTTACTTACGTCAGATGCGGATGTCTCACAATAATACATACAATACTCAAATAAATTCAAGGCACAATATAATCAGACAACAAAGGAATCAAATGTGACCCATGCCCTTACTTTTATAGGTGATCCATGGTAAAAATGGTCGGAAATTCATTAATGGCACCTTTTACTCGTAAAAATGGTAAAAAAATCCTATAATATATCCTCATTAAATGCATAAAACCCGCTCCATCCAATGGTAAAATCACTTTTTCACCTAAATTTATTGCTCCAACGACCAATTTTTCCTGCTGCGCACAACCTCTGCACTTATGGTGCACCTGCCTACGTATGCCCTTTGTGCAATGCACATAATAGTGAATTCATTTTCTCTGGCCATATAGTCATTTGGTAGCTGCAGGGTTATCTTGATATGGCTTCAATCGACTTCCGTTGTCGTACCCCGGGATACTTTCACCACACAATGTGAGTAAGCAAACCACACCTTGTTATAGGTCAGTTTGGGCACCATTCCCAATGACCTAGTTAACTGGGCATCATCTCTAGGACCAATGATCAAGGGTCTATTATTCCCTATCATTTCAGTTGCTACACGCCCTAAGACAAGAAACAAGAAAAATCAAGCAAGACTTTCATCAAAAAAAGGTTTCCATGGTTTGAAGCTTATTATTTAGCATATGAGAGCTCACCAACACAGGCTAAGGGGCTTAAGGCCAATCTACAAAGCACTTCCCAACATTCAAAGGTGCGTTAGTCATATTGGGAGCGAAATTCTCATTGTTCTGGAATCTCCACTTGGCCAGTGCCTTCTAGAAGAGTTCGCATGTGTCAAGCTTTGGATCCAAGTGTCCGTTTGACATCTACATGAATGGAAACATGTCTTGCCTATTTTTAGAAAGTTATTGATTGCAAAAAAACCTATAGTTAATCTATAAATTGAACACAGATCTAAGTGTTTGAGAAGGAAGAATTTGAGTAGAGAAATGCTGGAGAATTTTCAATTGAGAGCTTGGTTTGTAGAGCTACTTTTGGAGATATTTATGCTGTGATGAGACTTGGGAACTATGCTGGAAGGTCACTTCAAATCAGTCACTAGGTTGTAACCTCTCCTTCTATCATCAATAAAGAGAACTTCTTGTTTTTCCCTACATGCATCTATGTTAATTTTGATTTTCCATATTGTAATATCTTGGTTGATGAATGTAGTTTATGCTTAACTAATTTAGCTAAATAGCTTGAATAGATATCTATATTATTACATCTTCTACTGTTTCAGTGTTCTTTCTTGCAGGAAGCATTCATCTCACAAACCACTTGAATTTGAAGCTACAACAGAAGCGACAAAAGGAGCCATTTGGAAGAGATTGAAACAAGTAAGCCTCCAATCCTCTCTGTGTATCTGTTGTGAGTTAGGATAAATGGTGGTATAGTATTTCACTTGTTGTTATAGACTAACACCTATCTAGGGCAGCGTAATTTATCCGTAGATTACAATTCTGGCCCAACAAACTGGCTACTCCGCTGGGGAGAATTTCTCTTAGTTCTAGGTGTTTTAGTCTCTGATTTTCTTTGTAAATCCAACCAGTAGTTGTTACACATAAAGATTATACTTTTTTCAGAACTTAATTTGCAAAGACAGTGAGTTAAACAATAGATTTTTCTTTGTTTACTGCACCCAATGAACCCTTAGACTGGACACAGTGCTTTGCAGAGCACTGTTTCCCTTCCAAGCCTACGTTGCAGAGAAATGTCTCCCCTTGGAGATTGCGTTGACTCCTGAAAGTGACCAAATTCCCTTGAATTTGACTTTGAAACTTTCTTAAGTTTTTTTTGCTGTTGTATTCTAAAAAGTTTGATGCTCAATTAACCAGTGAATCTATATACTTCTTCCTCCTTTGGCTAAAAATTAGTTCAATGTTTGTTTAGAAAAGTTTTCCTTTATCATTGACAAGTTGATTTCAAAGTATTTTTTACGGTCACATTAAGAATCATTTGCTTTCAAAATAGGAAATTGTCGTAAAATCTTCATTTCCTCAATAGGAGAAATTGTTGTTGAAATCCTCGTTTTTCCTTGAAAAGAGAAATTGTTGTTTGTATTCTTTGTTTCTTGAAAGTAAAAAGCATTTGAATTATTGATCTAGTGCACCTAGTTTCTTTTCTGCATTCATAACATTAAGGAAACTCAAAACAAAAACTTGCATTTGCATGTAGGATTGTGTGTTTTTTGCAAAAGGAACATTAGGAAATATGCATTTAGTTTGTGATCCATTGATTTTGTTTTTGTTCATTGATTTTTTTTCTCACAAATTATTTCTCTTTCCAAAAAACTGGCGTTCTCCTCCTTTAGTAGCTAGGTTCTTCATTGAAAAATTTGAAAGTGAAAATTTGTTTATCATTCTTAGCTTGCATTTTAGGAATTTCATATACATCATCGTGGTGAACCTGAAAGGCAAAATGTTAAGCAAGATCAACATAAAATAAGTCTCAATTTACTTAACAATGCATTGGAACCATAACGAAAAAATTTAGAAGGTCTAAGCTAGAGACGTGTTCTGGCGTCGTAAAACATAGCAGCTGTCGTTAACTTATCTGCGATACATTCTGAGTGTGATACCTCACTCCACGTACGTAAGTATATCGTATCTCATCCACGTACTCTCGGGTATATCGGGCAGTGTTACAGTATGATAAGTATAAAGGGGTGCTCTCACTGTGCAGTTTCGCATCAGACAACGTTAATACAGACTTGGGCCTCCACGTACCTTCGGGTATACTTGGGAGGACAACTTTTGGGTGCTATCCATTCATAGTGAACCGAGTCGGCCACCCTGAAATTGTGATACATCGAACACAACATTTGGGGAGATTACCTGCCCGTACTTCTTGGTTCACTAGGAGGTATTCTGCAGTTCACAATTTCTTGGTAAACCCTTTTACCTAGCATTACCCTCTTTTTGTTTATTTGTTTTTTGGTTAAAATAAATCAGTAATCGTGGAAGAAAAAAATCCTACCCTCCGTCGTTCACGTAGATTAGCTTTAAAATCACCTTTACCACCGGAATTTATTTTTGGTAGGTGGAGGCGATCGCGATCTGCCGAATCAAGTACAATTCATACCTCTAGCGAAACATCATCATTTAAACCAGAGTTAGCTCAAATTTTTTCCACACATCCTGGTTTGTTTACTGTTGTCGAAACGGAGTCTTCACAGCTACCTGTGGTCACGATCCATTCAATTGTTGAGACCATACCTCCTAGACCCGACGTTGTTAAATAACAAATTGATCCAGATCATGTCTCTTCTTTGCCAGAAAATCTTAATCTTGAACAATCGGAAGTTGTTCCTAACTTGGTCACTCCACAAATATCTGTAGCCACTCCTATATCACACAGTCAACCGTCTGAAATATATTTTGGGTCTGACGGTGAAGTTATTCCTCCTGGTTTAATTGCGATTGAAGAAATCCCACAACCTGATACACCTTTAAGTCCAACCCATTTTGGGGGAGACCTTTACTTGTACCAGTATTTTCCTCAATCGTTTCCATTTGCTTTTGTTGATCTCATTGCCATTCAATATCACATTGATTTCGGAGAGTATACATTTGGTCATACAACTATGTCTGAATCGACATCTTTGGTTGGGTATACTATTCCAATTACGTTAGCTCCTACCCTTGCTACTCCATCGATTTTCACAACCTCACCAGAGTCATATTTTCACGGTGGCCCTTCGGTCCCAACAGGTTGCAAATCATTATCTAGCACTTTCTCTAGTACATCTTCAAGACCATGGTCTTTACCAATTTCATCATCTGGTGTTTTAACTGGTAGTCCTATAGTCAGTACTGAACAACTTGATACATTACACACATCATCAAGGAAATATCAAGTCGGTCCTTATGGGTCAATTCCTTTAAGTACCATATCAACTGGACTCCCAGCATTCAGAGAACAATATTTTCCGTCTTATTATCCTCTTTATGTTGGGGTGCAACCTTTGGTCACCCAATACGACAATACTCAGTCACATTTTGGTCAAACTAATTTTGACATGAATGTTTGTCAATGGCAACCCACTCTGCCTATCCAACCACAAACGGTTGTACATTCGTATCAATCAGTTCAACCTATTACACCCACTTCAATACTACTTGTTAATACATCTATACCCCTGTTACGGAATCAAAATATTATACATCAACCTTATCAGGCAATTTCTTCGACTCAATATCATCACATGTTGGGTCAACAGACTCAAAATCCTTTGGTTAATCTACAAAAACCTATATCAGGGATCATTTATTCACAAGCTGGTGTACCATTTTATGGGATGTCACAAATGCAACCTGGTTATACATATCAATTGAATCCAACTTACACTAATTTGGGTTATAAAATTGGTGGACAGAATCCTTGGTAGCCACAGGCACAAATCCCTCAAACTTCATTTCAACAAGTATCATATCCAGGTTTTGGTCAACAGAATTCTCAAGCGTTTGCTATGAAAAACAACCCCTATCTGGTTTACCAACAAAAAATTCCATATGCTAGTGCTCAGAGACCTGTTTCCCAAGCAATTCCATCTTATCTTAGCTATGCTCAACCTGACATTAATCGATAGTTTCCTTTTGTTGCAACCTTGGAATTACCAGATTTACACAGGTTAACCAATGATCCTATCAATTATTCTCCTTGGTGGCCGATGATACCTCATAAATTACCCTCCGATATTCCTAAATTCAATGGAAACCCTGGAGAAGATCCATCAACTCATGTTATGACTTATCATTTATGGTGTTCATCAAATTCCCTAAATGATGATTATGTTCGATTACATCTTTTCCAGCAAATGCTCACAGGTCCGACAGCTAAATGGTACATTGAATTAACTAGAGCTTCTTTCGACAATTTCACTGCCTTAGCTACTGTCTTTTTGACCCATTTCCAGTTAACAATCAGATACAAAACTGGAACGGAACTCTTGAAAAATTTCAAACAGACTAATGCTACTCACATTTCTGATCATATTCATGAGTGGCGTTGCCATCGACGAATGGTTAAGACATTTGTTCCTGATCAGATCCTTGCTAAATGGTTCATTAAGTCCTTGTTACCATCTATAACTGAGGATGTGGCTAAAGGTGGCATCGTCACAGAAGAGAAAGTTATTGTTCATGCCCAATATTTAGACTTAATTTATACTCAGTCTGGCACACTCTATGAAAAAATACCAAATGCGCCACGATCTAATTTCAATGTTCCTCCTCAAATAAAGGACTCTCATGCCAGAGACGGCTTGATAGGAATTGAAAACACACACCACCCTACTACATTTGATCCTGCTCCTACTTCCAAAATTAATGCCATGTCATTTGACAAAGGCAAAAGTGATAGGAAACGAGGAAGTAAGAAAAAGGGGAAATCAAAGAAAAAGCAAACTTCTAACCCGCAGGAACAATCATCTGATCAACCGTCTGGACCATAGAAACCTCATTATCCATGCATAATATTTAATTAGGAACACTTTGTTAGGGATTGTCCTCATCATGCTGAAGTCTCAAAAATCATCAAGACTTATCATGCATCAGCTGTGTTGACAGAACCATTCCCAAATCCGAACACAAATTTGGTTACTACGGATCTAGCTCCTAGTTCCCAATTGTTAATGTTATCCACCACAAAACCTTCACAAGATGTTTTGGTGTCGATGCGGAATAAAGACTATGGTAGTCCGACCACTGATCAACCTACTACCTCGACAACGAATCCATCTAATCAATTGGTACCACCTCCTATTATTCCTGAATTGAAAATTAAGCTACCAAAGGGAGTAATTCATAAATCAACATATAATCCTCGAGCAAGAGCTGAACAAAATTATAATATAGTTGAAGATTTGGCTCAATCCCCTTCAACTATGTCTGCTCTTGAGGTATTACAAAATTGTCCCTCCCAGAAGCAAGCTTTATTGTCGGCCATTGGTGGAATTGATCTGACTGATTCTAATCTTGTTGTCTTTAATCATACGGGCTATGTGCCGCAACTACCAGTAGAATTAGAATTCTCCATCCAAGTAAATGTTCTCAATCACCTTGTTCATCACACTATTATTAATGAGGGAGCATCTACGTGTATTATGTCTCTAAACTTTTGGAAGTCACTTGGCTCGCCACGATTATTGCAATCATCAACGATGTTGAAGGATTTTGATGGAAGAACATATAAACCTTATGGTATTATCAATAATCTGCAAGTTGAATTAGGGGGCAAAACAATAAGTATTGATGTTGAGGTTGTTGACGGACCCCTTGACTATAATATTTTACTCGGAAGACCATGGGCATATGCAATGACTGCCATTGTTTCTACATACTTTAGAATGATTGCCTTTCCACATAAAGGTACAATCACAGTCATTAATAAATTATCCTTTTTTTCCTCCACTTCGCAGGTAACTGGAAGCGTTCCGTATATTCACTTACCCCAACTAGAAATCCAGAACATTGGTGTAGGACTCTTAAAGGATTCCACTCTTATGGGAACCTTTTCATTACCGCCACCTGCAACATCGACATAAATTGCAAGCATAGAGAATGCTACATGATCTCTTCCACTCTATCTGGCTTAAGAAAGAGTACGGGTGATTCTGATATTTCTACGTTGGATGATGTTTTACTGCTTAGCCCTATTGAGCTACAATAACAATCAATCTATTTGGCTTGGGCGGAAAATACGAAATCAGTATTGCCGAGTGTTTGGGTTGATCGTTCATTAGGTTTTGGAACTCCATCTGATCCATTTTCCTCAAAATTTTTGACAGATGAAAATATTTTGGAAGCTATGATGGCAGAAGGAGAACCATGGAAAGATTATCATCATCATTCCCATCTTCTAGATTATGAATAAAATAATCTTAGTGAAATATATCACCCATCCATTCAAACTTTCTTTTCGAATTCTTTTCCGATTAATGCAATTGAATCTGAGGGAAATTTATCAAATATAGAAGAAACGATTTCTATCGATATTTCGACTAAACCTGGAATTGTAGAAAATATTCATGTCGGTGTATCTTGTTCTCCATCAGAACTTGATTCATATCGCTCTCTTTTTCATGAATTTCGTGACATATTCGCTTGGTCTTACGAGGAAATGCCAGGCATAGATACTAGTATAGTTGAACACACTATTAATATGTATCCTGATGTCAAACCGGTGCGTCAACAACTTCGTCTTGTTCATCCAAAGAAAGTCGCTGCCATCAGAGCAGAAGTTGAAAAATTTTTGCGTGCTGGTTTCATTTACTCGGTTCCACTAACTGAGTTGGTTTCCAATATTGTTCCTGTTATGAAAAAAAAAGGAAGAATTAGAGTGTGTGTCGATTATCAGGATGTCAATCAGGCTTGTCCAAAAGACAACTATCCTACTCCCTTTATCGACCAGATCATTGACGATTGTGTTGGATGCGAAATATTTTCATTCATGGATGGATTTTCCGGATAAAATCAAATCAATATCCGCCCAGATGACCAACATAAGACAACATTCATCTGTCCCTGGGGCACATTGACATATACGAAACTCCCATTTGGTTTAAAGAACGTTGGGGAAACTTTTCAGAGAGAAATGGATTATTCTTTCAACGACATCAAGCACATTTTTCAACCATATTTAGATGATTTACCAACGCATTCATGAAATTGGACTGATCACCCGATGCATTTGAGAGCCATTTTCTTACATTGCCGACACTACAAGATACGCCTCAATCCGCAAAAAATGTGTGTTTTGTGTTGGTTCTGGTCGATTGCTTGGATTCGTAGTCTCAAAAGAAGGAATTAGAATAGACCCACTGAAGGTACAAGCCATTCTTGATTTTCCTACACCATAAAACTTACTTCAGATACAAAAATTTCAGGGAAAGTCCAACTTCCTGAGAAGGTTCATTCCAAACTACGCTGAAATGACTAAAGGATTTACTCGATTATTGAAAAAGGGGGTTCCCTTCCATTGGGACCAAGTTGTGCAAGCTTCTTTTGATGTTTTCAAGGACCATCTTGTCCGAGTGTCATTAATGTATCCTCCTAATTATCAAAATGACTATTTCCTATATATCGCTGCAGCTGAAACGACCATCGCTATGGTTTTGGTCCAAGTAGAATATGGAATTGGACATCCGATCTATTATTTGAGTCGTAATCTCAATGATACAGAAGTTAAGTACTCATACATGGAAAAGCTTGCCTTGGCAGCCGTTAAAGCTGTCCAAAGATTTCACCATTATATCCTACTCCGAAAAACAACAATAGTTTCGGATTGCAATCCAATGACTTACATCTTATCACGTCAATTTTTGGGGGGAAAATATTCAAAATGGATTGTCATTTTGTAGGAATTTGATTTGGAATTCATCAAATCCAAGTCAAAGAAGTCTTTAGTTTTGGCTGAGCTTCTCTATGACCTTCCCTCTGATAGTACTGCAACTATGTCGGAACCATCTATTCCAGACGAGTCTCTATTTTTGATCGGATCATATGATCCCTGGTATGGAGATTTCATCATTTATCTCCAAACCCAAACTTTTTGACCTAATACCTCTCGCTCTGATTAGCGACGTATTCGATACCAAGAAAAATATTATCTGATCGTCGGCGATACACTTTAGTGTCATGGTGTCGATACCATTTTAAGGAGGTGCCTCACTCATGAGGAGGCCGAAAAAGTATTAAATGATTGTCATGCTAGGGCTTGTGGTGGAAATTTATCTGGATATGATACCGCGCAGAAGATACTCTGTGCTGGTTACTTTTGGCCTACTATTTTTCAAGATTGTATCCTCGCAGTTAGAAGTTTTCATGCATGCCAGATTTTTTATCGTAAAATCCGCAAAACACCATCGCCAATGCATCTTGTTGTCTCTGCTGGACCATTTACGAAATGGGGTATTGACTTCATGACCTGTAACCCTCCTTCGTCTAGGGGGCATGGTTATATCATTCTCGCAGTCGACTATTTTACCAAATGGGCCGAAGTGATGCCTACATTCAACAACAAAGGACAAACAACTGCATTGTTTTTCTTTAACCACGTTATTGCATGGTTTGGGGTCCCATAGGCTATAGTTACGGATCATGGGAAGCATTTTCACAACCATATGATGTCTGAATTGACAACCAAGTTAAAATTGTCACATGATAATTCTACTCCTTATTATCCACAATCAAATGGACAATTTGAGGCTATTAACAAAAATTTTAAACGAATGCTTCAATGAATGATAGGAGTTTGTAAAAGGAAGTGGCACTTGATCCTATAGTCCACCTTGTGGGCGTATCGAACCTCGGTGAGAAACGCGACCAGATTCACTCATTTTCAATTGGTGTATGCTCTGGAAGATATCTTACCAATCCAATGCGAAATATCATTGTTAAAACTCGCGATAGACTTGTTACCTGACACCTCAGAAGAAGAAGCGTGTCTCCTTAACCTCATCCATCTAGATGAAACGCATCGTGAAGCCCAATTGGCCAATGAAGTGCATAAAAGACGTATAAAGGCGCAATACGACAAAAATTTCCAACCTCGCATCTACTCAGAGGGCGACTTGGTCCTTCTTTATGACCAAGAAGCTGATGTAATAGGTACAGGGAAATTCGAACCATTATGGCATGGCCCTATATTGTCAAAAGAGTTATTTGTAAGGATGCCTACAAGTTAGTTGATTATGATGGAATTTCGTTGGCACAACCTAGAAATGGGTTGTATTTGAAATGTTACTATGCTAAATCATGAGTGTAGTAATTTTTTGTATTATATTGTTTATATCCTGTTGATTTACATTCACTATCTTAATTTTTTTTTAGAGTTTTCTTGACGTTAGTAATCCGCTTTAAATTTCATCATAGATGAATTAAACTTCAGAACCATTTGTTGGATATGCTGATGGTGCTAGTTGTAGTATGCAGAATCTATCCTCTGCAGCATGGGCCATTTTCGCTCTGAACGATGAGTTAGTGAGTTTTCAAGGGATTTGTATCGGTAGATCGAAAAATAATATCGCTGAGTATAGCACATTGATCGAACTTCTCTCTCATGCCATTTCATTTGGTATTAACCGCATAATCATTAGGTTAGACTCACAACTTGTGGTACTACAACTTACTAGTATTTATTCTGTTAGAAATCCAACACTTCTTAGACTGTTCCTAAGAGTTTGACTTTTGGAGAGACATTTTGATTTAATTCAATATCAACACATTCCCAGAAATCTGAAAACTTTAATTGATTCATTAGCTAATCAAGTTTTAGATAGTCATTTGCGACATAGGTAAATAAAACATTCACATCATTGAATATGATTGCACATTAAACATAGGAAAAACTCTGAAAACATATAGATAGATAGTTATAGGTTTTTTTACAAAGACACATAGGTCATATGACCTCAAAATGTATGCAAAAATATCACAAGTAAACTAGTGTGCTTGTGGTAACATGTTATAGATCTAGCAATCCTATGGAGCAACCACGTCCAACGATTAGGAACCCCAAGTGTGTGTCGCTGCAGTCGCATGGGAAGCTCTTTGATCCGGCAATCCAGAATCCCAAAGGTCAACCCCTCTATGTGTTGCTGGAGCTCAGCTAGAGTCTCAACCATATGAAGGTCCTGAAGGACTGCTCTCCCGATAGCCCTCTCTGCTGGCGCATTCGCTTCGTGCTCTGGTTCCTCTACTGGTTGAACGCGACCAATATCTGCATTACATCAAATATTTAGTTTAGTCTTGGAAAGAAATAAAAACACAAAAACATTGTATAAACCTTATAAAAATAAAAAAACATGGTCAAATCATTCTTACCCATTTCACCCCACTGAGCGCCTTCTGGTAATACTAGATCTGGATCTCCTCGGAAGTCGATGACTGCATATGCATACTCATCGATGGCGATGATCTGTCGCCGGAACTAGGCAAAGAATGCAGTCAAGAACACAACGATCGATTGGCCTACATGTCGACCCATGAGTTCTACCGATCTTTGCATTCGAGGATCTCTAGGAATAGATATATCCAATGTTACATGTTGTGGCTACATCAGTGGAATCCGTTCCAAAGCGAAGGAGATAAGGATGGAACCATAACTGAAAATTTTCTTCCTTCCTCCCTTTTCTTTATTTAGTTGTTCCTTTATCTGAGATAGAACAACTTTAGACCAGTTGAAGACTGTTGGCTCTAAGCACTCTAGCACATACTGGATATACGATCTGTTCGCTACATGGAGTGTATCGGTGCCAACAAGTTTAGCGATCGTGAAAAGGATGGTTCTCAAAGGCAAATCCCTGACATCCCGGATGTTTATTTTTCCATCTTTGCTAGGTTCTGACCCTGGATAGCAATACTGCATAACGTAATCCCTCACTGTCTCTCCTCCAATGGTAGACCCTGTGAGAGAAATGGGCAAACCTCTCCTCGAAAAACTTGTGAGAAAATACACATCCTCAACTGTTATGGACAACACTTGATTTTTTATGTGAAATGCCTCTATCGCCAGATCCCATGCTTGAACAAGGAACTCTAGGAGTTCTATTTGTTGCCTCATTCTCGACAATTTGAAGTACTTAAGTAGTCAACAATCTCTTAAGGCTCTTACAGTACCCGGATCATTCAAGGAAATCATATCTTGTTCTTCATGTTCTCTTTCTCTCCATGTAATCATCATTATTATCCGATGGAAACCTGAAAATCAACCATAAGATCCATTAGATACCATTCATTGAAAAAAACTAGGCAAATTTTGGACACAGTAATAAAATCAAAAACTTCAACTGCGCCCAACGCACTCCCTGGGATGAGACATTGCATTACACATGCAGGTAGCCTTCACTGTACCTACTATGCAACGCAGGTTTCAACATTCAGGCGTGCGTTTCCCTCATTTTGGGCATAATTTACCCTAGGGGTCTCAAAACCCTAAAAATTTGCAAGGAATGGGAATGAAATGAATATTGAAATAAAGAGGAGGTTCATGCTACTAACCTGGATCAAATGGTGACGAAATCCGTACACAGAAATGACCACAATCAACGACTGAAGCTCAGGGGAAAAATCAGGTTCAGAGCTCCAAAATAAAAATGGTAACTATTGAATGATAAAAATGAATAGTGAAACTACTTTTTATAGTCATTTAATTGTTTGCAAGTTAAATCTATTGCTATGAATATAGTTTTATTATGTTTTTATCATGAAACAGGTATTTTTAATCCATTTGATGTTGTTCTGAACAGGAAATACAACTGATGAACATATTAGTCGTGCAGATTTATTTAAAGAACGACTTGACCACAAAGCATGCTTTTTCTCCTTATTTTTCAAGATTTGATAAAAACGAAAAAGGATTTGAAGCACACTTTTATCTCTTTTTCGAGCTTCGATAACAGCAAAAAAATAACCCCTAGAGTCTTCTTTAAGCTCTTTTCAGACTCCGATAATGTGAAAATATTGCCGAGCACTTATCATTTCGAGCTCGTTAAAGTAAATGAATTGATATATACTCAGTATAAGTTTAACCCTTTTCCAGACTGAGATGGATTATTTACGAAAAATGAATACCTTGGTTAAATATGACCAAAGAGGTTCTCTCAGATATTATTTTAAAATTTTTCGGATCTGAGTGACAAATTTATGAAAAAGTACTTTTGGAGTTCTCTTTCGTCCTCTTTTTCAGACTCTCTAAATATGAAAAAGGACCGGACTATCACTGTCGTTAAGCTCGTTAAAACATAAAATAGTGACGGGCTTGTCGATCATGGAAAGAATCGAGTTTCATTCATCGCTAGACTCGTTAAATTATTAAATAGCGATACTTTATTCGCCCGAAGGGTTGAATTATAGATCAAGCAAATGTTATCCTCCTAAAGCTTGTTAAAAAATAAAGACGTACTGGTCGACAAATGACTGGGGAAAATTTGGGAAAAGCAAGCAAAGTTTCTTTTTGGTAGCAAGTCGCTCTTGAACATGACACTTCTTTCACTCCATGTTCGTGACTGTTTGGGTTGGGTAATCATCTTGACGGTTCATTCACACCTATGGTTCATCATACCTTCACTTCGGTTTTGGGTCAATTCTACCAACTCATCACAGTGTCGCCGATATGTTCAAGAGAAGTCATCCAGTGATTAAAAACTCATCCATCTGCAATACTCGTAAACCTTCATTTTCATGAACATCATCCCTGAAAATTGCTATATCAAGTCATACCCTTGTCTTCGAAATCAGTAACTCCTGTTTTGCAATAAGGTGAATTCCTGTCGACAACAAATAAATATCCAGGAAGTTCACTTAGAAACATCAGATTCCAGTACCATGAGGCTTGTTACAGCATCGACAAGATCCTCGCTTCCGGACTTTTGACCGAAATATTTTGTTTGGCGTTCGACATCAAATCATCTATTCACACCTTACGAAATGTACTATAGTACCTTGAGGGCCATTGACATTAATGGTGGTTCTATCATGTTTGTTAACAACTCACATCATTGGCTTGTAATAAAACGATGTCTTTCCATGTTCGATGAAAAATCATATATTCGCATGGCTAGACTTGTACCTGAATGATTGAGTGAATGAGATAAGAAGACCCCAGATCTAGTTTCAGCCATTTGGGCTGTGATTTCAGGATTGTTGTACACATCATATGTACGGTGACCTTACATACAGATTGTCATCTAAACATGGGCCTATTTCTGTAGGCGTGTCTGCATATATTGGGCAACATTCCAATGTAGGCGACTTTCTGAATTATGTACATGTTATTAGATTGTTTATGTGTTGACTATGGGAATGCCTACCCTCAGTAATTATGATAAATAGAGGATAGATCATGATGTAATGTATTATAAGATTGATGCAGGTGACCACTTCGCTTCGTTTCCAGGCTCATCACAACATAAAGCATCTCAATCAAATGTTATTATTATTTGGATCTCATGCTTTAGGGGGCAATTGTTATAGGTCAATTTGGGCACCATTCCCAATGACCTGGTTAACTGGGCATCATATCCAAGACCAATGATCAAGGGTCTATTATTCCCTATCATTTCAGTTGCTACATGCCCTAAGACAAGGAACAAGACAAATCAAGCAAGACTTTCATCAAGCAAAGGTTTCCATGGTTTGAAGCTTATTATTTAGCATATGAGAGCTCACCAACGCAGGCTCTAAGGGGCCTAAGTGCGTTGCATATGCAGGTAGCCCCATGCACAGCTGCTTTGCAAAGCACTTCCCGACATTCAAAGGTGCGTTGGTCACATTGGGAGCAAAATTCTCATTGTTCTGGAATCTCCACTTGGCCAGTGCCTTCTAGAAGAGTTCACATTTGTCAAGCTTCGGATCCAAGTGTCCATTTGACATTTACATGAATGGAAACATGTCTTGCCTATTTTTGGAAAGTTATTGATTGCAAAACAACCTACAGTTCATCTATAAATTGAACACAAATCTAAGTGTTTGAGAAGGAATAATCTGAGTAGAGAAATACTGGAGAATTTTCAATTGAGAGCTTGGTTTGTAGAGCTACTGCTGGAGAGATTTATGCTGTGATGAGACTTGGGAACTATGCTGGAAGGTCACCCCAAATTAGTCACTAGGTTGTAACCTCTCCTTCTATCATCAATAAGGAGTACTTCTTGTTTTTCCGTACATGCATCTATGTTAACTTTGATTTTCCATATTGTAAGATCTTGGTTGATGAATGTAGTTTATGCTTAACCAATTTTGCTAACTAGCTTGAATAGATATCTATATTATTTCATATTCTGCTGTTTCAATGTTCTTTCTTGCAGGAAGCATTCAACTTACAAACCTCTTGAATTTGAAGCTGCAACAGAAGCGATAGAAGGAGCCATTTGGAAGTGACTGAAACAAGTAAGCCTCCAATCCTCTCTGTGTATCTGTTGTGAGTTAGGAGAAATGGTAGTATAGTCTTTCACCTGTTGTTATAGAATAACACCTGTCTAGGGAAGCTTAATTTATCCGTAGATTAAAATTCTGGCCCAACACACCTCCATTAGTGATTTAGTTTACAATATATGGCCCCAACCAATGTTTCCTGAAATTTTGTGGGTGGCGCCCAAATTGAATATCATATAATAAAATCAGATCCTCTTCCTTGAATGCCTTCTTCTAGATGTGCCAATCACGCCAGGCATTTTCACGCGCCTTTTATACTTGCTGATGGAAGTTGGAAATAAACCAATCTTCTTCTAATGCAACTATTTATGAAAAACATTCTTCCATGATGTATGGTTCATCCATGTTAGTAAGTGCTGCAATGCGTAGACTTGGAATGATGTATTCCATTGACATGATAGATTCTTAGCCATAAACCAACCTGAATGGTGTTTTACTAGTCAATTTATTACATGTGGTCCGATAAGCCCATAAGACAACATGTATGCGCATGTAACAATAATTCCATTGTACATTATAGATATTTATAAGCGCATTCTCCAAGATTCTGTTAAATGCTTCTACTGCACCATTTTCCTGAGGGTGATAAGGAGTACTCTTCTAGTGATGTATCTGAAACTTTTATGTCAAGGATTCAATAGTCTCATTAACAAAGTGTGTACCTTGATCACTCATAAATATCTTAGGGCACCCAAATCTAGTGATGATATTCCAAAAAATAAACCACGCAATAGTGTATGCAGTACAATATTTGACTGGCTTAGCTTCTACCCATCTAGTAACATAATTTTTTGCAGCGATGATGTAGCGTGTGCCTGTATTTTTGCCTGGAGGGTTAATAGGTCCAACAAAGTATATGGAACATAAATCAAAATCTTGTAGGGCCATCTGTGGCTGTAAGGGCATCTTTTCTCTAAACGATGGCTTCCCTGTTCTTTGGCATGCACCACATGCTCGAAAATATGCATGTGCATCATTATACAGTGAGGGCCACTGTACTCCAGTGCATAGAACCTTTTACGCAATAGCTTTTCCTACATAGTGACCTCCTGCCACTCCCCCATGAGCTTCATCCAAGATGTATTGTCTCTCATGCTCTAAGACATACATTCTTAAAACTTCATATGGACCCAGTTTGTATAATTGACTAGGAACCCGTGTGAAGTTAGATGCGCACGAAACCAACTCCTTCTTTTGCTGCACCGAGTATTCAACAAGCGCACTCCCAATGGTCAGGAAGTGAATTATATCTGCAAAGTGTTAATATACTAATTTAATGGAAAAGAGTTGAACTTCCGGTAATCCATCCTCTAGACTGGTCAATTCTTCCACATTTTCAATTCGTGACAAGTCGTCAGGTCTAAAATTCAATCTACCAGGCTTAACAATGATTTCAAATTCATACTCTTGGAATAGAAACAACCATCTCCAAATATTCCTCCCCAACACAGGCTTGTTGACTAGGTACTTCAAAGAAGAATGGTCAGTGAACATCTTGAAGTGCCCTCCTCGCAGTTAATGCCTATACTCTATAGAGCGTAGACCATAGCCAAGCCTTCCCTTTCTGTGGTTGAATAGTTTTCTCTACAATAGAGAGTTTTATACTTGCAAAGGCAACGGGGTGATCAATATCTCCTTCTCTTGGCTGCGATAAGACAACCCCAAGTGCACTACCAGATGCATCAACGTGTACATGGAAGACCTTAGACTAGTCAGGGAATATCAAAATAGGCACAATAACCATATTTTCCTTCAGCAACTCAAAGCTCTTATGGAATTCCTCATCCCAACAGAAGGACATATCTTTATTCAGTAGTTTTTCCATGGGTGCAGTGATAAGAGCATAGCCCTGAATGAATTTTCTATAGAATACTGTGTGTCATAAAATAGAGCACAACTATTTTATATTGATAGGAACTTCTAAATTGATAATAACTATAATCTTGGATGGATCTACCATCAAACTTTGTTGATAGAAAATATGACCCAACAAGATCCCAAAGGGGACACAAAATATGCAATTCTTCAAGTTAAGAGAGATCTGATGCTCCCTGCAAGTATCAAGCATCACACATAGGTTGGAAACATGCTTCTTCAGCAGTCCAAACATAGTCTAATCATCAAATTACATCTCCAGAAACTTGTGGATGAACTCCTTGAATAAAAAAACTACTACGCGTGAGAATATTGCAGGCGAATTCTTCAATCCAAAGGGAATGACTGTATATTTCGGAAATACTGAGAGGGGGGTGAATCAGTATTTCTTTTCAATTGCTAGTTTACCAATTAGATCACTTATAATTATAACAGAAAATGAACAATACGAGTAAGTGCTTTTATTTATATCTTATTTTTCAATAAATCAAGTACAATAATGTGTAGGGCTCCAATCCTAGATGAAGACACCAATATTCAATTTCCCAGGCTCCAACCTGTATTTTCCAAGCAATTAATTGGACTTCTAAGGCTCCAACCTTGTCAATTCTGAGGCACCAACCTCAAGGGCTCTAACCCTATATCTGGTACAGGCCCCAACCTGGTCTCTTGAGCACTCCTATCCTCTAGGGCTCCAACCCTATCTTCAAAGGCACCAACCTTGTCTCTATGAGGCTCCAATCTCCTGCTTCAATTCATCAAGATATATGAGGTTATACTCCATGGCTCCCAATGTATTCTTCAACGAGCCTTGAAAATATCCAACTATGCCCTCACTTAGTCTTCACATCACTTCATCAATGACAACCTTGATCTCTTAGAAGGTGTCACCGTTGCTCTTCATCATACCCAAGAAATATCTCCAAGGTTAATTCATGATGACTAATGCATCATGGTCTCCAAGATTAAATCCAAGGACACTTAGGGCTTCTAAAAAATGTGTCTACAATAAACTACACTAAGCCTCAAAGTCTGCACCAAATAATTCTTCTAAGGATCCTTTAATGTACCTCAACACCACTGCTTCAATGATGATTCAATATGTCCCCAAAAGTTCTCCAATGAAAAATCCAACAAGTCTTCAATCAATGCTATAAGTAATGTTAAATAAGACTCATATTAATGAATGCTTCTAGATTTACTCCAAGGCTGCTTCAGTGTATGATACAAGGATATCTGCAAACTGTTATGAACAAACTTCACTTTTTTTTTTTTTTTTGTCTCGAGGTTCCAAAAACTATCAAGGTTCAAAATATTCACTTCAAGGTTTTCTGCATATGCCCTCACAGTAAGCTTGATGATGCCACCATAGTCACTAAATCAGTGAACCCACAAAGTGGTGAACTATGTGCTATTATCAGTGCTGTAGCTATCTCCTTCATTGATTTGAAACTTACTTCACACCATTACACACTAGTTCTTCAATCGAGCTCTCTACAAGACTGTCCTAATGTTTTGATTTCTCCAATTTGTCATTTTTTCCGATATCCAGATCTTTCTAGAGCTCTTTTAAGGATGATTGAAATAAGTATAACCTTTCTTGTCATCCACAGTAGCACTGTTGCATCACATATATACCCACATAAGTAAGTCTGAGCTCTGTTCTTAGGTTCTATTACATGGATCCGAGCCTTGATACAGGGTTGTAATTTGGTAACACATATATAAGGTTTGGTTCCAGTGATCTGAGCCTTAATACTAGGCTCTAATCCGAGTTCTGAAGAAACAAAAACCAAAAAAATTAACCTAACAAAAGATCCTATTCACTGTTTGCTGCTTTTAATGCTCCTACACTTTTTCACAATCTTCTGACCACAAATCCAAACTTTATTAAGGTCACGTTGTTGAAATCCAACCCAAATAGTGATTTAAAAATCCTTCTTGGTCTTAATTGCTGTTCCTTGTCTTCCTGTAATTTTCACCGATTTTTTTTGTCCTTGAATGATTAAAACAAACATGTATTTATAGTAATTTTGTCCTTTAAAGAAAGGACGTGACTATTGGAGAGTGAGAGCCAACATCAAGGGCTATTATATACTTCAATGGCACTTAGGATATAGATGATCAAACAAGGCATATGATTGACACTTGGCACTTGGCACTTCTTAAGACTTCTTCATTAGTGTCTTGACATATTAATTGATGAAATTTTTATCAAACACGAGTTATGGAATCATCATTTGGAAATAGGAATCTCAAGAATATTGACATATTAGTCAATGAAATATTAACATCAATGAAAACCTTGATTAATTGTATTGGAAATATCCCCATTCTATTGCAAAAGTGGTCTTACTCTGGTCTTCTGGTGCAATCCTGATATGATGGTACCCTTAAAATCCATCAGTGGAAAATTAAGCCTCTTGTCCTCCAACATTGTCCAATATCTCATCTAAAAATGGGGTAGGGAAAGGATGATGTATGTATGCATCATTCAATTTGCACAGGTCTAGCCAAATCCTTATTTCTCCCTTAGTCTTCTTTTCTTGCACAACCATTGGGCTTACCCATTCGGAATTTCTACGGGCTCAATAATTCCTGCAGCAACCATTTTCTCCAATTATTCCTTCAATTTCTTCTTATACTTTGGATTTAACTAGTATGGCTGTTGCTTGACAGAGCACACATTTGTTTTCAAGGTGATTTTCATAACTCCCAAGTCTCCTACAATTTCCTTCAGCTTAGATAACTTGGTGGGGAATAGATCCTGGTATTCTGCGAACAACTCTGCAATCTTTCCCACTGTGTCATCATCCCAATAATACCCTATTTTGACCTAATTTGGCTGATCTTCTGTCCCAATGTTGACTTGATTAAGTTTCAGGGGGTTGGTCATGTCCACCATACCTAACAATGGTCCTTTAAATGCGCATTCTCCCTCTAACTCAGGGATATTGACATTTCTTGTATCCTCATCATTATCTTCCACTGATAGGTTTTGAAAGTTGGAAATATCCTTCATCTACGCCTCCCATGATGGCGCAACACATGCTATTCGAGGCCTAGAATCATAAAAAACAATTGCCTCTATATTCGATAGAGCTCCATCCAGACCCTCTGATCCATTGGCCATGTCGAATGTTAACAAAAATATTTCACTCAATGAAACCCAATTGAGAGTCCCTCGACACAACTCTGTCTCCAAATACCATGCAGTAGGGATTAGTCCCAACGTATGGATGAACATGTGAAACCATTCAGCCCTAAGAATATTATCCCAAGCCTCCATCCATGTAGCTAGGTGTTTGTGTGCATCAAATTGGCCTTAAAAAACCTCAATCAACTGGGAATTAGGCTTCTCAAAGAGAAACCTCATCATATTTCTGAATTCTTTCCAATCCTCAAAGTTCCCTTTGTGCATATCCCACCGACGAGCTGGATTTGCACGCATGGAAAGATAGAGGGCCCAAAACCTTCGTTCTTCGGGGAATTTTTTTTCCAATTTTTCCAAAAATGAATCCACATTACCAGAACCATAAAAATAGGGTAGTTATCTTATCTCTAAGGATATGCATCATAAATTCTTAGTGACTGGGAGACAATGCAACGCAGAGACATCATGCAAGTGATTCTGCCAGTTTTCCATTTCCTCATCCGAATTAGAGAAGCATGAGCTATGGTTTCTCCAGTTCAACATCCCATTAGCGGTTGGATTGATCCAATCCTCATCTCGTGCGGTCAATTTGTAAATGTGGTCTACATCATCTTCTGCGAGCACTGGCTTTATATATCTTTCGCCTTCTGCAAGATCCAACAGTACTATAACTCGAGTACCATTGTTCTAAAAAACCATACTCCTACGTTTCAAGTTGATGATGCCCCCCATGTTGATAGCCCAATCTAGCCCTAGCAACACAGGTTAGGGATTTTTATCATCAACTATTTGTATTACTTCAAAATTTGCACATACCTTGACTCCAACAATATCTACCACAACTTGTGGGAGTCATCCCAGTGGAATGATATTCTTTTGATTAGCCATGCACAGCTGAATATTGGACCATTCCAGCTTTGGTTGGCCCATATTATGCCAATTTTGTTTAGGTAGAACGTTCTCATCAGATCCCAATTCCATAATGACCTGATCCATCTCATATTCCCCAATCTGCATGGTCATGCGCATCTCTCGACCGATTCTTTCCTTATTCTTGTAGATCTTGTTTACAAATTTGTTCTCAGTCTGGGGAAATTCTTTATCCGTGCAGTTACCTATTAGGGCCTGAAGGTTGTCTACTGCCTTCTGGTTGCACAATAACTTGATGCATGCTTGTAAGAAGGGTTTGAACTCATCATCTATCTTTACTTCAAAGACTGACTTGGATGTGGAAGCACCTGATCCAAGGTTCTACATCAGCCTTCTTACCCTCATCTCCTACAGTGGTAGCACCACTTCGTGTAACTATGTTTACACTCAAATCCTCTTCTATCAGCTCAACTCTAACCATTTGTATGTTTTGCGTAGGTGTCTGCGTGTTCTTCTCCTACATTTTAGTAATAAAAATAGGACACTCTTCAATAACATGGTCAAACTGTCTACAATACCTACAAAAATGTCGCGTAGGGTTCAGAAAGTTGCACGCATAGTGTCCCACATATCCACAGTTGTAGCAGATTAGCTGTCCTCTTCCACGACCTACACCTCCACCTCTCCCTCCTCCCCTTCCTCTGGCTAGAGATCAACCACACCCAGAGGGGGATGCTGGTGAAGATTGGTCAACCTACACCCTATAGAGGTTGGCATTGTCCATCATTAAGTCAAATGTTCAGCAGTGATGCTCATCACGGCCAACAGAAGAAAAAAACCTACACCTTTGCTACTTCAGTTTTGGGACATAGCTTCCTAATCGGGGGTACATGTTCGTTTGATGTCGACCAAGTACTTGAAAATCAATGCACCACAGTGTGGGCATACCAATCGGTCTTGAAAAATTCCAAAGTCGCAACAGATTTGGCCCTCCTGCTTGCATATAATACTGAATTATAGGACACTGATCCTTTGTGTGACCAGACCCTTTACAACGTATACATCATACTTCTGCGCAAGCCTCTTTCCCCCTGTCCTTGTGTAGGTTCTAAATTTATAGATGCATTGCTTCTAACTGTTTCTGGATTTGTAGAGTTCCAAATTGGTCATCAGTTCTAGGTGTGGCTTCCAGTTTCATGGAAACTTCAAGAGCTTCCACCTAAGAGTCAATCTTCTGTTGATTCATGGGGCCACATAGGCGTGGAAAGATCATGGAAATAAATCATTCCTTATGATGTTTATCATCATAGATAAATCCTCCATCATTGATAGTGCGTTTCAACCACTGATCAGCCTCCCAGATATATTCATTTGGCTCATGTATAATTCCTTTTAACTCTGTTACAAACTGTGAGTAGGAATTTGGATTTTTGAATTGTTGTTTCAAAGCTTTATTGACCTCATTAATAGTAGGGTCAGCGTGTTGAGTCAAATATCCCATAAACCAATCTAGTGCTCGACCCTCAAATGCCATAGCTAGTTGCGCCTGTTTGACAACATCGATGTTAACATTTTGCGTAGTCCATACTACATTTGAAAAAAACCGGAACCTATCCATGTCTTCATCTCCCTCACCCTTGAAGGTGGGTAGCTTCATAGGCGCATCCATATCACCTCCTGGTGGTGGTGGAGGTGGAGTAGGAGATGACCTATCCCTGCACGAGTTTGACTGTGGAGTTTGTGGAGGGTTACCTCCCTCGCGTGTAACTTCAACACTCTCTGTATCATTATTAGGTGGGTTTCTCAAAGGGATGTATATAGATCTATCACCTTTGTGGTTAACCCAAAAGTATTTTCCGCTGCGCGTGGTGCTTTCAAATTCGTTTGGGGACATTCACTCGGTATGATTGCACAAAACACCCTTTTCACATAATAACTTCTTAATCAACAAAGGTATAGAGAGTATGAACCTACCTCTTGGTCCTTTGAAGAATCTCCCTTCACCTTCAGAATATGACAAACAGATCAACTGCAAATTATGTCACAAATCCGCCCAAAACACTGTCAACCTAATGATCTACAGTTCAAGTGATGTAGTTATCAACTTTTTCTAATTGTTCTATCAACTCAGGTGTCCACTGAGTGACTTTATCATCCTTTCAGCAGGTCTGAAACTCAGCCAACCTTAACAAATAATCTTGTAATTCATGTACGAAGGTCACAAAGAAGATTTCATGGACCTCTGTAAAAATGTACCTCTGTTTCCAATCTTCAATAGACCGTTTCTTACTTCTTTTTACATTGATGGAAAATTCATGTATCTTTTGCTCAAACTGGTCTTCTAATTCAGTCTTTGATGGCTAGCACATCACCTAATTTCTCTATCAAAATCATCCCGATCCCAACAACAAAACCATTTGTTGGCTTGAGGGGTCCTCACCCAGGTTCAAAGTTAGCGCGTAACCAACAAAACCCTCTTACTATTGGCCCTTTCAGCAATGACCTACTTGTGCAGGCCAAAGTCTCACTCGAAGTAGTATGGGGGTGTGTTGGAACCATGTTTCCACACCCTGGAGAGAATTAAATGATGGGGGTGGCCTCAGATCTACTTAATGGACAAACTGTATTACGCACCAGAAACCCTAAGTGAATTATGACAATGTTAACCTTGCACGCACGCACAGACAATAGATCTGTAATCCCTTTAATTGTTCTAATAATGTGATATTCAAGCCTCACAACAATAGATCCATGCACGTAAAATTTATATCACACTCTAAAATAGGTACGCAACCGATCAACTCAAATATAACATAAATCGTAAACAAAATAGATCACATAAACATATCACAGATGCATATAGTACTCAGATTTATCCCAAAACAAATCTTTATTCATCAGATGATCACATAAACTATTTACAATTCGCAAAACCCTTACACTTTTCTAGATCTACCCGCACACACAGCCAACGGGGTCTGCACACAGCTGGACTAAGGTCTCTGTGCACACAGCCAACGGGGTCTGCACACAGCTGGACTAAGGTCTCTGTGCACACAGCCAACAGGAGCCTTTCAGACAAATACATAAAACACAGACTTACTTCATATCAACATACATTCATCATATTCTTTCCAAACTTACCTATCCAACCTGATCTAGACTTATATATACCTTAGCTTGTGCTCATCCTAAGGTCTGCAAATCGTGGTTTGAGACTCCTAGATTTACCCTTTAGCCCATTACAAAAAATGTGTTGGGTATGTGTTATATTATTTCCACGACTAGTCATGCGCAGGGGGGCCGAAAGCATCCCTTGTACATTGCGACGGGTGCAACAGGGGGGGAGACAGCCCCCTTTGTTCAGGGTCTGGGGCAGTGCCCTGAGAATTTTTTTTTTTTTGGGACCTTATTTTTCGATGGGCAGACCCACCCATGGTTTTGTGCATGGGTTTGCACATGGTTTTGGGGCATGATGGTTTTCGGCCCCTTATATTTTGTAGATCTGGTCAAGGGAACTACTGTTATGTTCTAATCCAGGGTTAATGGATTAGGGTTTATGCATGCTTCGGCATGTATATATATGTGTTGTAACACTAAAAGGAATATAATGAAAAATCAAGCTGGTCGTCCCGATTCGGGATTCGGGGGAAAATCTCTGTGTATATCTGTTTTATGTTTTATGCTCTTGCTATTGTTTATTTTCTATTTTTAAGATTCTTTTGTAGATAATTTCTGTACAGGGTTAAAACCTACTTTTGGTATCAGAGCATTTTTGGCTTCAAGGGGATGCCTTTGCTGCTGAGGGTTTTTTGCTCGAGCCTGAGGTAAACCATGTTCAGTGGGAGATCTGCAGGATCAATCCTTGCGGTGAAAGAATATGGAGAGCGGCAAGAAGATAGAGATCGAGAAATTTAATGGTCAGAGTTTTGAGTTGTAGAAGCTCAAGATGGAGGATCTATTGATGGATAAATATCAGTGGATCATGGTAGATCCGGGTACTAAACCAACGACAATGTCAGATGAAGACTATAAGAAGCTGGATTGAAAGGAAAAGAGCACAATATGATTGTGTGTCTCAGATTCAGTATTTTTGAATGTATCTGGGGAAGCTATGATGAAGACCTTGTGGGACAAGCTAGGGACTTGTACCAATCTAAGTCTCTGGTGAATAAATTGTTCCTGCGGAAAAAGCTGTATAACCTGAGGATGAAGGAAGGAGACTCGGTGACAGAGCATATGAATGCCTTCAATACTGTGGTAAGCCAGCTGTCATTTGTTGATATTAAAATCTCAGATGAAGATAAGTGCATTAGTTTTTTGTGTTCTCTACCAAACTCGTAGGGCATTCTGGTTATTGCAATAGGTAGCAATACAACTACCTTGAATTTTGATGACATTTTCTCAGCCTTACTGTCGGAGAAAATGAGACGGAGAAATATGGAGGGTCAGAATGGAGATGCCTTATCTGTACGAGGAAGGTCCCATAACAAAAACAAGAATAAGGTTTCAAGAGGGAGATATAAATCTCAGGAAAATTTGTAAAGGTGTGCTGGAAATGCAGAAAGGAAGGGCACTACAAAAAGGACTGCAGATCTAAAGCTCCTGAGAAAGGAAAGGGATCTGATGATGCTGCTTCTGCAGAGGTAAAAACCACCTCGGATGAAGGTGGGGATGTGTATTTGGCTTCTTCTTCAAATACACATGTAGATCATGAGTCATGGTTGATTGACTCGGGTGCATCCTTTCACTCCACTCCCCATAGGGAGTGGTTCTGTGAGTATGAAAAATACAATGGCAGTGATGTTTTCTTAGGTGATGATAGGAAGGCCAGAATCGTCGGACGTAGAAAAGTCAAGATGAAGCTGCAAGGTGGAAGGATTAGAACACTTCCTGGTGTTCTGCACATTCTTGCATTGGCCAAAAATATGATTTCTGTAAACAAGATGGATGATGCAGGTGTAAAAACAATGTTCGAGAGAGATACCTGTAAGATGGTTCGGGGAGCACTGGTATTAATGTGGGGAGTTCGGATTGGAACTCTGTACAAGCTTCAGGGTAGCACTGTTATTGATGGGTGCAACAGTTCTATGGTTCCCGAAAGTGGAGCGTAAAGCCTAGCGGTCTCTGGAGAAAAGACCATGCCATGGAATCAAAGGCTTGGACATATTAGAGAGAAGGGCCTTCCGATACTGCACGGAAATGGTATGGTAGAAGCTATGTCTAATAGCTCTCTGGATTTAGATTTCTGTGAACATTGTGTATATGGGAAGTAGAATCGGGTGAGTTTTCCTTCTGGTGCTAAGAGGGCGAACAAGATATTAGAGCTTGTGCACAGTGATGTGTTTGGACCTGTGTCGGTTCCATCACTGGGTAATTCCATGTAATATGTTTCATTCATAGATGAATTCTCAAGGAATAAATGGATATATTTCTTGAGGAAGAAATCTGAAGTCTTTGAAAAATTTAAAGAATTTAAGGCTCTGGTGGAAAACCAGACAGAGAAGAAGATAAAGGTGCTGAGTACAGATAATGGTGGGGAGTTCTGCAAGAAGGAATTTGAAGAGTTTTGTAAGAAGTGTGGTATAGCATGGCAGAAGACTACTCCATACACACCTCAGCAAAATGGAGTTGCAGAAAGAATGAACAGAACGCTGATGGAAAAGGCAAGAAGCATGCTCAATGGTACCGGGTTAGGACAAGAGTTCTAGGCAGAGGTAGTGGAGACCGCATGTGACTTGGTTAATAGATCACCTTCATCAGCGTTGGAGGATAAGACTCCACATGAGGTATGGAAAGGTAAGAAACCCTATCTTTCACATCTGAGAGTATTTGGATGTGATTCATATGTACATGTTCCAAAGGAGAAAAGGACCAAGTTGGATAATAAATCTGAAAGCTGCATCTTTATTGGGTATAAGGATGGTTTAAAGGGTTACAAGCTTTGGAACCCGGAAACAAGGAAGGTTGTGTACAACCGAGATGTGGTGTTTAGAGAGGTGAAATATGTTGTTAAACATGAAGTTCTACCAAAGGAACCTGAGAAGATAGAGTTTGAGCTAAAGGAGGATGAATTAGACTCTACAATAGAAGAAGACTCAGAAGAGGAGGAGCCACAAAATCTAGTTGTGAGAAGATCAGTTCGGAAAAGAAGACAACCAGAAAGATATAGTCCATCTGATTTCTGTTCAAATTTTGATTTAACTATAACTGATGATGATCCCAGAACCTTCAGGGAGGTAGTAGGTTCAGAGGATGGAAAAATTTGGAAGGAGGCCATGGTTGATGAAATGGCATCCTTGCATAAAAATGAAGCATGGGATCTGGTGGAGTTGCTGGCTGGAAGGAAGCCCATCGGGAGAAAATGGGTGTTTAAGAA
This sequence comes from Pinus albicaulis, assembly GCA_034641835.2. Taxonomy (NCBI): domain Eukaryota; kingdom Viridiplantae; phylum Streptophyta; class Pinopsida; order Pinales; family Pinaceae; genus Pinus; species Pinus albicaulis. Next base: position 747,819,461 of record CM076572.1, read on the forward strand.
GAAGATGAATGTAAAAGGAAAGGTGGAGAAATACAAAGCTGAGTTGGTAGAAAAAGGTTATTCCCAGGTGCTGGGGATTGATTTTGGTGATATTTTTTCTCCTGTTGCCAAAGTTACTTCTATTAGATTACTTTTATCTATTGCTGCTGCATTTGACTATAAGGTAGAACAGATGGATGTGAAGACATCATTTCTTCACGGAGATCTGGAAGAGGAGATATACATGAAACAACCTGATGGCTTTATGGTGAAGGGGAAGAAAGAACTGGTATGCAGGTTAAAGAAGTCTCTGAATGGGTTAAAACAGTCACCAAGGATGTGGTATCGGAAATTTGATACCTATATACGGGGACTTGGCTTCACCAGAAGCAAGGAGGATCACTGTGTTTTTTTTTAAAATTAATTGGTGATTGTGTTATGTATTTGGTCTTATATGTGGATGATATATTGTTGATTGGAAATGACAAAGAAATTATCCAAGATTTGAAGACCCAACTGTTTTTCAAATTCGACATGAAGGATCTTGATGCTGCAAAATATATTTTGGGCATGGAAATTAAGAGAGATCGGGCAAAGAGGAAGCTCTGGTTAAACCAAAGGAAGCATGTTGAGACTATATGGCAAAGGTTCAATATGCAGGATAGTAAACCGGTGAATGTTCCAATTACTGTATGTGTAAAGTTGTCTGCTGAACAGTGTCCCAAGACACACGAAGAAGTGGAGGATATGTCCCATGTTCCATGTGCAAGTTCAGTGGGTAGCTTGATGTATGCAATGGTATGTACTAGACCAAACATTGCACATGCAGTGGGAATATTGAGTAGGTTTATGTCAAACCTAGGGAAGGAGCATTGGACAGCAGTGAAATGGGTTTTCAAATATTTGCGTGGCACTAGTGATTATGGCTTGTGCTACCAGGGAAGACCAAGATTGGAAAGAGTGTTGTACATTCGTGGTTTCGTTGATGCAGACTGGGCTGGAGATCTAGACCAAAGAAGATCTACAAGTGGGTACGTGTTTAGCCTATTTGGAAGTGCAGTCAGTTGGATGAGTAAAATACAGTCTGTAGTGGCTCTTTCAACTACAGAGGTAGAATACATGGCAGCCAATCATGCAAGCAAGGAAGCAGTTTGGTTGTAGAGATTGTGTTCAAGTATGGGGTTGGTGCAGCAAGCTATAAAGATATACTGTGATAGCCAAAGTGCAATTTTCTTGGCTAAGAACCCTGCTTATCATTCAAAGACAAAGCACATTGATGTTCAATATCACTTTGTGAGATATATGGTTGAGGCTAAAAGGGTGTTGCTGGTAAAGGTGGATAGTTTGAAGAATGTTGCAGATGCATTAATGAGGTCTGTGAGCACTCAGAAGTTCTCTTAGTGTATAGAAACAATGGGTGTTGCAAATCTGGGCTAATGACTCAACTCTCCTGTGGCCCCCTACGGAAAGAAAACAACAAGTGGGAGAATGTTGGGTATGTGTTATATTCTTTCCACGACTAGTCACGCGCAGGGGGGGGGGGGGCGATAGTCCCCCCTGTACATTGCGCTAGGCGCAGCAGCACGGTCACAGGGGGATTTTTTTTTTTTTTTGGACCTTATTTTTTGGTAGGCAGACCCACCCATGGTTTTGTGCATGGATTTGCACATGGTTTTGGGGCATGATGGTTTTCAGCCCCTGGTATTTTATAGATTCGGTCAAGGGAACTATGGTTATGTTCTAATCCAGGGTTAATGGATTGGGGTTTATGTATGCTTCAATGTGTATATATATGTGTTGTAACACTAAAAGGAATATACTGAAAAATCAAGCTGGTCATCTCGATTCGAGATCTAGGGGAAAATCTCTCTGTATATCTGTTTTATGTTTTATTTTCTCGCTACTATTTATTTTCTGTTTTAAAGATTCATTTGCAGATAATTTCTGTACAGGGTTAAAACCTAAAAAATGAAGGGACTTTGACCCACCCCAAAGCCCCTTGACTGTGCATTTCTTAACGTGCATGACTCAAAAATACAAAAAATACTATTATTTACTCCAAAATTGCGGTCCTAAGGGACCATGCTCCAACAACTATTCATTACCTTGTTGCTTCCTCTGCAATAAAACTCTTGCAGTTGTATTCTTAGAGGAAAAATTAAAAACCATAAAATCCTTATAAAAATAAGAATTTATGAGCACTGGTGCTCAGGTAAGGGCCTTCTTGATCTCATCAAAAGAATGCTTCACCTCTACTGTCCATTTATTATCAAAATCATTTCTATGCATCTTGGTGATATTCTTAACAATTTCTGCAAAATTAGGAATAAATCTTCTAACAAAATTCGCCTTGCCTAAAAAGGATTGAATCTCTTTTCTATTTCTAGGAAAATATATCTTCTGAATGATAGCGAACCTACTTGGATCAATCTTTATTCCCTCTTTTGATATTATATGACCCAATATTTTGCCAGTTGTCAAAGCAAAAACGCTTTTGGTAGGATTGAGAGAGGTACCAAATTTTCTACATTTTTGGAGAATTCTTTCCAAGTGCTTGAGATGTTATTCTTCCTTCTTTGAGAACACAGTGATGTCATATAAATAAATAACCATAGATATGTCCATCTCTTCTACAAATGCAAGTCCATTGCCCTTTGAAAATTTGCTCCTGCATTCATGAGTCCAAAGGGTATCTTGGCATACATAAATGTTCCCCATGGTGTAGTGAAGGTTATCTTCTCTTGGTAATTTGGATGTAATAGTATCTGGTTGTAGCCTAAGAATCCATCTAACATTTACATCCTTTAATATCCGACAATGTTTTGCACTATGTGGTCCATCTTGGGAAGAGGATAGTTGTCTTAAAGAGATGCCTTGTTCAAATTTATGAAACCAATGCATATTCTAATCTCCCTGCTTTTTTCCCTCATACACATCGATTTAGAAAGCCACTTAGAAAATATCAATGGAACAATTATTTTTGCTTCAAACAACTTCTTAATCTCTTTTTCAATTAAGGGCATAAGCAATGGATTAATCCTCCTCAATTTTTGTTTAAAGGGCTTTTCATTTTCTTTGATGGGTATTGTATGCCGAATGATTCTAGGGGTCATAAATCTTCAAATATAAATAAATCCATGAAAAAAAATCAATGTATCTTTTCATCAAGTCAAGATACCTTTGTTTTACTTTTGAAGAAAGAAGCTTGGACAACTTGATCAACTTGGGATTTTCTGTAGTACCAAGGTTACAACTTTCAATTTCCTCATCATCAGATTTCATCTTTGGACTCTTAACCACATCATTTCAATCAAATAAATTTTCAGTAGGGATCAAATGTTTAGGAATGAAATTATTCTTTAGTTGTATGACCTCAGAATTAGCTTTGGTTTCAACAAACATGTTTTGTTGGTCAACTTGGATGTTTTCAAATTCCTCCTTCAACTCAAGAAAATTTCTGATTTGATGATCACTGTTAAATACTTTCCAATTGATTATATTATCAGGAATAGCTGGCCTATGTCTAACTTAAAATTCATACTTGTTGCTAATATGGATGGTAATGGTAAACAAACTAGCCGAAACAGCCAAAGAATCAACCACAAATTTCGGATCTCTAGATTTGATGGTGAAATTATGCTCTTCAAAATTTTCAAGCATTTCGAGAATCATGTTTCTATAAGTTCTCATTCTAAGATATTGAGTTTGGTAAGTGCCTTTTACCTACTTAATGACCAATTCATAATTTCCACAAACTGAAATCTTCTTGGCACCTAATTTTTTCAAAACTTATAGACCCAAAAACAATGCCTCATACTCCGCCATATTATTTGTGCAATCAAAGTTCAATTTATAAGAGAAAAAATTACTCTCGTCCCTTGGATTGATAATACACATACCTATGCCATCTCCCTCTCTTCCAGTAGCACCATCAAAATCCATATGCCACCAACCTTCCTTGTCAACCTCTTTAATTTTTTGAATTTTTGCTTGCTGATTTTTTTCCAATTTCTAGTTTTCTGCCTTGATAGTAATTTCATTGAAGAGGATGGAAGATCCCAACTCAGTTTCCACTGCATAGAATGGAAATTTTTGGGGTTTATATTTACTACTCACCATGTATGCCATCCTAGACTCTCTATACAACCTTATTTTCTCTCCAAAATAAAAAATAATGGCATAAGTCATGTCCATTTGCATAATTCCCTTGATTTTGGCAGCCCGAGATCTAGATAATAACATGCCAAAATTTGGAGCGATATCAGCCACAAATATGTCCATCAATACTGTCTTAGCAGGAAATTGATTCAAACCAATAACCACATCCTTGATGAGACCTATACATTGAACTCTTTTAGAATAAAAGGAAAATAAGTCTTTGCAAGGTCTGATTATGTCTACCCATTCTCTCCATGATGACCTTAGGCATTAAGTTATGAGATGCCCCTAAATCTAGCATAGCATTATGTAAAATCATGTTATGAATGTTTAGGCTCACATAGAAAGGTGGAACTCCTTCATTCTTCTCATATTCCACTCTTGGCCCTAAGAAGATAGTAGGATGAACTTCTTGCAAATTAAGAATATCATAGGGTCCAGGCTAAGTATTAAGATTTTTGACAATTTGGATGATGTATTCAGTAACTTTGATTATTTCGCCAAAAGGGACAACAATTTTTAACTTTAAGATTTCATTTTCTAAATTGAAGACACACTGTGTTTTCTCAATTTCTTTTCCATGAGAGGTATCTTTCCTCTGTCCAGCAACCTTCAGAGCATCTTTCTTAGGCTGAATTTTATTGGTCACTATTGGAAAAATTTCTATTCCTAAGGTTGTATTGTTTTTGAATTTAAAAAATGGCATGTTGATTGCCTTTCAAATAATCAGATTGCTTTTCATATTCCTGATTTCCTATGTCATGGCTAGATTCATCATGCTCTCCCTTTGTCAAAAACATCCCTACTACATCTTCATCCAAACAATGAATGATATCTTCTTGAAATTCAGGTTGTGTTTCTTCTTCATCCACTAATTTTTGTTGGAAAGGAGGCCTAACTTGTTGGTCAGGCTGATTTCTATTATCTCTTGGTATTTGCTAATTTTGAGGTATTCTAAAATGAGGATTTATAATTTGTGTTTCTTGTTGTACAACAGGAAGGGGATTGTTTCCAAGAGAAATCCTATCCATAAGCCTCTCCATAGTTTTCATCATGGTGTCAAATTTCACATCACAGGATGTAGAGGGTTTTTCTTCTTCTTTCAATCTTGCTTTTCCCATTTTGACCTCTTTGTTGCAGTCATATTAACCTCAAATTTCACAACGTCATTTTTCATATCAGCCAAAGTAAAAGACTCTTTCTTTGTCTCAGTAGAATGTAAAACTCATAATCAAATAACTCAACATAATGTAATTGGGAAGCCCCTAGAGGTGGTTTGATATGAGCAGGAGTATAATTTTAAACCTTAATGAATCTCTTGGAGAAACCTTGGACCAAATCATTTTTAGCTTTCTTCAAATTATTATACAGTCAAGGGTTAAACTGGGTTTACTTTACTTCCCCATTTTCTCAAAAAACTATCCTCCAACTCATCCCAATTTCGCAGATTTCATGGGGTTAAAGCTTTAAACCATTTTATCACTTCACCAATACAAATTTTCACAAAAAAAATAATTTTCAAATCTTCATCATATACCTCTTCTAAGTCTATAAAATCACTGAATTGATCAACATGCTGCTCCGTAGTGATTCCCTCTTTGCCTCCAAAAGTTTTTACTCTAGTGGAGTATCCTTGTGGGAGGTCATGGAGTAGGGTAGGCAGAAAAAGATGAGTATACCTAGCAGGGCCTCTAGGAGGAGGAAGAGGAGGAGGAGGAGGAGGAGGAAGAACTCCAGCCATACCAGTAGTGAGAGAAATGGTTGAAAATGCAACAAAAGGAGTAGTTTTTTAACTAGGAAAAGGAGTAGTAAAATAGGATGTAATATTCCAAAACAGGAAAAACAAGAATATTGAACATAAAACTGGAAATTTCAGTAAATGTAATTACATAAAAACATGATAAATTCATAGAGCCATTCTATTATGTATAATAGAAGAAAATGAGTACAATTTATTGAGGAAAAAGTCACTCAAGATAGGCAAACAAGCCTCCCATGATCCAATACACCAAAATGTGAAAACTGCTAATACACAAAATGCCGGAATGCCATGACTGCGTAGTCCAAGTGAGAATAACTATATTTGGTGAATAGAAATACAAATATATGACGATATAGTGCTCAGAAAATGGTGGGATCAAAGATCTAGGTTCTCTAGCACAATTCCAAGACAACCGAGAAAGGGTTTCCGGAAATACACTATGTGAAAAATACAACCCTAGGGCTGAATAATGCTCTGAAACTCAATAAATACAGGGATATGACTGATATGTCAAGAAAATAGCTGATAATCCTCCCTTCTATCTCTCCAGATGAAGGGATGCTCCCTCCATTAGGAAAATAGCTCACAAACTGGGTTTTTCAACCCTTCACTGCAACTACCCTGCAAAATAACGAAGTTTCTGAAGGAGACTGCGCTGTGGTAGATGGATGAAGCTTGTCCTGATGCCAGATGGTGGAATGAAGCTCAAATGTACCTCTCCTGAGTGGGCACTCGAAGTCCCCTGAGGATTAGGGTGGGATTTCTGCCCGAAAACACTCTTGTGCTAAACAGCACAACAGACTCCGCTAAACAGTTGAAGCGTGCAGAAAGTCATAAAATATAAAGACATAAAAAATAATCAAAATTCCTTCTATGGCTTCCATCCCCTTCCCTACATTATTTGTGAGATTCCTCTCCCTTGGTCCCACTCATTAAAGATGCTACTCCCATGCACACACCCGTCCACCATAACTGCGTTGTTCTCCACTATCTCCACTCTCTCAATGACAACGTTGTCCTCCACTATCTCCACTCTCTCAATGACAACAATGTCCTCCACTATCTCCACTCTCTCCATGACAACGCTGTTTATTTGGTCAACCTTGACCCCATCCACATGCATTTACCCCATTGACACCAAGGTTTTATTTATTTCAACTAGCTACACTGATCCACTTTCACACTAGAAGTGGTTTTATTCCTACTAAAGAGATTTAAGGGTCTCCCTACCCACTTATTCATCTAAGTTATGAACAAAAGAAAAATTTAATATTCCAACTAGCTAAAAGATAATTAGGGATATTATAGTCCTCCCCTCCCAAATGTTTCTTGTCCTCAAGCAACTGCGAAGATGGATGCTACAAAATCTTCTCTCCTTCCCAAATGGCATCCTCATCTGGTAGATTCCTCCATCGAATCAGATACTATTTGATCACCCTGTTCCTTAGTTTCCTCTCTTGAGTGTCCAAGATAGATTTTGGTTGTAAAACTAGATGACCCTCATCATCAATAGGTGGGATATCCATGGCAGCAACCACATGTTGTCCAATGGACTTCTTGAGGCATGAGACATGTAAAATGTTATGGATCTAACTCCCAATTGGGAGATCCAAATCATATGCTACCTCCCCAACATGATGGGTCACCCTGTATGGCCCATAGAACCAGGGCTTAAGATTCTTTGCCCCCTTCTTCTTCAGTGTATACTATATGTGTTATCACTCAGATTGAACCTCAGGTTGAGAAAGGAAATTCCGAGGTAACCTCAAACCATGCTTAGCCAAGTAGCTAGCCCTACTAGGCCAGGAGAGGGCTCTCTCTGTAAGGATCACAACCAATATGACTGCGGAAAGAAGATATTAGGCTAGATATAGTAGCTCAGGGTTTTTTATTTTGATTGTGTAGGGTTTTTTTGGATTAGGAGGAGTCAAACAGCTAGGGCAAGGAAATTAGGTCAAAATTTGCAGGGGTTCTAAGGGGAAAGGTAGGTAGAAGGTTTGACATTAAAAGATGATTATGGTGAGGTGAATATACTGGTGAGGATTTAGGAAGAGTATCTAAAATGAATTCTCCATAAACTGAAGAAAATAAACAAATTATGCAAAATTTCCCAAAACAGAGCATGAAACATGAATTTTTCCTTTCAACTTGAAATTAAGCATATCATAGACATGGGAATGGTTTATGAACTTAAAATACATTCATACAAATTACCACAAAGAAAAAAATATGTCAAACACTGCATACTTCATGGATCCCAAAGAAATAGCTGCAAATTTATCATTAATGTCCAAACCAAACTGATACAAATATGTCTCTTAAGATGCCAAAGCTCCAGGTGAGTCCAACCATTACAATGTATGAGAAAATAAATTAAATAGACCTCAAAACCACTCTTCCTATCCTCAGGGAGTCGAATCCATGAGATGGGGATTAGTTTCACCTACTCCCAAACAAGAATCTAAAGACTAGGAAAACGCAACAATTTTCCTCTAAAAGAGAGGAAATTGATTCATTTGACCTCTAGAAGACTTATCTGATGCATCTACCCTAGATAAAAGTAAAAAAATGACATTTAAATTCACCATGACCATTTACATTAATGATTTTCTCATTTTTCCAAGTAAAAAGTCAAAAATTCAAAATTTTGCGGAAGATGATGAAAACTGCATTTTCTTGGTAAACGCGTAGCGCCATGATAGAAAAAATAGCCTATTTTGCAGGCAACTTTTGGAGGCCTTCCCGATGTCCAAATCAGCTCCATGATAACTCATTGGAAATATCTCTGAGTCTAGTTTCCAAATATGCCTCCAGTTTCCAAAATGGTGTCCATATGCTCTATCAAAAACCCATTCTCCTAATACTGGTAAATGCACAGCACCAAGGCAAAAACAAGGGCAGAAACATGTTTTTGTGGTGGTTTTTTGCCTTTTTGAGGGACCAATTCTCCTCCAAATCTTCTAAAAATTTATGGAGTTAATGCCCTCATCATTTTGAACATGATGGTGGTGGAAATTTTGCAATTGGATGCTCCAGTTTAATAGAATTTCTATTTTTCAAAATTTCCCAAAAACCAAAATTTGCACTAAAGTGCCAAATGTGCCAAAATTTGTCCAAAATTGTGAGGTTACTTGCTGATCAAGGGTTGGAGGCATGAAGAGACACCTCAGCAAGTATTTCTAACCTATCCTTCTCCTTTTTCTTGGTCAAAACTTGAATCTTTGCATGGGCTCATTTGAGCTTGGCCCTTGCAATTTTGTTTCTCATGGCATAGTGTTTCTCCATCTTCCTCTGAATATCATTGTCCTTCTTGGCCTTCTCCAGAAATCCCTCCAAATGCAAGTTGGCTCTATCAAGCCATGAATTTCTATTTCTTCTAGTCTCAAGGTCAAGCAACTCACTTGGAGTGAGATTCTCTGCCAACTTAGCCTCTTTCTGTCTCTCATGGGCTAGAGCTCTCTTAAGCCCTATTGTCTGTGGTCTCTGTATAGGAGGCTGATCCTCCTCATCATCAATCTCACCAAATCTGCCCAAGGTCTCTTCCAACAAGGCTTTAGATTTCCCTACCTCTCTTTGAGCTTTGATGGTACCGACCTCACTGATGATCTGCTTGGTCTTTAGCTGCTGTTTTTCTTGCTCAAGAAAATCAATCACATATTGTGCTCTGTCAAGATTAGCTTGAAGCTCACTAATATTTTCTTCCTTTCTTCTGATCACTGCAATAGTGACTCTATCCTCATCCTCTTCATCAATTTCAATCAACTGAAACTCCTGCTCATCAATGATAGGCTCTATAGCCTTTTCCTTGCCCTTGTCTACCTATTTTGCTGATGAAGAAAGCATGGCCCCTTTTACACCATGTGAAGCAAACACATGCTTGTGGCATCTCTGATATGTCTTGGGAAATGGCTCAACATTAGTCACATGAGCCTAAGTTGCCTCAAAGTCCCTTTCATTGCTTGATGCTACAGTGTCATGATGTGATGATGAAGGGTTATAGAAAGGTGAAGAAGTAGGATCAACATGAGGTGAATGTATCTGACTAGGTGATGATGTATGAGCAGCAGGCTGAGATGGAGAAGTGGATATGGGAGGATGAGACGATGAAGGGATATTCTGCTCATGATGACTAGGTGGGGTAGTGAAAACTTCATTTGCAATGAATGTATCCCATGAAATGTTCTTCTGCTCAAGCTAATGCATGACTACCATCTTAATGAGTGAATGGTGAAAAATACTCTGCATTTTATGATTATAATCCATCTTTTGCAAAATGAATGCCATCCTGTCAATGCCGCGGAAGAGATAGTAAGGTATGTGAAGCATTATGACTCTAGTGAAGTGCATGAGGAGTCGGATATGGTATGATTAGAGTCGAGAAAACCTCCCCTCAAAAGTGAAGTACTTCATGATTATTTTCATCATGGGGACATATCGGTCAAGGAGATGAGAGAAAGGGAAAATGGACTTCTTATCATCCTTGTATCTAGGTTTGAGATAAGGTTCATAATAGCTCAGATCAAGGCTTCCTTGTTTAAACCATTTCTTTCCCACATTAGGGATCCCTGTAGCAACTAAAATGGCATTGGTGGTCATATCAAAAGTGACCCCAGAAAGAGTGACCTGCCTATCATGAATATTTTTGATGAACAACCTTGTCAAAATAGGGTGATACTGAATCTGCTGAACTCTCTCACAAAACTTGAAACAACCAACATGTTTAAAAAATGACATAGTAAGAGGATAATAAATGAGCTATTTTGTGGTTATGGGTTCATATCTGTTATTTTTTCCTCCTTTATGGTCACTTCTCCTTGGTATTTGTGCCTCACCAACACCTCTATCTTCTTCTTTAGACATTTTAAATTTTGACTTATGAAACCCTAGGGTAAAAATTAGAATGAGATGAAGGGAGAAGGAGATGAGATGGCTAGCTTAGATGAATGAAGGGAATGAGTATAAATAGAAAACCCAGGTCAATGAAAACCCTAGGAATTAACCATGCTCATGACTGATATTGGTTTAGGGAGGTGAATAAGGATATGGTGTATAAAAAATGAAAATGAACTGAAACTAGGGTTTCATAAGGAATAAACACTTAAAATTTGTAATTGACACCCAATATCTTAGAGGCAAGGTAAATTAGAGTGCACTTATTGTTTAGAAGCTATTTGGAGAAGTTTAGGAGAAGATTGAGCTTGATAGAAGTGGTACAAATCTTCACAACCCTCACTGTGCAAGCGCGCAGTGCTGCCGGGTAAACGAGCAGAGCCTGTCTGAGAACGCGCAGCGCCAGTGTTAATTGCTCTGGTTTCTCTAGGAAAACATGCAGTGCGGCTGGGTAAATGTGCAGCGCCAGCCTGAGAAAGCACAACACCTTGAAATTTTTTCCCCAAATGCTCAGTAAACTCAGAATTTCTCCTTTGCTGAGAATTTTTGATGGCTAGATGGCAACAATGTCTCGTTTTTAAATTCTTGATAGGCTTTATAGCTTTAGTGGATTTGAAATTTCATTTTGAACCATCCACTTTCCTAATGTTCACTTTTCCTTTGGCACTGATACTCTTTTAATTTTCTAACTTTTGGCACTGTAGGTTGATCAACATGGAGTTTGGCTCTCTTTTCTCACTTAGGCTGAACATCATTGCAATTTGACAGCTTTGGGATTGCATTTATTACATATAATAACATTGGAAAAATTGAAATAAATTACAAATTTGACTTTTCTATAAAAATGACATTTTGATATAAAAGTCATTAAACTAATAATACAAATTTGAAAGTAAAATAAATACATCATGATGATCTCCCTCTCATATATGTTGCTGACCTTATCTAAAATGAAGGAGTGACATTGAGAAATATAAAAACCTAATGACCTAATGGGACTACTTTAGACCTGACTTTCATGAATGATATTTTGACTTAAAAGACTTCCAAGTGAAAAGAGAATTTCCATAGGTTTTGTTATGCTCAAGGAATAAATCATGAGAACGAGTCAGTGAATATGATGTTCTGAGGGATAAAAAGCTTATTTGACAAAGACAACCACCAGTTGAACAATTTTATGTCATGACCTAATGGAATGATGAAAAGTTTATTCAGAATGGGACACCTCAGATGCACATGCAAAATGTGTTTTGATCCCTGGTGGAAGTATGAAAATAATGACACTAAAAATATGTAAGGTTGAAGATGTAGATAGACTAAGTCATCCGCCTCAAACTTCCTCTCTAACTGACCATGGTCTGCATACAACTTCTACTGATTCTGGGTTGTAGCAATGTTGTCCTTGATAGCATGGAGTATATCATGAATCTCTTCCATCCACTCCTTGGCTCTAGGAGCCTTGCTTGCTCCAAACATCACATCAACAAATGATAAAGCATCATACCTATACGGAGCCTGAAATGGAGACGTGCCGATCAACATATGAAATGTTGTGTTGTAGCAATACTCTCCCAAGTGGAGCCAATGCAACCATGCTCTTTGCTGCCCTGAAACATAGTTTCGCAACTATCCTTCCAGCCACTTGTTTACTATCTCTATCTGTCCATCATTCTAAGGGTGATAACTGGTACTTAGTGTCAAATCGGTACCCAGCCACTGAAAACGCTCCTGCCAAAAGCCACCCATGAAGTGACTATCTCGATCACCAGCTATGGTCTTAGGAAAACCATGGAGTTTGAAAACATATCTAAAGAAGAGCTTGGCTACCTGTGAAGTAGTATATCATGCAGAAATAGAAAATAAATGTGAATGCTTTGTTAGTTGATCAACAACTACAAAGATACAAACCTTACCCTGTACTGCTCGTAAACTGGTGATGAAGTCCATGGAAATACTCTCCCATTTTCCTTCCGGAATAGGGAGTGGCTGCAACAAACTTGCAGGATGGTTGTTCTCTCCTTTTTTCTGTTGGAAAACTATGCACTCCCTGATGTTCTAAAGCACATCCTCCTTGAGACCCTTCCATAAGAATCTCTCTCGAATGGCCCGATATGTCTTGGTGAATCCTTGATGGCATGAAAGTGGTGAATCATATGCTACATGCAAAATGTTCTCCTTGAGCCTAGAATCTCTAGTCAAGAAGATTCAATCCCAGTAATAGATGATCTCATCCATCACTCTAAACCTCTCATAGGTCACCTGTCCATCTAGGATCTCACATGCAAAGTGGTCTTTAGAATACTCTATCAACAACTGGGCCTTCCAATCTGTATTCACACTCATCAATGGCAGCGCTGATGGTCTCCGTGATAGGGCATCCATTACCACATTACTCTTTCCCTTGACATATTCAATGTCAAAGTCATATTCTTGGATTTTACTAACCCATTTATGTTGCCTCTCTTACAACTGCTTCTGCTCAAGGAAAAACCAAAGACCATTGTGATTAGTCTTCACTCGGAATCTATTGCCCACCAAATACTCTCAGAACTTAGCTAATGCATGCATGATAGCCAAAATTTACTTATCATATATAGAGTACAAACTCTCATGAGGCAGTAAATTCTAACTCTCAAAAGCTATGGGGTGGCCCCCCTGCATCAAGACTTCTCCAATGCCCTCCCCTAAAGCATCACATTCCAGCACAAAAGGCTAGGTAAAATTAGGTAATACCAATATCGGGAAACTTCTCATCACCTCCTTGAGCTTATCAAAGGCCCTTTGCATTGTGTCTATCCAAATAAAGGATCCCTTCTTGGTCAAATATTTGAGTGGTGCTGCTAGTTGAGATAACCCTTTGACAAACTTTCGGTAGTAGGTGCAGATGCCTACAAACCCCTGAAGTTCTGTTACATTCTTTGGATCAGGCCAATCTCAAATATCACAGATCTTCTCCTCATGAACTCGCAGTCCATCCACTCCAATGATGTGGCCCAAATAGCGCATCTATGTGAGCCCAAACTCACACTGGGAGATCTTAGCATAGAATTGCTACTCCTTAAGAATGCGTAATACTGTCTCAATATGTGGCAGATGCTCCTCCCATGTGCGGCTATAAATAAGAATGTCATCAAATAAAACCAACACAAACTTGCTGAGTTTACCACGAAAGATGTGGTTCATACAAGACTGAAAAGTAGCCAGAGCATTGGTTAACCCAAAGGGCATCACCAAGAACTCAAAGTGGCCATAATGGCATCTAAATGCAGTCTTAGGGATATCTTGATCCCTAAGCCTGATCTAATGGTATCTCAACCTCAAATAAATCTTTGAGAAGTACTTTGATCCCCTTAGCTCATCCATTAGCTCATTAATCCTAGGATCGGGTACCTATTCTTCATTTTTTTCTTGTTAAAATATCTATAGTCAATTCACATCCTTAATGTGCCATCCTTCTTCTTCACTAAGGCCATAGAAGAAGCAAAAGGACTTGTGCTGGGTTAGATATGTCCTAAATCCAAGAGCTCCTGAATGGATTTTTCAATCTCATCCCTGTAGGCTTTGGGATGCCTATAGGATGTGGCGATCACTTCTTAGATCCCCTGCTCCAACTCAATAGTGTGCTCAAACCCCCGATATGGTGGCCTCCTTGGTGGTATGTCCCCTAAATACTATAGAATAATGGTCTAGAATAGACTGCACATCAGGGTGTACTGGTGCACCCTTGCTTCCTGCCCTTGACATACACAGTTCCACTACCAACTCTACATCTCCTCTATGCAAATCAACCTCCATACTATGTGATGAGACAATCTGCGGTGGATAGGTGTGCATGCCCTTGATATTTTTGTGCTTACCACTCTCCTTATCTGTCCATTCCATCTCCAAGGTCTCCCAATCCGTGGTGACATTTCCCAAAGTGATCAACCACTGAACACCCAATATCACATTGATGTTTGGAATATCAATCACAAAGAAGTGGTCTGACAATGTGTAAGTCCCCAAAGTGATAGCCAATGTCGAAACATACTTGATGCACTGCATGGTTCTATCTCTTGGAACCAAGACTGAGAATCCTTTGAAATCATCTGTGGGAATGCCTCTTCTCTGCACTAACTGAGTATCGATAAAGTTGTGGGTAGCCCCACTATCTATCAATACTGACACCTGTTTCCCCTGAACAATGCCTCAGACTCTCAATGTTTGGGAACTCCCCACAAAGCTGCAAGGGCTCCTCCAGTGGGATAAAATTCTCCCTTCCCACCTCTTGGTGGTGGTGAATCTCCTCTTGATGCTACAACGAGGGTATCCTCCTTTACGTCTTCCGCTCCCTCCTCTTCATCATCAGAAAATACCTCAATATAATGTGCCTTCCGGCAGCACACTGATGCCCTGGTTCCCATGGATCTTGGCAAGTGAAGCAAAGTTTTCTCCTCCTTAGATCTCCCTGGACATCACCACTAAGAAATCCCTTTTCTTGGTTCTTCTTTGAGGGAGGAACCTTCACATTTTTCCCCTTTTCCTGAGAGGAGAAATTTTGCTGAAATGGGGCTTTTTCCCTTGGCAAAGAATGCTGCAAATATCTAGCTCTCTCAATAGCCTCCTGGAGTGTAGTTGGTCTAATGAATTTTACCAACCCATGCAAAGGCTCTACTAGTCCATCAATAAACATGTATACTCTTCTAGTTGCAGATAGATTGAACACCATAATTGAAAGTTTTAGAAATTTAGAGATATAAGTCTCCGGATCTCCTGTTTTATTGAGCTTAGCTAGCTCAACAAAATGTGCTTATGGATTTCCGCAGTAAAATATTTCCACCAACCTCCGGGTAAATTCTGCATAAGCAGTGACACTAGCATGCCCTAGTGTAGATAGACCATGAAACCACCACTCATTTGCTTCACCTTCAAGTTGCAGCGCTGCTATTTTAATGGCCTCCATATTTGAAACTTGGTTCAGCTGAAAATAGATATCCAATTTCTCTACCCAAGCCTTGGCTGTGCACTTGGGTTATCCATCAAAAGTGGGAAAAAAGAATCTACCCATAGTACGTTGTAGATATCTGTTCAGCATGTACCCTCCACCTCTATTATTATTGTCGGGCCTTCTATTATCCTTGATTTGACAGGACTCTAGGAAGTAATCACCAAGAGTCTCCTCCTCTTGTTGTCCTCCTACCTCATTTCTTATTGCTAGGAATGTAGACATGGTGGAGCGTTGTTAAACTGGATGTAATGCTGGTTTCTCACACCAATAATGTGAGGTGCCATAACTCTCTCCATGTTGAAACCCTCTAGGGGATTCCTTATGTCTTTCTACCCTCATCTCCTTGATTTCTTTGGCAATATTTTGTATAGTCTGGAGAAGAAGTTTTGGAAACTCTCTTTCATCCATTGCTGCAGATGCTATAGATGTAGTTCTCCACAGGCTGAGCCAAGATTATGCTCTGATACCACTGTAATATTCCAAAATAAGAAAAATAGGAATATTGAACATTAGACTGGAAATTGCAATAAATATCAATACATAATCAAGCCATAGAGACATTCCATTATGTAAAATAACAGAAAATAAGTACAATGTCTTGAGGAAAAAGCCACTCAAGCTAGGAAAACAAGCTTCCCACGATCCAATACCAAAATTTGAAATAATGCTAATACAAAAAATGTCGGAATGCCATGAATGCACAACCCAAGTGAGAATAATTGTAGCTAGAGAATAGAAATAAAAAGAGCTGATGATAGAGTGTTCAAAAAATGTCGGAATCAGAGATCTAGGTTCTATAGCATAATTCCAAGACAACCCAAAAAGGGTTTCCGGAAGTACACTATGTGAAAAATGCATCCCTAGGGCTGAATAATGCTCTGCAACTCAATAACTGCATGGAGATGACTGATCTCTGGCGGATCAGGGTCTGGATTACTCCTCGTGTGAATCTTCTTAGAAGCCACCTTTATGCTGAGGATCTCAGAGGAGTCACCAAGGTAGAAGTACAACCTCAAATATTTCTGATCTCCTGCTACCTTCAAGATAATGCAACTTCGAACTTCTGACATTTGCACCAAAATTTTATCACTATGCTGGCACCAATTGTGCTGTTCAATGGTCAACCTAACACAACTATTTCAAACCACTTTGGACTAAAAGTTAGCCCTTCCAGTCAGAAAGGGCTCTCTCAAAGAAAACAAATGAATACTCAAGATGAAAATTGTATTGCAGATGGCTCACTCTTTTTGTATCTTAAGTGATTTTGCAGGTGGAAGATGTATGCAAGGCTACCATTGGGCACAGAGTCAGCCATGGGAATTCAATCACAAGAAAATATATTTCATGGAAGTTGAGGCAATTAAGCTTAAAAGATAACTTTTTACATCATATGCATAAAACATGAAGGAAATTGGAGCATAATACTATGAATTCCAAGTAATCATGAGAATATGAAGCTGATGATAATATGAGAAATGGAAAAAAACACAAACACATAAGCTTAAAATAAATCTCAGGTCTGAAAGACAATTTCTGCAATTGTATATTAGCTTGGTGAAACAAAATTGCATAATAGTCCTCTCATCTACATTGATCAACCAACCCCCTAAAATTAAATAAAGCTCTTATTTATAGAGTGAGATCTATGTTACAAAGGTCTGCCATCTGGGCTAGACTTGGATACTTGACCTAGAGACCTACTTCAACTAAGATTACATCACCTTGAGGAATAATAGGGATATTTTATGTTTTAGTATAGTTTGTAATAAAAATGACTCTATGACCATTAATTACTTAAAGAAAATGTATAAAAACCCATGTTTGTCATCCCTATCGAGTCAAACTTCCATGCTGAGGTGGCCAACTGATACAATGGATTTAAGGTTTTCATAAAACTGATTTGATAATGCCCTGTCCATTTCTGTGATATGGCATCTTGACGAGCTGTATAGCCACGTCAGCCATTTGGAGTGGATTTATAATCTACCCCATTAGATAGATGGAACAATGATATCCATGATCCCAGTAAATGACTCAACCACTTATTTACAACGCTGACTGCCCAAAAAATGTCAAAAAATGTATAACGCTGGAAAAAAAAGAGTATTAGGAACTTCCGTAGCGTACTTTCGTAGCAACTTCAAAAACCCATCTTCTGCACATTTTTTTGACTTTGCTGACTGTTGGAGGATTTTCCTTGGTGATGAGGTAAATACATGCTCCAAGTCACCCCTTTTATGAGACTTTTCAAGATGTTTTATTTAAATAAACCTACAACACTTTTGTAGCGAAAACTCACCTTTAAGCCTGGAGTATGCTACGAAAGTACCTAGTTTCAATGTTTTTTGCTCTTTTCTTCTTCTTTTACCTAAAAAACACTTCTAAAGCCTATATATGCCTGATTATGATATCATAAGACAAATTTTAATTCAAAAATGTGTGGTTTACCATGTTTCATGGATTAACATCATCATCTTGCACAATCATCTTAAGACCCTTTTTCTTCAACTCTTCTTGCACCATCTCCATATGTGATTCCAATATTTTGACTTGACCTTGCAGCTTCTTTCTGATTGTAGCCACCTATTTCTCATAGAAATATGTTTCATAATTATATGCAGGGGAAATGTCCTATTTAGCATTTTCCTTGACTTATCTTCCATCTCATTGAAGAAATCTAGTTGTTTTCTCACTTCCCTTTTGAAATTGTCCATCTCTAGCCTTTCTTGTTTGAAATTTTCCAACTCCAATTTGGCTTCTAGGACCTCTTATCTAGCTTCCCTTAGCTGCTCTTGTAAGAGCTCCAATTCAATATTTTCCTGGACCTTCTCTTTACCTTTTCTTATCTTTCTTAACTATGTCTCTGATGGAGATAATTCTGATATTTCCTCCCCTAATGGAAGCTTCTTCTTCTCTAGTTTCTTAGGCATCTCCTCTGACATTTTTCCCTTAGACAACTGTGACCTAGTGAATGGATTCCTAGTTTTTAAGATGAACCCTGAATCTTCTTTTGAAAAGTCTAATTTCTTAGCCTTAAGGCCCTTCTTTTTGGTTTCTGCACCCTTAGTTTCCACATGATTTACGATAGGAGATTCTTCAATCTCAATGGCCTCCAGGATGTCTGCAAAATTACCTCTTCCCCCAGTCTGACTTCTAGTAAGCCTCCTATGGGTCCTTGTGTATGTTTTTACCTAACTACTAGTAGAGGTTTTTTTTGGTGCCATAGTTTCCTACACTTTCTCAATCTCCAGCTCCATAGGTTCTGCTATAGGTTGCATTTCAATCTCATGACCAACAGAAGGTTCAGCTCCTGACTCCTTATTTTTGCTTTGTGTATTTTTCTTGGATTTTGGTGTCTTCCTTGGAGTGAGGAAATCAAATTCACATCCACTCAAAAATAGAAATGTAGAACAATCCCTTCCCAACTTATTCAATTCTTCCACTACCAGCAATTTTATCAAAGCATGATGGGAAACAGAGGTGTCACTAGTTTCAGGTTTCTCCTGCACCTTATTTGCCATTTTTCCTAAACTCCTAAACATATAATAAGGTAAGTCCAATGGCTGTTTACCTTTGAAGTGTAGAAGTAGTTTGAAATGATATTGTAGATCATATAGAATATACCTTCAGAGGTAAAATACTTCTGAATCACCATTAATTTTTTGAATAATTCTCCTTGAGGCATGTTCTAGGGATGCCTAAACACATATCCATACCTCTGTGCTCCTCTTTAAAAAATTCATCACAATTTTTCAACTTAAATTTCATCACCTTAAACCATGCCTCTCCTGATCTTGGGATTTCGATAGCCTGTGAAATTGTGTCTGGAGATACAACAAAGTTTAACATACCTACTTTCAACCCTATACCAATTAAATTAACAACAAAATCCTTCAAAATCTGTGCATGGTATCCTTGTAGCTTTTGGCAGAATCGAAGGTAGCCTACATCAAAAAATTCCTGTAAGAAGATGGGGTCTTCCTCGAGCAGCTTCATATCCATAGGCTCATATCTAACAACGGTTCCACCTTTATTTTATTTCTTCTGTGATGCCATATCTTCAAAAACTTGCTGATCAATTAAGTTCCTTGACACCTGCAAAAAGCCTTTGAGACAAGACACCAATTCTTTGACACATGTGAAACTAAGCTTATGAAAACTGTTGATCAGAACCTAGACCTCTAGACTACTGGAAAAAAAAATTGAAGAAACTTACAAGGATAAGGGTAAAGTATTTAAATTGAAAATCAAAATAAATAGGTGGGATGAATGGGTGGAAAAAAATACAAGATGAAATACAAATTATGACCAAGCATGCATATGAAATATGATGACACATAACGAATCAAGCAATGATGGTCTAAAATGCTCTGACAACTAACCGATTCGACCATTATGACAAAAATGCAACCTTTTTCTCACCATTGGAAAATAAGACAACTTTCATAGTGCATGCAGTGTTCAGGAGGTTGAATTTGCTACGGAAGTGTCAGGGACTTCCGTAGAAAACCCTCACTGTTTTACACTGATTCAAATGCAGATTTTGGTGGAAGTGGAAAGTGTAAAAAAATGACCCAGATTTTCTCATGCATGATATTTTTTTATATTTTTCTTTGACATGACTCCTATCATATGAAAAATGACCTTTAAGACCCCTCACATGTGCATTTGTTTTGAAAAATTTGAATTCCAAAGACCTTATGCAAACCTAATTGACTCAACCTAATTAACTTAAGACCAACCTAGACTAACCTAATTGTTATCATGGATAACAATATCAATATCCTATATCTATCCCCCCTTTAGGCCTTCCCATGAGGTGTATTTATACCACCCCAAAATAGTTGTTTAAGTTGGGATACAGTTAGGCCACAGGCTCCTGTAGGTGGGCTTTCGGTGTAACCTGTAAACCTTGCCCAAAAAATAGAGATTTCATATATTTTCATATTTCAAATTATATACGCAGGTTGGGTATAGATGGACCCGCGTGTGTACACTTTTTTTGAATGGAAGAATCACATATGGAATTTAAAATAATGTTTTTTTAGTAAAATGAACAAGTAACTTAGACCATCAAGTCTACGGGGGTGATGAATGATGCTATAATAGGGACAGGAAGTGAATTGGGTGAAAAATTAATATGTAATAGGTGCAGTTGAGAACTGAGAGGGTTCCCCCTCGTCCTTTTTCTCATAGTAGGTTTCCCACCAGTCCTTGACATGGGGGGCGACTTTGAGGAGTTCAAAAGTAATCTTTTCATGGTCAGAAAATTCAAGAACCAATAAATATCCTTCTAATAGATTCAACCATATATCCACGATGTTTGCATCTATTTGGCCCTAAAATATGGGAATGTCAAATTTTACTTGTACCTTAAAAGAAGTGGTGCCTCCAGAGCAGCTACTGGATGTAGATGCGCTGCCAGTGGGTAGCTGTTGAAGGATATGGGAAAATTTATCCATCATCACATTCCTTTGATTCTCAAGCACCTCCTCGAGCAATATTTTGATAGGATCTCTTTCTCCCTCATCTTTATTTTATTCCCCCATGGGAGGTCATCAGGGTTTGCAATGCTGATCTTGCAAAGGTTAAACTAGATCGAGCCCTAACTCCTTATACCCCAACCTCGTTGGGGACATGCAAAGAAGGATTGAGGAAGAGAAGACCCCTCTAAAACCACTGATCTAGAATTATGCATGAAAAAAATAAGATATAGTAGTAAACATAAACGAAGAGATGCAACATAAATAAAACTTTATTTAATTAATATCAAATAACTGAAATATGCTTACAGACAGAATGAAAATAAACTAGCTAGGGCGATGGTGTCTTATCTCTGAGAAGAGTTGTGGTGGCTACATCTCCTTGAATTGTGTTAAATTGAGGCTCGAAGGCCTATTTATTATTGATAAACAATGGAAAACCCTAAAAATCCAAAAGCCTAACCCTAGGAGATGAAACACCAAACTATGGGGCCCGTTGGGGTAAATTGGTACATCAATTCTCGGGGTAGTAAGTTTGGCATACGATCTCCATTTGACATACACGATACCTCGTTAGAAAGATATTTTAGGACTACAACTGCTAACAAAAAATGGTGAGTTAAAAACTCACATTTTTCAACTGTGATTTTCCAAAAAAAAGGTTGTTTAGGGCCTTAAAATGGCTTCGAAAGTTCAAGACCTAAAAGACTACCAAAAATAGTAAATTGTGCTAAAATTAAATAAACTGGAAAATTGAAAGAAATAATGGTGGGGGCCAAGTGGAATAGGCGGGTGGCCACAAATATCCACCTGGGTCATTCCTCCCCCCTTAGGAAGAAGTTGTCCACATTACATTGAGTTCTTCCATGAGATGAGGAAAATACTGCTAAACTTGGTCCTTGGTGAGCCACTTGCCATGTTGAAGGAGTTGGCCTGCTTTGACAACTCGATATAGTTGGATCCTTTTTTGTCAGGTGTTCTTGATATGTGTGCCCATTATCTGATCAGTTGTGGTTTGTTCCATGTAGTTTGGGTTTAACTCTATTGGTGTGAGTTTTTATACAATGTTGGATGTGTCCAACAATGGTGGAAAGTAGGGCTGAAGGCGGTCCAAATTGAACACTGGCTGAAAACCAAGGAATGGTGGAATACTAAGCTCAAAGGCATTGTCCCCTACTAGCTTGGTGATGGTGTGTGGCCAATATAAGAGCAGGTGAATCTTTTGATGGGGCCCATTGAGGCGCTCCTTCTGCAAATGTAGCCAAACTTTGTAGCCCACCTGGAACTTGTATGGCACCTGATGCTGATCATGCCACTCTTTGTATTTGGCATTGGATCCGTCTAATATGTCATGGAATTGTTGGAAGATGTTTTGAATGTGCTTAATGAATTTGTTTGCTTTGTTTGCTTTAGACTGGACATGAGATGAATTTTCCCGAGTAGCTGCAAATGGTATGGCCACATCAATGGGACATAGTGGCTGGAATCCCAAGCCCACATGAAAGGGATGTGGCTAGTTGAGCTATGGAGAGCCCGATTATAGCTGTGCTAGACATAGGGGATGCTCTCATCCCATGATCATGGATGATTTTATTTTTACATGTGCATAATGTGTACGATCATCCTGTTGACGACTTGGAAAGTGGTGGACTTAGCGAGCTTGGTGTCCAACATCGACCAGAGGCTGGACAAAAATTTACTGAGGAAACTGTCATCCCGATCTGAGATAATAGACTGGGGGATCCCAAAGTATACTCACACTTGTTCAAATAAGAGTTTAGCAGTGGCTTTTGCTGTGATATTCTTCTTGCAGGCCGCCATAATGGCCATCTTCGAGAATCTGTCGATGACCAAAAAAACACAGTCATTGCCATGTTTTATAGAAGGAAGGCCCGACATGTAATCCATGAAGATGGATTCCAAAGGTAAAATAAGGGTAGGAAATGGAGTATAGAGGCCTTGCTTCTTGATGGTCAGTTTGGAAATGGTGCATGCAGTGCAGGGTCTAATGTACTTCTCGACATCCTATCGAAGGTTAAACCAATAGAAATACTTTTGTAGGACTGCCACTATTTTCTAGAGCCTGAAATGTCCAACTACCTGACTGTAGTGTGCTTCCCAAATCATCTTGGCACACTCTCTTGAAGGAACATAATGGTGTCCTAGGTGGCATAATGGTGCATCCTAGAGGTGAAAATTTGGAACTTGCTGACCTTCCAAGAGCGTTTGGAATGTGTGGCCAAATTCTGGGTTGCTTTTGTAGAGAAGTCTCCAATCAGAAGTCTCGTGCACACAATAGTTGAGCATGGTGGTTAACGCCATGATCGGTGGTCGGACGAGTCAGTCTACAAAATTATTTATGTTTCCCTTTTTGTATTTGGTGTTCAAATGGAATTGTTGCAGGTATGTGGACCATTTTTTATGGTGATAATTCTACAAATTCCTTGCATTTGTATGAATTGTAGGGGTCAATGGTCTATGTGGATGACCATTTCCTTCCCCAAAATGTAATGCTTCCATTGTCAGCAGGCCTGCAATATGGAATGCATTTATTTTTCATAAGTGGGATACTTCCAAAATGTCTCTAAAAGTGTCTCACTGTGATATTCCATTGGATATCCCTGTTGAATAAGGAATACACTAATAGCATATTCAGAGGCATATGTCTCAATCTCAAATGGTTGTGTCAAGTCTAGTAATGTGAGCAATGGTCCAGAGTAGAGGCGATGTTTAAACTCTGCGAATGCCTTATGTTGAGATTCAAATAAAAAGAATTTAGCTTTCGTTCCTCCCTTGGTGACTTGACTCAAGGGCCAATTGATATGAGAGAATCCCAAAAAGAATTTGTGGTAGTAATTGGTAAGACCCAGAAGGCTGCGATGTTAGAGTGGTTGGGGTTGGAAAATCCTAAAAGACTTAGATCTTGGATAGATCCACATGCACCCCCTGTTCATAATTAATGTATCCTAGATATTGAACTTGGGTCATGTCAAAAGTCTATTTCTCCAGATTGGCACACATATTGTGTTGCCGCAATGTTTAGAGAACTTTTTAGATGTGGTGGAGGTGATCTTCCCAACTCTAGCTAAAGATCAGGATGTCATCCAAGTATACCACTACAAATGAGTTGGTGAATGGCTTCAAGATGTCATCCATCATCCTCATGAAGGTTGCAAGAGAATTTTTCGACCCAGAAGGCATAACCAACCATTCGAATAGCCCTCCTTGGATTTGAAGGCAATATTCCAAAAATCAGAGGGTTTGATGGGTACCTAGTGATACCTAGACTTCAAGTCGATCTTGCTGAAATATTTCCCCCCCTTGAGTTGGTCTAGAAGGTCATAAATCTGTGGGATTGGTTACCTATTCCCGAAAATGATCTTGTTCAATGTCTGATAGTAAATACAGAGTCTCCAAGTTTCGTCCTTCTTCTGCACCAACACGATCAGGCTCTCATAGGGTGAGGAACTCGACCAGATGTAACCTTTCTGCAGCAACTCCTGAATATGCCTCTTGATTTTGTCGTTCTCCAGAACAAAGCATCGATAGATTGGTCCATTTGGAAGCGACGCAACTGGGGTCAAATCGATGGAGTGCTTGACCTCACAGTTCAGAGGCACCCTTGCGGGGGTGGTGAAGATATGTTCGTACTCCTCTATGACCTTGTCCATATATTATTGTAGTGCGAAGGGGCCCTATATGGAGGTCGTGGTCACAATATTCTTCTTGCCCTGAGGGCAGATTATCAGGAAAACAAATTTCCCGATTTTGGAAATGAGCTTACTGCATTTTTTACAGTAACCAAAGAGATGGCAGTAGGCGGTGCTACCTCTAGTATGTTGTACTATGTATAAAAATAACAATGTGAGGCGTTGACTCATACACAACATGTCGCTTCCATAAGTATGGTTGGCCTAATAATACATCAAAAACATCAAGAGGAACAATGTCACATAATACCTCACCTGTGAAGGGCTTGATGTGGTATGGAAGGCAACACTGCTAGCTGACGTAGAGATCCTGTCCTTGGTGAAGCCACCCAATGGTGTATCAATTGGGTGTGATGTGGTCGGAAAGCCCAGTTGCTTCACGACCTCTACTGAAATGAGGGTATTTTGGATCTCGCTGTTGAAAATGAACTATGGCGGGGAACCCTTTACCCACATATGGGAGTGGAAGAGATGCTCCTCCTCCTCTAGATCTTTAGGTTCCTCCTTTTGGATATTCGTGGTGGAAACAATTGCATTGGGATCCGCATCGATAATCTGCTTCCCTTTTTCATTCCTCTTGTCGGGTTTTGAGTCAAATTCAGAACATGCCTCTGATTCAAAAGCCTTCATCTCGGCCACCATTCCGATTTGCGGTGTTGATATTTTCTTTCAGCTTTGGCAGGATGTCTTGGGCCATCCCGCCTTGGCTTTATCCTTTGTTCTGTGGTTTGAGGCGACCTTTCTACGACGTCTGCATCTATCTACATAATCTGCATCTATTTGGCCCTCAAATATGTCAAAGTCAAAGTTTAATTGTACCTTAAAAGGAGTGGCACCTACAGAGTGGCTGTTGGATGAGAGTGGTGCCTCCAGAGTGGCTGCTGGATTTAGATGCACCGTCAGTGGGCAGTCGTTGAAGGATTTGAGAAAATTTATCCATCATCGCGTTCCTTTGTTTCTTGAGAGCCTCCTCAAGTAATATTTTGATAAGATATCTTGCTCCGTCGTATTTATTTTCTTCCCCAATGGGTGACCATCG
The DNA here is from genome assembly GCA_034641835.2 of Pinus albicaulis. NCBI lineage: Eukaryota > Viridiplantae > Streptophyta > Pinopsida > Pinales > Pinaceae > Pinus > Pinus albicaulis. Next base: position 747,845,469 of record CM076572.1, read on the forward strand.
AGTTTTACGAGGCTGATATTGCAAAGGTTCACCCAGATCAAGCCCTAACTCCTTATACCACGTCCTCGTTGAAGACATGCAAAAAAGGATCAAGGAAGAGAAGACTGCTTTAAAACCACCGATACAAAATTACGCAGGAACATAATAAGAAACTGTAGAAATTTATATAACTGATATGTTATACGTCCGAGATTCTCCTGATCACACACTATTTGACTTCATGCATAATACAGAATCTCTTCTACCATTGATCATTAATTTCGGAAATAAAAACAATCGCATATGCACATTAAAACCATAAACATTCACACATATGAACACAATATTTTATGGGAAAGCTTAAAGCTGAAAACCCCCAACTATCTGTATATTATATGTCATAGAGATCATGTAACAATCATTATACAAAGCTCCTCACAAGCTATCAATACAATCTCTAATTGCTACACACTAATCAGGTCCGATCTAGCAAAACACATGCTCCAATTTCTGCCACTTGCTAGCCTACCTCTACTGCGCAATCACTGCTGAAGAATGGCTTTGAATGAAATAAAATTGGTCCAGTCTTGCTCATGCAATACTCATTGGCATCTCCATCAATGTGTGGTGCAAACTCATGCAACACTATAGTCACAACTGATAGTCACACTGCTCTTTCACCTACCTCTTCACTGGTCTCCACTGAAACTGTCCATGCACTATAGTTAACTGATGTATTATTTAGTTGATTAATGAGTTAATAATTAGTGAATTAATTAATAATTAATTCACACCACTCTCACTAGTGTATCAATCGGTTAGACTAGATACAACTAGCTCAACTATGTTTAACTGAGTTAAACTGAATACAACTCCACTAACTTCCTCAATCAACTCCACCAAACTCTGTCACATGAGTTCTAACTGAAGTATCCATGCAATAGCTCCACTTAACCCTCGGGAATAGCATAATTCCTTCTGTCAGCTCCTGTGCCACATCTGTGCACTTAACTGAAGTGCTCCAAGAGAATAAGATAATGTTTAGAGTCCAAATATTATTAAGAGCTAATAATATTCGACATATCTATTTTTAGACTGGCAATCTAAAAATAGATTCCGCCCAATATGTTTAAAAATATAAGTCCATCTACTTTTCCAACTTGAAAAACCATCCACAAATAGCATCCTACAACTCATAGAATATGATTGACATGTCTAAAAATAGACATAGTCTAAAAATAGACTTGTGCCAAAAATAGCCTGTGGGCCCACTTAGTGAAGGCGACTTATTTCCACTAAGCTCATCATCTTGTTGCAATCTCAATAGAAACAGTACTAAACATAAACGCAGATATGCAACAGATAAAAAACTTTATTTCAGTAATATCAAATAACTGAAATATGCTTACAGACAGAATGAACATAAACTAATTAGGGCGATGGTAGCTGAGTCTCCGAGAAGTGATGTGGCAGCTACATCCCTATGAAATATGTTACAATGAGGCTCTAAGGTCTATTTATTATTGAGAAACAATGGAAAACCCTAAACATCCTAAAACATAACCCTAGGAGATGAAATGCCAAACTATGGGCCTCGTTGGGGTAAATTAGTACATCAATTTCCCAGGGTCGTAACTTTGGCATACGATCTCCATTTTACGCACACGATACCTCGTTAGAAATATCTGTCAGAGGAATAAAAATAATAACAAAAAATGACAAGTTAAAATTTCACATTCATTGGTAGTGATTTAAAAAAAAATGTCGTTTAGGGCCTCAAAACGACTCTGAAAGTTCAGGACCCAAAAGAATGCCAAAAATAGTAAATTGTGCTATAATTATGGAAAATGAAAGAAACAATGGTGGGGGTCCAAGTGGAATAGGCAAGTGGCCACCAATATCCAAATTTATCATACCTCCATCCTTAGGAAGCAATTTTCCCTATTGTGTTGAGTTCCTCCATGTGATGAGGAAAATTCTGTTGAACTTGGTGCCTAGTGATCCACTTGCCCTCGTGAAGGAGTTGGCCTACTTTGACAACTTGATATAGTTGGATCCTTTTTTTTTCAGGGGTTATTGATCTCTGTGTCCATGATCCGATCAGTTGTGTCTTGGTCAATGCATTCTGGGTTTAACTATGTTGGTGTGGGTTGTTTTGCAATATCAGATGTGTCCAACAATGGTGGAAAGTAGGGCCGAAGGAAGTCCACATTGAACACTGGGTGCAAACCAAGGAATGGTGGAATACTGAGCTTGAAGGCATTTTCCCCTAATGGCTTGGTGATATTGTATGACCCATATCGGAGCGGGCGAAGTTTGCGGTGGGGCCCAACAAGGTACTCCTACAAATGTAGCCAAACTTTGTCTCCCACGTGGAACTTGTGTAGAACCTGATGCTAATCATGCCGCTATTTGTACTTAGCATTGGCTCTATCTAATATTTCATGGACCTGTTGGAGGATGTATTGAATATGATCAATGAAGTTTTTTTCCTTGTCGAATTTGGACTATAAATGATCTTAATCTTCTTAAGTAGCTGCAAATGGTATGGCCACATCAATGGGACATAGTGGCTGGAATCCCAAGCCCCTTAAAAGGGGTTGTGGCCAGTCGAGCTGTGGAGAGCCTGGTTATAGCTATGCTGGAAATAGGGGATGCTATTCTCCCATGTGCATGGATGCTTTGATTTCTACATGCATAGAATGCATACGATCATCCTGTTGACGACCTCTGTCTAGCCATCCATTTGGGGGTGGAAAGAGGTTGACTTAGTGAGATTGGTGTACAAAATCGACCAGAGTATGGACCAAAATGTACTGATTAAACTATTTTCCCGATCTAATATAATAGACTAGGGGATATAAAATTGTACCCACACTCATTCAAAGAAGAGTTCAACACTGGCTTCTTTTGTGATATTATTCTTACAGGCCGCCATAATGGCCATCTTAGAGAATCTGTTGATGACCACATAAACAAATTTGTTTCCATTTTTAGTAGAAGGAAGGCCAGACATGTAATCCATGGAGATGGATTAGGGGTAGGAAGTGGAGTATAGAGGCCTTGCTTCTATATGGTCAGTTTGAAAATGGCACAAGTCGTACAGGATCTGATGTACTTACTGACATCCTATCGAAGGTTCGGCCAATAGAAATAATTCTGCAGTACTGCCATAATTTTCTGGACCCCAAAATTCCCAGCGACCCAATTGTAGTGCGCTTCCCAAATCATCTTAGCATGATCGCTTGAAGGAACACAAAGGTGTCCTAGGTGGCATAACAGTGCATCGTGGAGGTGAAGATCTGGAACTTGCTGACCTTCCAAGAGTGTCTGGTATGTGTGGAAAAATTCTGGGTTTCTTTTGTAGAGAAGCAACCAATCAGAAGTCTCGTTCCCACAAGAGTTGAGCACGGTGGTTAACGCCACGATTGGTGGTTGGATGAGGCAGTCTGCAACATTATTGGGGCTGCCCTTTGTGTACTTGATGTTAAAATGGAACTGTTTCAGATATGTGGACTACTTCTGATGGAGATCATTATGAAAATTACCTTGCGTATGTATGAACTACAGGGGTCGGTGAGGATGATTGTTTCCTTCCCCAAAATGTAATGCTTCCATTGTCGGAATGCTTGCACAATGGAATACATCTCTTTGTCATAAGTGGGATACTTATGGACTATGTCTGAAAGCGTCTCCCTGTGATATGCCACTAGATTCCCATGTTGAATAAGGACTTCCCTAATAGCATAGTGGGAGGCATCTATCTCGATCTCAAATGGTTGTTGCAAGTCTGGTAATGTGAGAACTAGTGTAGAGAAGAGGTCATGTTTCAACTCTATGAACACCTTCTGTTGATATTCAGACTAAAATAATTTTTCTTTCGCTCCTCCCTTGGTGACTTGACTCAAGGGCCAAGTGATATGATAGGACCCCAACACAAACCTGTGGTAGAAATTGAAAAGAAATAGAAATATGTGCAGCTCTGTCAGAGTGGTTGGGGCTATCCAATCCTGAATGACTTGGATCTTGTCTGGATCCACATGAACCACCCATTCATCAATAATGTATCCCATATACTAAACCTAAGTCATGCCAAAAGTGAATTTCTCCAAATTGGCACACAACTTGTGTACTGCAGTGCTTGGAGAACCTCTCGAATGTGGCGGAGATGCTCTTTCCAACTCTGGCTGAAGAGCAGGATGTCATCCAAGTGTACTACTACAAATGAGTTGCTGAATGGATGCAAGATGTCGTCCATCAGCCTCATCAAGGTTGCAGGAATATTCATCAACCCAAAATACATAACCAACCATTCAAAAAAGCCCTCCTTGGATTTGAAGGAAGTCTTCTACACATCGGAGGGATCGATGGGTACCTAGTGATAATCGAACTTCAATTCACTCTTGCTGAAATATTTTTCCCCATTTAATTGGTCCAGAATGTCATCAATTCCTTGGATTGAGTACGTATTCCAGAAAATGATCTTGTTCAATGCCCGATAGTCAATACAGTCTCCAAGACCCATCCTTCTTCTACACCAACACAATCAGGCTCCCACAAGGTGATGAAATTGGATGGATGAGACCTTTCTATAGAAAATCCTGAATCTGCCTCTTGATTTTTTCATTCTCCAAAACAGAGCGTCGATAGATTGGTTGTAATGTTCCTCTTTCAGGATTGCTCATAAATCATGCATGAAAAATGCTATTCCAGCAACATATGCAACAAAATACTGAAATGGACTCTTGGATCCCATAAAATAATCAATATGAAATGTAAATACAAGAATAGAGCTGAAAAAAATCAAAATAGGTGGGCTAAACAGACCTCCCACACTAGTGTAGCCAAAACTAGTGAAAAACCCCAAGACTACAAAATGCCGAAGCAACTGCTCAAGGAATTGCGCAGTATAAGAGAGGGTTTACACATAAAATTATAATAGAACAATAGATATACTCATGTATTGATAAACAATGCTGGAGAACAGAGATCTAAGCTCCCTTTACGGAATACAAAAGAAACCGACAAGGGTTTCTTGTCCAAACACTCTGTATACAAATGTGATATTCGGGAAATCACTGAATTATCACTGAAAAAATGAAGAATATGAGTGTAAAATGCTGAAATGATGTCTGATCTAATGAATATCCCTCAAGGGCTTCCTCCTATTAAAGGATGAACCTTTCAATCACAAGGAAACTCAACAATAGAACCACCAAACCATGCAATAAACGCTGCCTCCTGAAAAACACACTCCCTAGAAGAAACAACACTGGGAGGGTAAGAGAAATGTGTGTTCTGATACCATAGATCTGAAATATGCTCTGGAGCTCTCCAAACAGGTCTCTCAAGTGAAGGAAACCTTCCTCCAATGAGAAACTAGCTCAAAAGCCGGGATTCCAATCCCTTCCACTACTGCACCCAGCAACACTACACAATCTCCGGAAAAGCTGTGTTGATGTAGATGGCTAAAGATTGGCCTGAAAAACTGATGTGGAAAGATGAATACAAACTATCCCAATGAGCTACTCAAATGAAAGAGGTGGGATTCCCGCCCGGGAACACCCAGTGCTAAACATCACTGCAACTTGCTAAGCAGCAAGCAGCAACAATTCTTGGCAGCCAAGAATGAGAATAATCTACATCATAATGAATAATTCTGCCTTACTCTTCCTTATATAAGATGTGATTTTGATTTCCCTTGGCCCCACTCACTTAGGTTTCTTCTAACATAAGTTACATTTCCCTCCACAATTGCATTCTCCATCCTAGGATTCCTCCTCCACTAAAACTGCACTGTTGACTTGGTCAAAGAAGCTTCATTTTGTCTATTTTCACACATGGAGGTGTTTTATTGAGCTAGAAAGGGTGTCTCCTTTCACACTTGGAGTTTTTTTATCCTCCTTAGGAGACTTATGGGCTTTTCTACCCATTTATTTGCCGACTATAGCTGCTGCTAACTCTAATGTTCCATTTAGCTTGGAAGCTAAAATTTTGGAACATTACAGTCCTCCCCTCCAAAATATTTTCTTGTCCTCAAGAAAATGCATAAAGAGAGAAAAATATCTCCCCTCCTCCTCATGTGGACTCCATCAATATCCTCCATCACTGCATCAAGAGAATCTTCCAATAAACTGTCATCCAATGCTTCCTCCCAAGGGTGCAAAACCAAAGTGTCTGCATCAATAAGAGGTGGAAAGTGTGAATGGAAACATGCTAGCTGTCTCATGGCCTCCACAAAGTAGGAGTGATGATCAACATGGTGAATAAGTGCCTCCCTCATCCATGCAATCATCCAAATGAAGTGAGTCACCCTCCAACATGGTAACTCATGAAAAGTCTCTTCCACCTTGTGCTCCTGAAATGAAGGTGTGCTGAATAAGTGAACATGATAGGAAAGAGGGCCTATCTCATGCTGTCCTCTCCTCCACTTATGATAAGTGTAGGAGGTATGCTGATCTTGGGCTGCAACATGATTTCCCTCTAATGGCAAGAAGAAGATTGAGCCTCCAAAGACTCTTCCTCAAAAATCATGAGTCATGCCAACCCAAACCATTCCATTCAAGATGAATGGAACATCATCACCACATGGAATCCAAATCAGAAGATGGCTGAATATTGTGTGCAAATTTGGATGATACATATGGTCTCTCTGGTGGATACAACACAGTTCTCCCAACTGCTGCTTGAGAATGTCATATGGAAAGTGTTCCCGCAACAAGTTACAAGTTGAATATGTATGTTCTCCCAACATGTGGAAGTAAGCATAAATGTATATCAGCTGTACATATGCAAAATAACAATACACCTACCCAATTTCATGTATATATGGGCTACTATCATCATAAACATTGGCCCTAAAGTGACCATGAAACCCAAAAATGCTCCTGGTCTTTTGGGGAGAAATGCACTGTGCAAACATGGTGAGAAAGTACAAATGCTCAATAGAGTAATCAACAAGTACAAAAATGCATTATCTACCATACATAGTGAGTGGAATGAAAGTGAGATCCTCCAATAAATCCTCCCATGAGAATATACTCATAAAAATTTGCAAGAAGAAGGGATACCTCCTCCCTTTGGAATATCTCATCCATAAGAACATGCTCCTATGTGACAGCGCTGTAGGCCTTTGTAATAAGGCTCCATGACTTCTCCCTTTGACATTCCACATGCCAAAGCCATCCAAAATTATGCTTCTATGTGAGAAGATCTCCTTCCAACATGGAAATCTCTCATGATCCCTCAATGTTGAAGGGTAGCCTTCTTGCACCATGAATGTGCCTTTCTTCTCTTCGGAAATATCATGAAAAGTATGGGGAGAATTTTGCTCATACTCTCCCAAGTGCAACCATAGCAACAAAAAATTTTGTTTCTGCCTCATATATCCCTCATACAAGCTTCCTTTAAACAAAAATACAATAGTAATACATGGAAGCATGATACAATAAAAACTAGTTGCCAAATGACAACCTGAGAGTGAATCTTGGTCCGTCTCATGGAACTAGCACAGTGCATCCTTGGCCTGCATCAAAATAAGAAATAAAAAGTGCCTTTATAGCCACTTTTTTGCTGCCATAGTCATCTCATGAGATGGAAACATGAAGTTACAATAGGGTGTCATTGGTGCACACCAAGAGACATATGGCTTCCCCCACAGCTCATCAAAAGGATAGCCAAGATCAATGCTACAAGTAGCTGCAAGTACATTATCATACAATATGCAAGAAGAAATTTTTATTCTTGTTACATCATGCTACTCAAACAATGAAAAGAAGTATAAGACAAAATATGAAATGATACCTCCTCCATTATGTACTTGAGGTCTTGAGCTGAAATGGCTCAACTAGAAATTCTCCCTTACTCCCAATGAGTAGGAAGGTAGCTGTGACATCCTCTCTATCACCATCCGGGCTATGCATCTCTCCATATGCTGATATATGTCATGTTGGATGCCCTCCCAAGTGAACTCCTCCATCAATTTGAAATATGCATCAAAGTGCATAGAAGAGAAGTCCTCATGTGCTGCATGTAGCAGCTTCTCCTTGAGACTAGAAGATCTAGTCAAGAAGATCCTGCCATAGGAATAGATGACCACATCATCTACCATGTATCTGTCATCTCCATCCGGGTCATCAAGAATCATGCATGCACCAAGATCCTTGGAGTACTCCACTAAAAGCTGAGACCTCCAATAAGGATCAATCCTCCTCAGTGACAACGCTGGTGTTCTGGCGTGAAGCTCCACTCATGCTGCTGCCTGCTACTTTGAAATCCCCCATGCCAAATTTCTCCTCAAAACTCTTCACCTCTCCAAAATACAAGAGTGGTGAAATCAAAGACAAGACATCTCTCATCAACTAAAGATCAGGTGGCCTCCCAGGTGGAATGCCTCCATATAGTGAGACATCAATGTCAAGAGTAGACTGCTCATATGGTTGGGAAACCTTGCCCCTGCCCTGACTGCGCAAATCAGTCTGCCTCCTTGTTGCATTAGCTCTCTGAAATAGAGAAGGGTGTGTGCTCCTCATCAACTGATGCTGCTCTTCCTCCCTCTCCCCTTCTTCCAGCTGCAATGCTACACAATCATGCTGCTCACTGATTGTGCTTGGACCTCTATGTATGAGATCCTGGGGAAATTCTTGGAAAGGCACAAGAATCCCTCCTGTTGGAGCATGTGCTCCTCCTTCCTCTGCATGAGGCACTAGATGTGCTCTAGATGTGATAGTGCTGTTGCCCACTTCTTCATCAATGTGTGTGGGCAACATCTCAACCAATGGATCCTCTTGTTCAAGAATATGAATTGGAAGTGTTGCTTCCGGCAACGTGTAATGAAAGACATCAACTCCTCCCATGGTTTTCTGAAATGGAGTTTCCCCCATCACATGCAAGGGTTTTGTTTTCTCAATTTTTCCTTGCTCATGTGTCTTAGGAAATTTTTCACCAAACCCCTCCATCAATGTTCTTATGAACCTTGAAAAAGAGAAAGTATTGGCATTCTTTTAGGAACAAGATTCAAAAATCCACCATGCATGAGCCTTACCTCTGAAATGTAGCCCTGCAACTCTGATAGCTTCATCTCCGGAAATATGGTGCAGCTGCAAATAGGAGTTTAGCTCGTTCACCCAAGCTTCAGCTGAACATGTGGGTGATCCAGAAAAAGTAGATAGAAGAAATATATCTGCATATTGCTACTGGCTCTTCTCCATTTGGATCTTGCAAAACTCTTGGAAATCGGTATGATATCTAAACCTCTCAGTTTGAGATTCATACTCTCGCAACAAATCACTAAGAGTCATCCTCTTAGGCATTCTTCCTCCTCCCATCCATATCAGGATAGCTCTAGGAATTTGACTGTGCCGTGCATCATGGAGTGTAACTGCATGCTCACACTCACCATGTGAAAATCTAGATTCTGCTCTAGAATCAACCTCCTTTGGAGATTTCATCTCTAATCTCATTTTTTCCAGCTCTCCTTGAAAGCTCTTCATAGATTTTGGAAGCAAATTTGTAAGCTTGTCTTCCTTTCTTTCTGCACATATTGAAGATTTATAGATTCTTTCCATCTCTCCTTTTTCTGATAGCACTGGAAAGTTTCCCTTATAAGGAATATCAAAATTCTATTCCAGAGATTGACTACAGGGGCATTTACTGGATATGTCACCTTTGAAAAAAAGATGAGATCCAGAGGATAACTGGCCATCTGCAGACTCTGTCTATAGAGTTTGAAATATTCCTCCTTCAGGGATTCAGCACTTTGGCTTGAAGCCACAGGTTGAGCCAAATATGATGCTTTGATACCACTGTAATGTTCCTCTTTCAGGATTGCTCATAAATCATGCATAAAAAATGCTATTCCAGCAACATATGAAAAAAATACTGAAATGGAATCTTGGATCCCATAAAATAATCAATATGAAATGTAAATCCAATAATAGAGTTGAAAAAAATCAAGCTAGGTGGGCTAAACAGACCTCCAACACTAGTGTAGCCAAAACTAGTGAAAAACCCCAATATTACAAAATGTCGGAGCAACTGCTCAAGGGACTGCACAGTCTAAGAGAGGGTTTATACATAAAATTATCAAAGAAAAATAGATATACTCATTTATTGATAAAAAATGCTGTAGAACAGAGATCTAAGCTCCCTTTAAAAAATACAAAAGAAACTGGCAAGGGTTTCTTGTCCAAACACTCTGTATACAAATGTGATATTTAGGAAATCACTGAATTATCATTGCAACACTGAAGCGTATGAGTGTAAAAGGCTGAAATTGTGTTTGATCTGATGAATATCCCTCAAGGGCTTCCTCCCATGAAAGGATGAACCTCTCAATCACAAGGAAACTCAGCAAGAGAGCCACCAAACCATGCAATAAACACTGCCTCTTGAAAAACGCACTCCCTAGAAGAAACAACGCTAGGAGGGTAAGAGAAATGTGTGGTCTGATACCAAAGATATGAAATATGCTCTGGAGCTCTCCAAACAGGTCTCTCAAGTGAAGGAAACTTTCCTCCAATGAGAAACTAGCTCAGAAGATGGGATTCCAATCCCTTCCATTGCTGCACCCAACAATACTGCACAATCTTCGGCAAAGATGTGCTGATGTAGATGGCTAAAGCTTGGCTTGAAAACCTGATGTGGAAAGATGAATACAAACTCTCTTAATGAGATACTCAAAGGAAAGAGGTGGTATTCCTGCCCGGGAACACCTAGTGCTAAACAACACTACAACTTGCTAAGCAGCAAGCAGCAACAATTCTTGGCAGCCAAGAATGAGAATAATCTACAACATAATGAATAATGCTGCCTTCCTCTTCCTTATATAATATGTGAGTTTTCTTTCCCTTGGCCCCACTCACTTAGGTTTCTTCTAACCCAAGTTACATTTCCCTCCAAAATTTCATTCTCCATCCTAGGATTCCTCCTCCACTAAAACTGCGCTGTTGACTTGGTCAAAGCAGCCTCATTTTGTCTTTGTTCACACATGGAGGTGTTTTATTGAGCTAGAAAGGGTGTCTCCTTTCACACTTGGAGTGTTTTTATCCTCCTTAGGAGACTTATGGGCTTTTCTACCCATTTATTTGCCCACTATAGCTGTTGCTAACTGTAATGTTCCATTTAGCTTGGAAGCTAAAATTTTGGAACATTACATTGGTCCATTGGGAAACGACGCACTTGACATCATATCGATGGACTGTTTGACCTAACAGTGAAGAGGCACCCCTGTGGGGAGGTGAAGATGTCCTCATACTCCTCCATGACCTTGTCCATTTATTGTTGTCACGTGGAGGGGCCCTGTCTGGAGGTCGTGGCCACAAAATTTTTCTTGCCCTTGGGGGGGATCTTCAGGAAAAAAAATTTCCTAGTTTTGGAAATAATCTTAATGCATTTTTTTGCAGTAACCAAAGAGATGGTGGTAGGCGGCGCTACCTCTGGTATCCTGCACAACTTATTTCCCAAGGTAACAATAACAACACGAGGCCTTGACTCATACATAGTATGTTGCTTCCACAAGTATGGTTGGCATAATAAAACATCAAAAAAATTAAGAAGAGCAACATCACAAACATCAAGAGGAGAAACATCACATAATACCTCATCATGAAGGACTTGATGTTGTATGGAAGGAGGCACTGCTGGCTAACACGAAGATCCCGTCCTTGGTGAAGCCACCTGATGGTGTATGACTGTGGGTGTGTTGTGGTCAGAAAACCCAACTGCTTCACGAACTTTTCCAAAATGAGGTTCTTTTGGCTCCAGCTGTCGACAATGAATTGTAGCTGGGTACCCTTTACCCAAATTTGGGAGTGGAAGTGACACTCCTCCTATGGATCTTCGGGTTCCTCTTTCTGGATCTTCATGGTGGAAACGATGGCATTGGGCTTCCATTTTTCATTCCCCTTGTCGGGTTTTGACTCATATTCAGAACATGCATCTTATTCGCAAGTGTTCATCTTAGCCACGAGTGACTGCTTGGCCTGACACACACTTGTGTTGTGAGTGGAGCTCTTATGGAACTCACACCAATTTCCCGTGTCCTTCTTCGGCTTGGTGGTGTTATTCTTTACTTGAGAATTTGGTAGGTTTTCTTGGGTAGCCCTGTCTTGGATTTGTACTTTGTTCTGTGGTTTGGGGGCACCTTTCCCTTTATTTTGATTCATAGATCCAAAGTCTCGCTTCTTCTGTTTGAATTTTTTCTCAATCTTGGCAGCATACCAGTATGTCGCACCAAGCGAGGAGATGTCGAGGAACTCCATTTCCTCTTGAATGTATCTATGTATAAAAATATGATACCTTAGCACCAAATGTTTCTCCAAACCTTTTATATCCAACTTTGTGCGCATGGTATGGAAAAAATTTGTCAGCTCATGCGCATATTGATCCATTTGTTTCCGCAACGTTGTCTAGTGTATGTACTTGTCCTCATAGCTCCCGATGGGATAGTATTGTTCCTTGATGGAATCTCGAAAAGAATTTCAAGAGGGTGTAACCGAAAATAGAAAGGGTTCTCCCTCATCATTTTGATCAAAGTAGGTTTCCCACCAGTCCTTGACATGGGGGGCGGCTTCTAGGAGTGAAAAAGTAGTATTTTCCCGGTTGGAAAAGTCATTAACCAAGAAATATCCTTTTAATATATTCAACCATATATTTACGATGTATGCATATATTTGGCCCTCAAATATGGGAATGTCAAAGTTTAATTGTACCTTAAAAGGATTTGTGCCTCTAGAGTGGCTGCTGGATGTAGATGCGCCGCCGGTGGGAAGCCGTTGAAGGATCTGGGAAAATTTATCCACCATCGTGTTCCTTTGTATCTCGAGGTTCTCCTCGAGCAATATTTTGATAGGATATTCTGATCCATCTTCATTATTTTCTTCCCCATGGGTGATTGTCGGGGTTTGCGAGGCTAGTTTTGCAAAGGTTCAACCAGATCGAGCCTTAACTCCTTATACCCCAACCTCGTTGGACACATGTAAAGAAGGATCGAGGAAGAGAAGATTGATCTGAAACCACTGATATAGACTTATGCAAGAATGTAATAAGATACAATAATAAGCATAAACGCATAGATGCAACAAAAATAAAACTTCATTTCATTAATATCAAATAATTGAAATATGATTACAGACATAATGGATATAAACTAGCTAGGACAATGGTAGCTCAGTCTATGAGAAAAGATGTGGTGGCTACATCCCTCTGAAATATGTTACAATGAGGCTCAAAGGCCTATTTCTTATTGAGAAACAATGGAAAACCATAAATATTCAAAAACCTAAAGCTAGGAGATGAAACACCAAACTATGGGCTCCGTTGGGGTAAATTAGTACATCAATTTCCCGGGATCGTAACTTTGGCATACGATCTTCGTTTTACACACACGATACCTCGTTAGAAAGATCTATCCGAGGAATACAACTAGTAAGAGAAATTTTAAATTAAATTTTTCACGATGGATGACTATGATTTTCCAAAAAAAAATCGTTTAGGGCCTCAAAATGGATCCGGAAGTTCAAGACCCGAAAGAATGCCAAAAATAGTAAATTGGCTACAATTAAGGAAATTGAAAAACTGAAAGAAACAAAGGTGGGGGTCCAAGTGGAATAGGTGGGTAGCCACCAATATCCACCTAGATCATTCCTTCCCACTTAGGAAGCAATCACCACCTGTAATATGGTGTCACCTATGACAGGGTTAAGATGGACTTCCAGATTTAGGAGCAGACAGGTCCCAAATACAGGTTGGTGTCATCAGCAGGTCTAGGGGATTTTTGGAGGATTTCTTAGGAGTTTCTATGAGGAAAGGTGGAATTATATTGACATATTCCATCATATGCACCATTTTCCCTTCGTTCCAGTGCATTCCGACAACTTTTGGAAAACTTAGTTATTTTTGGGCGTAACTCAATTAATTACGCTCAAGGTGGCATTCTAGGAGGAATACATGATAGAACACCTTAGTGTAATAGTTCGTAGGAACTGGGATGAGAATACCTACATGATGGGGTGGTTGGACATGATTTTTAGTGACTTGAGGAGACATGGTAGTCGATTTACTCTTTTTGACATTAAAAATGAATATTTTAATTGGAAAATAAGAGGGAAAAGTGCTCCATGTTTAAAATAATAATAAAATAAGGCTCTAGAAGGATCCATGAGATCTATAAAAGAAAAGGAGGAGGCCATTGAGGGATATCTTGTATTTGATATCTTTTCTTGTATGTGAGGTTGAGAACCAGACTCTCTTCTCCATTGGTAGCCCCAGGACGGAAACCCTCGGGTGTGTTGACAGATGTCGGAAAAAAATCAAATCTCTTGAGGAGAATTCATTTAGGATTTTCATAGAGCTTCAGGGATATTGGATTGAGGATAATTTAGATCTTCAATTGGTGCTTTATTTATTTCCAATTGATTAAGTGGCAGTTGTTGTTGGTGTGAGAGTGTAGTCGTTTAGTTTTGGAGGCCAGCGTAGTGCAACAATTTATATTGGTGGCCAATTTTCCATCTCAGCTCTTTTGGGTCGGATATACATGTAACCCCCATTTATCATTTATAATAAAAAGCTAGGATTCATCTTGTTTAATGTGTAATGGATTGCAATACTCTATTTTCTTTTATTTTACATGGGAATCTTCTGTTGATTAATTCAGTAATTTTATGGTAAAATGTTGGGTTAGTGAAATTTGCAAAATTGGTAAAATATCCCATTTGGGGATATTATAGCGGTATCATAGCTGGTGATCTTGCCAGCCTAAGGGTTTACTTTTCAAATTACCAAAATATCAAAATTCAAGGGTTTTACTGCAGCTCAATTTCAGAGGAAGATTGATGGTTTATTATTTTGAGGCATTATTGGAGGACACATTTGGGTTCTTGTTTTTGTTGTTGGTTGCAAGGTTCATTAGCTTACTAGAGCTAAAGGAGAACCTAGGTTCATTATATTTTCAGATATAGGTGAACCTCCAGCATTGAGACTGACATTTATTTCTCGAGCAGTGTGGCAGTCTCTGGGCCAGCGTAGAGGAGGAGAGTTGAGCTTAGTTGTGGAGGAAGGTCTCAACAATTTGAGCCTTGTTTTTTGAGGGAGATAGAGGAAGTGCAAGAGGTATTATTTGTTGCAAATTTGGAGGGTTGTTGAGTATTTCGCTGATAATTTTGTAGAAAACGTATTCAACAATTACTGGGAGAGCATAGGGCTTATTGGGGTCAATTTTGGAGGATCGTGATTTGTCCAAACCATTTTTTGGTTTTGGTTGTATAGGCTTGAGGAGTCTGGTAGTAAATTTAGATAATTTTCTGAGCACCAGATGTGGGTGTTTTGGTCAATCCATTGTAGCAGCTAGTGCAGAATTGCTGTCGGAGAGAATTTTGCTGGGACAAATTTATATTGCTGGGAAAAATTTATATTGCAGGGCCAAAATTATTCTTCTATGGGGAATTTATCTTGGTGGGCCCAAATCAATTGTTGGGCTAAGTTTATTTGTTCGGGCCTAATTTATTTGCATGAGCCTAGTTCATTTGCCAGAGCTAGATTAATCTATTGGGGTTGAGTTTATTTGTGGGGAGAAGTTTATCTTTCATAACTCAGTTTATTTTTCGAAGGTTTTGCAAGAGATTTATCTCATTTGAGTCAGTGATTTTGCTGTGAACTGAAGTGTAGGAGCATTGTGGTACAAATTTATCTTATTTGGAGCAATTTTCATAGTTGGGCAGAGTAGGAAACTTGCACTAAATTGGGGCTTTCTATATATTTTGGAATCTACCCAATATTTTTTTGGGTTTTGTGAAAGGAGTTTGTGGTTAAAATTTCAGAACTTTTTGGGCAATATTTGGGTATCAAATCGTCATTCTTATAGAAGTGAAAATCATGGGTTTAACGGCTTTTCACACTATTTGAGAATTTTTGGGTCACTCAGAATTAGTCCAAGACATTTCTCGGTTTTGTCGGCCATGGGTCAAAGAGTTGGCTCCTAATTTTGTAGAATTTTTGGGGGACTTTGGGTGCCCCAAACATACAAAATTACTTGGCAGCTAATGGGGAAGGAGTAAGCTTAAATTTTGGGTCCCAGGTGACCGGTAGAATTTTCCAAAATAATTTATGGGTTTTTATTTGGGTTTGTGGTGGAGAGCCCAAGATTAATTTGGCAAAAATTTCTAAGCACTTTTGGAGGCTCAAACAAGGGTTCCTTCCAGCCAGCAGTTACAGAATTTCTAGAGTTGGCGCAGAGCTTCAGGAGAGATCATTTCCTTGCATTTGGGGTAACATTTTTCTCACCTGAAATTTTTTAGATTGCTTTGCTAGGATGAATTCATCTTGTTGTGAAAAAATGATTTTTATAGAGCCCAATTTGTGCAAAAATCTTAGAAAAAGCTTTAATGACTTGGAAAGAATTCAGTACTAGATACAATTTGAAAAATCACTTGCACAAGGTGCTCGGAGTTGCAATGCTTCCTTGGATCAAAGATAAAAACCAAATAAAAAACCATTTTCAAAGGGGATACATGCCATCCTAAAAATAGAGCAGAAAAGGGATTTGAGAAAAGAGTTTGAGGCAGGCAATTGGCTCTTTGCACTTGGATCTGATTTGGAGAACCTAAATATGACCGCAAAAAATTTCCTTAATTTGGAGAAGCTAGAATCAGTACATATTCCTAAAGTGAGCCAATAAGATTTGAGGGTCCTAAATTGGGCACTCAAACCAATAATTCTCTTTTTTTCATCCAATATTCTTGGAGCATCCTTGTGAAGGAGTCAGACTTATAGTAGCTTATTGTCTCAGTGAGATTATTAGAATTACTTCACCTATGCTTCCTTATAATGATGAAATTATGCAGAAAGTTTTCCAACTAATAGAAGAGAATCTTCAGGATCTAAATAAAATCTGGGGTCTTGTCATTGAGAAGAGGATAAATATCTTAGAAATCATGGCTG
This sequence comes from Pinus albicaulis, assembly GCA_034641835.2. Classification (NCBI taxonomy): domain Eukaryota; kingdom Viridiplantae; phylum Streptophyta; class Pinopsida; order Pinales; family Pinaceae; genus Pinus; species Pinus albicaulis. The sequence continues at coordinate 747,862,383 of CM076572.1, forward strand.
GAGTCATGGGTAACAATGATGACAATTGCAGGATGCTGAAGACCAGGTTGTTGACCATTTGGAGGAGATAGCAGTTGGTTTCACCTGTAGCTTATAGAATGGATGAGAGGTTGGTTGAGAAAAAAATTGGGTGTTTCAAGAGAGTGTTGACTAGGGAGGATATACTCCAATTTGGTGGATCAGGTAGTAAGAATGAGTTGAGGAGGAAGGGACTTTGATTCATCTGCAAAGAACCTTGGAGGCATGATCACTCATGCTTGAGTGATGCAGATGATGTGGAAGAGGTAGAGCAGGAGAAAATTTCTTCTGTATGTGAGGACGAGGACTCTTGTTTAGATGAGTCCATGGGGTCATATGAGGATACTTATAGGGAGCATGAGCAGTCATGTGGAGTTGATGACAGTAGGTCAGATTTATCTTCCAGCATGTAGGTGAGAAGTCAGGGGACTCAATGGGATATATTCAGGATGATGAGTCACTTGTGATGATTCAGCCAGAGCAGCATATGGTGGAGCATGAGTCAGTTGAAGAGGAGGCTATTCATATCATGCATGATAGTCCTTTGGGGGAGAGCCAGCTGGAGGTTCACATTGAGTCGGTGGTGGATATGTGGATAAACTTGGGGTCAACGATTGAGGAGGAGCAGAAAGTTGCACAGACATCTAATACGGTGACAGGATTTGCAGGTACTTATCCTTAGGAGATGTTGGAGGTTGGTGGGATAGTTTTGCAGGAGGCTAGTAGACATCATGAGTACGAAATTTCTGATCAGGAGAGGGAGGAGCTGTTGGTGACAGTGGAGAATCCATCTTTCGGCCGAACCACTCATGAGGTGTAGATAGATGCACATGTAGTCAAGAGAGCTGTAGTACTTTTAGGGAGAAACACTCTCCATGAGTACATTGATGGGGATTGAAACACATCTTGCCCACATTGGGAAATTATAGAGAGAGGGACTTTCTTCTACAGGAAGATCTCGTCGGCAGATGGGACAAGGCAACAAGAGTTGAGTATGGACTGGCGACCTCACACCAGACTTGTTCTGCATGCAGGTGTCACTGCATTTGATTCTTCTTTCGGGATAGATTGGTGGGATATCATGAGTTGGTATCCTATTGATGGTATTGTCTTCTTAGTCAGGAGCATAATGGAGCAGGGACCCGTATACATGACATATACTACAGTTTCTAGTTGGTAGTGGGACACATGTTGATAGTTCTTTAGTATTCCATCCTGACTTAGGGAAAGCAGGGTTATCATTGGATTGAGTCAGTGGTTTGATTGGAGAGAGCTGATGAGTTGGTACATAGTTGGGGGGGGGGGGGGTCAGATTGTACAGTCAAAGCTATAACACAGTAGGAGCCATGGAGCATTGATGCATGTTGGCGGTCTTTACTTCATGGGGTAGCAACTATAGCCAGAGGCAGTGTGCAGTCTGAGCCAGAGGACTTGGGAGATGATTGGCCATGGTGGAATTGGGATCCAGGAGGATTTATTGATGAAAGGCGTAGTGAGAGATCATTTTGGAATCCCGACATTGAGGGGTTTGTTCTGGGTGACTCGACACAGGAGCATAGTAGCACCTAGAGGTTTGTATGGGATTAGGGAATTGGGTCTTAGTTGCATCGGGCCAACATGGTGGCTCACACATTTGGATTTCTTGAGGGCAAGAAATATTGGGGAGGAAGTTCTGTAATATTCCCCATTTTGGTGTCACCTATGACAGGGTTAGGATGGACTTCTAGAGTTAGGAGTAGACAAGTCACATATACAGGTTGGTGTCATTAGCGGGCCCAAGGGATTTTTGGAGGAGTTCTGAGGAGTTTCTATGGGGACTGGTGGCATTCACTTGATATGTTCCATCATCCACATTGTTTGCCTTTCATTCCGGTGCATTCCGAAAACTTTGGAAAACTGAGTTATTTTTGGGCTTAGCTCAATTAATTACACTCAAGGTGGAATTACAGGAGGAATACGTGATAGAAAACCTTACTGTAATAGTTATTTGGAACCAGGATGAGAATACCTACATGATGGGGTTGTTGGAAATGAGTTTCAGTGACCTGAGGAGACATGGTAGTTGAGTTACTCTTTTCGACATTAAAAAGGAATATTTTAATTGGAAAATAAGAGGGAAACGTGCTCCATGATTAAAATAATAATAAAATAAGGCTAAAGAAGGATCCATGAGATCTATAAAAGAAAAGGAGGAGGTCATTGAGGGATATCTTGGATTTGATATATTTTCTTGTATGTGAGGTTGATAACCCGGTTCTCTTCTCCATCAGTAGCCCCAGGATGGAAACCCTCGGATGTGTTGACGGGTGTTGGATAGAAACCTGACTCTCTTGAGGAGAATTCATTCAGGAATTTCACAGAGCTTCAAGGATATTGCAGTGAGGATCATTTAGATCCTCAATTGGTGCTTCATTGATTTCCATCTGATTCAGTGGCAGCTTTTATTGGTGGGAGAGTGAATATGTTTAGTTTTAGAGGCCAGCGCAGTGTAGCATTTTATATTGCTGGCCATTTTTCCATCTCAAATCTTTTGGGTTAGATATAAATGTAACCCCCATTTATCATTTATAATGAAAATATGAGATTCATCTTGTTTAATTTGTAATGGATTGCATATTATATTTTCTTTTATTTTACATGGAAATCTTCTGTTGATTAATTTAGTAATCTTATGGTAAAATGTTGAAATAGTGAAATTTATGAAAAATTGGTAAAATATCCCATTTAGGGATATTACATCCTCATTGTGTTGAGTTCCACTATGAGATGAGGAAACTTCTTCTAAACTTGGTGCATGGTGAGCCACTTGCCCAGGTGAAGGAGTTGGCTTGCTTTGACAACTCAATATAGTTGGATCCTTTCCTGTCAGGGGTTCTTGATCTATGTGTCCATGATCCGATTAGTTGTGGCTTGTTCAATGCAGTATAGGTTTAACTCTGTCAGTGTGAGTTGTTCTTCAATGTCAGATGTGTCCAAGAATAGTGGAAATTAGGGTCGAAGGCGGTCCACACTGAACACTGGGTGCAGACCAAGGAATGGTGGAATACTGAGCTTGAAGTCATTGTCCCATACTAGCTTGGTGATGGTGTATGACCCATATTGAAGTGGGTGAAGCTTGCAGTGGGGCCCAACAAGGTGATCCTTCTGAAAATGTACCCAAACTTTGTCTCCCACCTGGAACTTGTGTGGCACTCGATGTTGATCATGCCGCTATTTGTACTTAGCATTGGCTCTGTCTAATGTGTCATGGACCTGTTGGAGGATGTGCTAAATGTGCTCAATGAAGTTTTTTTCCTTGTCGGCTTCGGACAGTATATGAGCCAAATCTTCCCGAGTATCTGCAAATGGTATGGCCACATCAATGGGACATAGTGGCTGGAATCCCAAACCCACCTGAAAGGGGTTGTCGCCAATTGAGCTGTGGAGAGCCATGTTATAACTGTGCCAGACATAGGGGATGCTCTTATCCCATGTGCGTGGATGTTTTGAGTTGTACATGCATAGAATGTGTATGATCATCCTGTTGAAGAGCTCTATCCGGCCATTAGTTTGGGGGTGGAAAGCAGTGGACTTAATGATATTGGCGTACAACATCGACCAAAGTCTAGACCAAAATGTACTGAGTAACCTGTTGTCCCAATCTGAGATAATAGACTGTGGGATCCCAAGGTGTACCCACGCTCATTCAAAGAAGATTTTAGCAGTGGCTTCTGCTGTGATATTCTTCTTACAGGTCACCATAATGGCCATCTTCAAGAATCTGTTGATGACAACAAAAACACAGTCGTTTCCATGTTTAGTAGAAGGAACGCTTGACATGTAATCCATGGATATGGATTCCCAAGGTTGACTAAGGGTATGTAATGGAGTATATAAGCCTTTCTTCTTGATGGTTGGTTTGGAAATGGCACAGGCCGTGCAGGATCTGATGTACTTCTCGACATCCCATCGAAGGTTCGACCAATATAAATAATTTTGCAATACTGCCACTGTTTTCTCAACCTCAAAATTCCCAATGACCCAACTGTAGTGAACTTCCCAAATAATCTTAGCACACTCGCTTTAAGGAACACAAATGTGTCCCAAGTGGCATAAAAATGCATTGTGGAGGTGAAAATTTGGAACTTGCTGACTTTCCAGGAGTGTATGGTATGTGTGGATAAATTCTGGGTCACTTTTGTAAAGAAGCGACCAATTAGAAGTGTCGTTCCACAAGATTTGAGCACGGTGGTTAATGCCATGAATGGTGGTTGGCTAAGGCAGTTTGTAACATATATTGGTGCTGCCCTTTTTGTACTTGATTTTCAAATGGAATTGTTGCAGGTATGTGGACCACTTCTGATGGTGATCTTTCTGCAAGTTCCCTTACGTCTGTATGAATTGCAGGGGTCGGTGGTCTGTGTGGATAATCGTTTCCTTCCCCAAAATGTAATGCTTCCATTTTTGGAAGGCCTGCACAATGGAATACATCTCTTTGTCATAAGTGGGGTACTTCTGGACTGTGTCTGAAAGCGTTTCTCTATGATATTCCACTGGATTCCCCTGTTGAATAAGGACTACCCCAATAGTATAGTCAGAGGCATCGATCTCGATCTCAAATGGTTGTTGCAAGTCTGGTATTGTGAGCACTAGTGTAGATTAGAGGCAATGTTTCAATGCTGTGAACACCTTCTATTGAGATTCAGAACAAAATAATTTCTCTTTCACTCCTCCCTTGGTGACTTGACTCAAGGGCCAAGTGATATGAAAGTGTAATGTTCCAAATTTTTCAATAAAGTAATTGGAACATTAGATTTGCTTTATTTTTAATAAAGTGAATAAAATGGGTGAGGGATCCCATGTAGCAACCTAATAAACACTCCTAAGGTGAAAATTTTTACTTAAGTGGCTTAAGTTATCAACCCCAAATGTGAAAAGGGCCAAAAGCAAGTGAGCTAGACCATGGTTGACCCAAGTCAACAACGTACCCAAGAGGGAAAGCTTGCACAAGAAGATTGCGTAGTTGGATGGAGGGAAATTTGAAATGAGAAAAACCCTAATGTGAGTGGGGTCCATGGCAAGGAAGCATTCTTTGCATAAAAAGGTGAATGAGAGCCATTGTTCTTTATGCTTGAGAATTTGATTTTGGAGCTCTCTTTAGTTGTTCAACTGAGATAGCTTGTGCTGCTCAGCACAAGGGGGATTCCTGTTTAGGAGTTTCCTTCTCTTCCTTGGGAGGTCTTGGAGGAGCTGTTCTTCATCTTCCTCACATATTGGCTTGAGGCCAAAGCATTCATCTTCAGCTACTGCGTTATTCTGTTGGGCAGAAACGCTGGAGTTGCTAGTGTTGCAGTGAGGGACCATCATCACTCATTTCTGGAGCTGTTTTGTAGAGGAGGAGCCCTCTCTTTCTTTAGGAGATAAGCAACAAATATTTCAAGAGCTCATATTGCAGATTTTTCATTGGGCCATATGTTTCTTCTCATGCCCAGCGTAGTCTCCATCCCTTACAGCATTGTCTTCAGAGGTGGCATTCACAAAGGGTTCATTTTGTGCACTAGAGAGTGCAATCTTCAGTAAGGGGATCAAACCCTCCACTTTGGATATCATTGGAGGAGGTATCATTGTTTATTGCAACATCTACTTCCTTCTCCTGTGTTGTATTATATTTGAGTTGCAGCAGCTACACTGCAACTTCGACATTTTACTATTTTATGTATTTTAGCCAATCCCTTGGAGGATTGTGATTGTATTTTTTTCTAGGGTTGAGATCTTGCTCCCCTATATTTATTTGAGCTCACATTGTCATATCAAATTGTATATTTTAGTTTGCAGTAATTTTCCCTTATAGACTGCGCAGTTATAGAGTTTCTGGGTTATGTAGCAGAGTGTTTTCTCCATTTTATGTACATTTTCCTTTGAGGCTGATTTGAGCCCACCTTGAGAAGTCTTTCCCTTAAGGAGTTTGTATATCTTTTCCTGCTACAATTTATATATCAGATTTACACTCTTCTCATATTTCATGAGCATTATTTCATTGTTGCTGTTGTTCATTATTGAAGTTCAGATGTTGCTGTAGCTCATCTCTTTGAGCAGGATCTTCCTGAAGGAAGAAATATTTGCATAGCTATAGGCAGAGTCTGAGAAAGGGTCAGGAAGCCTCCGGTTCTCATCCTCTCTTTAGAGGTGAAATAACTGGTAAAATCCCTCTGATTCCATCTCTGACATAGCCTTTTTCATATTTCCAACAAAGGAACATTTCAGTGGTGTAAAAGCTGTTGATTTCCATTTCAGAACATTACAGTGGTATCAGAGCTTCGAACTTGGATCAGCCTGTGAAGTTCAAATTTTAGAGAAGAAGAGTCCAAAATGATGCAGAGGATGAGATTAATCTCATCAATTTTCAGATCCAACAACAACCTCTCCAAGGAGGCTGAGGAGACAGAAAAAGGAGAAGAGGAAGGACCATGCACTTCCTATTCTCACAAAGAAGCAGAGTAGAAGCATGGAGAGCACTTGGAATTCAAAATTCTAAGTGAGTATCTTGCTGAATATGGAGAAAAACCTAGAGTCTTCCAAGAGACTCTATCTTTTTCACACGTTGTTCAACAAAAAGAGGAAAGAAGACCCCACAGTCATGGGAGGATGAAAGGAAATAGATTCCTATTATTTACTTTTGATGAGTCACCCACATGTGTAGTAGAGGCTTGGGTGAAGAAGCTAGAGGATTTATTCCTGCTACATCTTGTAGTAGACAGAGAGGTTGTAGCAATTGCAGCACTGCACCTTGAGGGAGAAGCAAAGGCTTGGTGGTCCAGCCATGGGAGGCATGCAAGGGTTTCTACTCTTGTTGATTTTTCTCAAATCTTGATCAGAAGATTTGGCCAAAGGAGGGAGGAGCCCTTACCACCAGTTGAAGAGGAACATACTAGCATTGTCATAAACATGGAGGAGTGCCCTTCATCTTCAGATATTGAGGTAGCCAACACACTTGAGGAAGAGACTCTTGCAGCAACACAAGACTCTTCCAAACTTTACCAAGGTATGCATGAGTTTTCAATTCCTGTTGATTCCATACATGCCATGAGGGATTGCATGCCATGGAAAGATGATTGTCTAGAGCAGGTGACTCTTACTGCGCTGTGCCACCATTTTCATTCACCCTTGATGAGTCATGCACCACACATGAGGTTGGGGTTTGAGACATGGACCATGGAGGAGATTGCATCTCAATGCCCCATGAAATGCAAAGGTGGAGATCTGTTTTGGGGAGATGGTAGACCTCATTGGAGGAATACCAAGATGCAGAATTATGGGAGGCATCCATAGGGAGCTGAGTGGATGTGGATGGGAGGAAAGAGGATGGTGAGCCTCTTGCAGATCTATGATACAGGGCAGTAAGAAGCCATGCTGCGTTGGTTTCTCTTGAGGGAGTTTGGCCAACATGTGGCCTATTCCTTTTCATGAGTTTTGAAAGGGAAGACGAGATGGCAGGATACTTACACAATGGAGCAGAAAGGAGCATGGGTGCATCATGATGGGATGGAACTTTCCTTACCACTCATTATGTTCCCATTTCATATTTGGTATGGTGGGAGTATGGAGGATCAACAAACATTCTTGTTGCTCAGATTTTTTTTGTTTGTTGCAGGAGCAAGAGGGGGCACTAGCATGGTGCAAGGGGATTTCTCTTTGAAATTATATGCCCATGCAACACCTTATTCATGGGAGGGCTCTACATTTGCAGCAACATGATTGGAGGAGTATTTGGCAAGATTCATGTCAAAAAGGGGAGCTTTGAAATGACAGTGGCCCTACTCCAAAGGCCAACAACGCTGTCACTTGAAGGCTTGGATTACTTGTTGGAGTGTTCTCAAAGCCACTTCACAAGTGATGTACTATGGAGGCATGTGGGTGATGATCATGAAGGAGTAATGGAGGAGAGCACTCCTTACTACATTTTTACCTTCTTGGCTTGGTTGCACAAGAAAAAGAAGAGGGATCTACATGCAGTATTTATGGGTTCTTCTTTCATGCATTTTCATGCATATTCTTCATTGATGGAGGAGTCCACTTGGGAGGGAATATTAATGGATGCATATCAGCATATGGATAGATGCATAGCCCAAAATATGAAGAGAGGGTTGGCACAACCACTTCCCTACTATGTTGCAGTAAGGGAGAACTTCTACTTGAGCCATTTCAGCTCAAACACCAAAGTACATGAAGAGGGAGGTAACCATTTGCTTTATGATTTGCACTATCTTACTTTTATGATCAGAAAATTGTATCAAGGAGGGTCTTCCTTTCTTGAAAAATATGTTTAGCTGTACTTATGGTTCATTGCAGCAAATACAATGGCTATTTCAACAGTGGGTTGTGGGGGAAAGCCACATGATTTTTGGTGTGCACCAATTACACCATATTGTAATTTCATGTATACATATTTTGAGATGATTGTGGCAGAAAACAAGTGGCTGGGAAAGCACTTGATTATTTCTATTTTGATGCAGGCAGAGAGTGCACTATGCAGGTTCCATTGGTGGAACAATGATCCACTTTCCGGTTGTCATGAGACAACTTGCTTCTATTGGTTTTTGCTTCCATGCATTGCAGGTTTTTCTTGGTACATGGAGAGCTTTGTTTGGAAATGGGACATGATTTGATGATTCCCATTGGGAGTATGATTCTCCATATTTTACATGTTGTATGTTTCAGGAGAAACAATGGGCAGCCCATGATTTCCAAGCTTCATCTCTTTCCTTCATGTGGGAGGAGCTATTTGGAGAGTTCAAAATTTTGGAGGAGGCATTTCATGGTTTGTATGATTGATGGGGTGGCTTGGGTCTCTTATGAAGACCATTTTATTTCAGCCATATATCAGCAACAACCCCATATGTATGATGAGAATATTCCATATGATGATGACTTCCAACTCATCATATATGAGGTAATTTGGGCCAGCTTGATTTGCAGCGTTGGAGGAGAGATCCTTGAGGATCTAGACTTCATCTTGCCTCTTGAAGGCAGCACCATTGCAGCCCAAGTTCAGCTTTCACTCCACATTCATCATAAGTGGAGAAGAGGATAGCATGGGGTAGGCTATGAAGCTTACCAAGTTCAGAAATTCAGCCCACCTATTTCTCATGAGCACAAGGTGGAGGAGTACTTTCAGGAGTTGCCTAGTTGGAGGGTGACTCATTTTGCTTGGTTGATTGCTTGGGGGATGGAGGATATACATGAGGATATTTCAGACTCCATGCCTTGAGAGGAGGAATTTTTTTTTTTTCAGTTCATCCTTGCTCTTGCTTGAGGACAAGCAAGTTTTGGGAGGGGAGGACTGTAATGTTCCAAATTTTTCAATAAGGTAATTGGAACATTAGATTTTCTTTATTTTTAATAAAGTGAATAAAATGGGTGAGGGAGCCCATGTAGCAACCTAATAAACACTCCTAAGGTGCAAAAAGTCACTTAAGTGGCTTAAGTTAGCAGCCCCAAATGTGAAAAGGGCCAAAAGCAAGTGAGCTTGACCATGGTTGACCCAAGTCAACAATGTACCCAAGAGGGGAAGCTTGCACAAGAATATTGCGTAATTGGATGGAGGGAAATTTGAAATGAGAAAAACCCTAATGTGAGTGGGGTCCATGGCAAGGAAGCATTCCTTGCATAAAAAGGTGAAAGAGAGCTATTGTTCATTATGCTTGAGAATTCGATTTTGGAGCTCTCTTTAGTTGTTCAACTAAGATAGCTTGTGCTGCTCAGCATAAGGGGGATTCCTGTTTAGGAGTTTCCTTCTCTTCCTTGGGAGGCCTTGGAGGAATTTTTCTTTATCTTCCTCACATATTTGCTTGAGGCCAAAGAATTCATCTTCAGCTACTGCGTTATTCTGTTGGGAAGAAACGTTGGAGTTGATGGTGTTGCAGTGAGGGACCATCATCACTCATTTCTGGAGTTGTTTTGTAGAGGAGGAGCCCTCTCTTTCTCTAAGAGATCAGCAATGGAGATTTCAAGAGCTCATATTGCAGATTTGGCATTGGGCCATATGTTTATTCTCATACCTAGCGCAGTCTCCTTCCCTTACAACGTTGTCTTTAGAGGTGACATGCACAAAGGGTTCATTTTGTGCACTAGAGAGTGCAATCTTCAGTAAGGGGATCAACCCCTTCACTTTGGAGATAATTGGAGGAGGTATCATTTTTTTTTACAGCATCTACTTCCTTCTCCTGTGTTGTATTATATTTGAGTTGCAACAGCTACACTGCAACTCCGACATTTTCCTATTTTATGTATTTTAGCCAATCCCTTGGAGGATTGTGATTGTATTGTTTTCTAGGGTTGAGATCTTGCTCCCCTATCTTTATTTGAGCTCACATTGTCATATCACATTGTATATTTCAGTTTGCAGTCATTTTCCCTTATAGAATACGCAATTATAGAGTTGCTGGGCTATGTAGCAGAGTGTTTTCTCCATTGTATGTACATTTTCCTTTGATGCTGATTTGAGCCCACCTTGAGAAATCTTTCCCTCAAGAAGTTTGTATATATTTTCCTGATACAATTTATATATCAGATTTACACTCTTCTCATATTTCATGAGCATTATTTCATTGTTGCTACTGTTCATTATTGAAGTTTAGATGTTGCTGTAGCTCATCTCTTTGAGCAGGATCTTCCTGAAAGAAGAAATATTTGCATAGCTATAGGCAGAGTCTGGGAAAGGGCCAGGAAGACTCCGGTTCTCATCCTCTCTTTAGAGGTGAAATAACTGGTAAAAGCCCTCTCATTCCATCTCTGACATAGCCTTGTTCATATTTCCAACAAAGGAACATTTCAGTGGTGTAAAAGCTGCTGATTTCCATTTCGGAACATTACAGAAAGAACCCCAACACAAACCTGCAATAGAAATTGGCAAGATCAAGAAAGATGCAGAGCTCTATCAGAGTGGTTGGGGTTTTCCAATACAAAATTACTTGGATATTTTCTAGATCCACATGCACCCCCCATTTATCAATAATGTATCCCAGATACTGAGCCTAGGTCATGCCAAAAGTGCATTTCTCCAAATTGGCACACCACTTGTGTTTACGCATTGCTTGGAGAACCTCTCAGATGTGGTGGAGGTACTCTTCCAAACTCTGGCTAAAGATCAGGATGTCATCAAATTATACTACTCAAATGAGTTGTTGAATGGCCACAAGATGTCTTCCATCAGCCTCATGAAGGTTGCAGGAGCATTCGTCAACCCAAAAGGCATAACTAGCCATTCGAAAAGGCCCATTTGGATTTTAAGGCATTCTTCCACACATTGGAGGTTTTGATGGGTACTTGGTGATACCTAGACTTCAATTCAATCTTGTTGAAATATTTCCCCCCCTTGAGTTGGTCCAGAAGGTCAGAAATCCTTGGGATCAGGTACCTATTCCAGACAATGATATTGTTGAGCGCGTGTAGTCAATATAGAGTATCCAAGTGACCTTTCTGTAGTAGCTCCTGAATTTGCCTCTTGATTTTGTCGTTTTCCAGAACTGAGCACCAATAGATTGGTCCATTGGGTAGTGGCACACCTAGGGCCAGATAAATGAAGTGATTGACCTGACAATATAGAGGCACCCCTATGGGGGAGGTGAAGATGTCCTCGTACTCCTCTACGACCTTGTCCATATGTTGTTGTCGTGCAGAGGGGCCTTTTCTGGGGGTTGTGGCCACAATATTTTTCTTGCCATGAGGGCGGATCATCAGGAAAATAAATTTCCTAGTTTTGGAAATGAGCTTACTGCATTGTTTTGAAATAACCAAAGAGATGGCAGTAGGAGGTGCTACCTCTAGTATCCTGTACAACTTATTTCCCAAGCTAACAATAAAAAATCAATGCATTGACTCATATACAACATGTCACTTCCACAAGTATGGTTGGCTTAATAATATATCACAAAAATCAAGAGGAGCAACATCACATAATACTTCATCCGTGACGCGGAGATCCCATCCTCGGTGAAGCCACTCAATGTTGTACGAATATGGGTGTGTTGTTGTCAGCAACCCCAACTGCTTCATGATCTACTGAAATGAGGTTCTTTTGGCTCCAATTTTTGAAAATGAACTGTAGCAGGGAACCCTTTACCCACATCTGGGAGTGGAAGAGACACTCCGCCTTCTCTAGATCTTTGGGTTCCTCCTTCTGGATCTTCGTGGTGGAAACAGTGGCATTGGGATCCACATCGATAATTTGATTCCCTTTGTAATTACCTTTGTCAGGTTCTAACTTAGATTCGGAACATGCATCTTATTTAAAATCATTCATCTTGGCCTAACACTCACTTGTGTTGTGAGTGGAGCTCTTATGGAACACAAACCACTTTCCCGTGTCCTTCTTCGGCTTTGCGAGGTTATTATTTGCTTGCGGCCTTGTAGGTTTTCTTGGGCTGCCCCGCCTTGGATTTGTATTTTGTTCTACTCTTTGGGGGAACCTTTCCCTTGCTTTTGATTCGTAGATCCAAATACTCGCTTCCTCTGTTTGAATTTCTGCTCAATCCTAGAAGCATACCGGTATGCCACACCAAGCGAGGAGATGTCAAGGAACTCCATTTCCTCTTGAATGTATATGTGTAGATAACTATGGTACCTCAGCACCAAATGTTTCTCTGAATATTTGATACCCAACTTTGTGTGTAGGGTATGGAACATATTCGTTATCTCATGCGCATATTGATCCCTTTGCTGCCGCATCGTAGTCCATTGTATGTACTTGTCGTCATAGCTCACCATGGGATAACATTGTTCCTTGATGGCGTCTCAAAAAGAATTCCAAGTGGGTGCGACCAAGAATAGAGAGGGTTGTCCCTCATCCTTTTTCTCATAGTAGGCTTCCCACCAGTCCTTGACATGGGGGGCGACTTCTAGGAGTGCAAAAGTAGTCTTTTCCTGGTCGGAAAAGTCATGAATTGATAAATATAAATCTAATAGATTCAACCATCTATCTGTGTTGTCTACATATATTTGGCCCTCAAATATGGGAATTTCAAAGTTTACTTGTACCTTAAAAGGAGTCGTGCCTCCAGAGTGTCTAATGGATGTAGATGTGCCGCTGGTGGGAAGTGGTTGAAAGAAATAGACAAAATTATCCATCATCGTGTTCCTTTGTTTCTCGAGGGCCTCCTCGAGCAATATTTTGATAGGATCTCTTGCTCCCTCGTATTTCTTTTCTTCCCCCATGGGCAGCTTTCGGGGTTTGTGAAGTTGATCTTGCAAAGGTTCAACTAGGTTGAGCCCTAACTCCTTATACCCCGACCTCGTTGGGGACATGTAAAGAAGGATCGAGGAAGAGAAAACCACTCTAAAACCACTGATCCAGACTTATGTAGGAACCAAATAAGATACAGTACTAAACATAAATGTAGATATGCAACAAAAATAAAACTCCATTTCATTAATATCAAATAATTGAAATATGCTTATAGACAAAATCAACATAAACTAGCTAGGGCGATGGTAGCTTATCTCTAAGAAGATATGTGGAGGCTACATCCCTCTGAACTATGTTACAATGAGGCTTGAAGGCCTATTTATTATTGAGAAACAATGGAAAACCCTAAACATCCAAAAACATAACCCTAGGATATGAAACACCAAACTATGGGCCCTGTTGGGGTAAATTGGTACATCAATTTCCCGGGGTCGTAACTTTTGCATACAATCTACGTTTGACGCACACGATACCTCATTAGAAATATCTATCTAAGGAATACAACTATTTACAATGAAAGTGCACTTGATGATATATTATTTTTTATTGTGATTTTACCAAAAAATGTTGTTTAATGCCTCAAAACAGCTCCGGAAGTTCACGACTCGAAAGCCTGCCAAAAATAGTAAATTGTGCTACAATTAAGGAAACTGAAAAGATGAAAGAAAAAATGGTGGGGGTCTAAGTGGAATAGGCAGGTGGCCACCAATATCCACATAGATCATTCCTCCCCCCTTAGGAAGCAATGGTTCCCATTGCGTTGAGTTCCTCCATGAGATAAGGAAACTTTTGCTGAACTTGGCCCCTGGTGAGCCACTTTCCCTGTTGAAGGAGTTGGCCTGATTTGACCACTCGATATAGTTGGATCCTTTGTTTTCAGGTGTTCTTGATCTGTGTGTCCATGATCCAATTAGTTTTAGCTTGTTCCATGCAGTCTAGGTTTAACTATGTTGGTGTGAGTTGTTATGCTTTGTCAGTGATGTGTCCAATAATGGTGGAAAGTAGGGCCGAAGGCAGTCCAAATTGAACACTAGGTGAAAAAAAAAGAATGGTGGAATACTGATCTCAAAGGAATTTTCCCCTACTATCTTGGTGATGGTGTATGGCCCATATTGGAGCAGGCGAAGCTTGTGGTGGGGCCCAACGAGGCTCTGCTTCTTCAAATCTAGCCAAACTTTGCCACCCACCTGGAACTTGTGTGGAAATCGATGTTGATCATGCTACTGTTTTTAATTAGCATTGGACCTGTCTAATATGTAATGGAACTATTGGAAGATGTGATGAATGTGATCAATGAAGCTATTTGCCTTGTCGGCTTCAGATTGAACATGAGCCGAATCTGCCTGAGTAGCTGCAAATGGTATGGCCACATCTGTGGGACATATTGGCAGGAATCCTTGATATGAATCTGAATGTTAGTTTGCTGTGCTAATTTCATCTTCAAAATTATAAACAATTTCTGCTCATTTGCTTCATATGCATAGGTTTCCTTATGGTTTTTGTGAGTGTTAAACAAGTAACTATTTTAAGTTTTATGTTAAATTCATGATCATTTTAACATTAAAACAAAGTACTAAACAACCACAATAAAATTTACAACAAACCATCAAATGATCCATTAACACAACATTTTGATGAAGGAGTTTCACCCCTCTTGGGCTACATCTCCTTGGTCTAGCTTTCATGGCTTGGGCCTTTGTATTAGCTCAAAATGGAAAAAAAGTGTTGTTTACAATCGTCTACTTCTCCCGAAACCTCCTCCAACATGCTCAAAATGTCCTAATATACTAGGATAGACTCTTTCTAAGCCCAATTTGGTCAAAATTTGAAAAATTTATGGTTCAATCAATTTGGCCTAGCAAAATCTCCTCCAAAACTGGACAAAACTCTAGTTAATCCCGCTAAGTTTGGAATTCCACCGAAAATGGCAGACTCCGCCAACTCCGTAACTAAGATAAGTGTAGTTAATTATGGGATAAGCTCAAGTTTAATTAGTGATAAGCCATATTTAGCGCTAAACGCAACTTTAGTTGGAGACTCCACCATAATTATAGCATATATGTCACATTGTATGAGGGGGTTGGACCTCTCCTTCGCCCAATGGTGAAACTGTGTTAATGTAAATAAAATCTGCACACTAAGACTGTTAAGTAACATAGTGCAGTTGTAGTGGTAAACCATTGTGTTTGTGTGGGGGAGGTCGCGGGGTCAACCCCAACCTCCGCCTGGC
This sequence comes from Pinus albicaulis, assembly GCA_034641835.2. NCBI lineage: Eukaryota > Viridiplantae > Streptophyta > Pinopsida > Pinales > Pinaceae > Pinus > Pinus albicaulis. Next base: position 747,877,853 of record CM076572.1, read on the forward strand.
CTCCAATAAATTTTTCCACCATATATGTATAACTTTAACCTTGGACTTAGCCACATTCTTGCCTTTGGGAGGGGGCACGTGGCAACCCCTGGCCACACCACGTGTCCTCTTCCCATTGGCTCATTCCATGACTGATGAAAATTCAACAAGTTACCCAACTCAACAACCAACCATGAAGTGACAGTTGTCATAGGGTCATTGGGAAAATTGAAGGAACATTTTGGGAATATTTGTTTTTTGCTGACTAGGTTGCCCAATCACCATTCTCTCATTTCTGCACAAATTATAGTTTTTTGTGAAAACAAACAACATGATCTAACTTTCACATACAGAGTCGGTTTTCGATGAAACAAACTGCGCCAGATTCCTGGTGATGAGAACTTCACAGTCATTTAGTTTTCGAATGATTTTTAGCACTTCCATTTTTTAGCTTAACACTAAGAACCTAATCATTCCTCCCCACTAGAAGCCTTTTGGAACCCAAAATTACTATCAATTTTTCCGTAGGTGAGGGTACAGTTCTCTCACCTTCTCAATCTCCATCCATTTTTCCTTAGAAGGATTTTGTCCCTTGAGTCCCACTCGAAGGTATTCGACATTCCCTCTCCTTGAAGTTCTAGTTCTTCTATCAAGTATGAGATTTTGTTGAAGTTCATCAAGATATTATAGCAAGAAATCATCTATTGATGGCAGATGAACATGCTCTCCTTGATCATCTGAATCAACGGAGGCTCAAACAATCTCAAATTCTCAACATTAACAATAGAGTATATTTGCATATAAGGAGGCAAATCTAGCTTAAATGCATTGTCACCAATCTTTTCCATATTTTTAAAAGGACCAAAACAAATTGGATTAAGATTTTTACCTTTCCCTTGAAGTATCTCTTTGCTAACATATAACCAAACTTCGTCACCAACTTGGAATTTATGATCGAAACGATGTTTATCATGCCTTTCCTTATAGTTTCTTTGACTCTTTTCAAGCTATTCTTGCACTGTGTGATGTATCAAATGAATTTTCTCAATGAACTTCTTTGCTTTATCTATGTCGCTATGACCATTAATAGCAACATATTTCCCAAAGATGAAGTCCAATGGTAATCTTGGAAATTACCCAATACATGAATCAAATGGGGATGTGTTTGTGGAAAAATGATTTCCCCTGTTGTATGCATGCTAAATGTAATGCAACTGTTCATCCCACAACTTGGGATGTTTGCTGCAATATCCTCTAAGAAGATGAATGAATGTCCTGTTGAACACCTCGGCTTGACCATCTATTTGAAGATGAAAGGTTGTACTCTTCTTCAACTTAGTGTCCATCATGTCCCAAAAATTTGACCAAAAATTCCCAAAAAATTGAGAATATCGATCACTTACAATAGAAGTAGAAAGATCAAGATGAACCCAAACATTTTGAAAGAAAATATGAGTTGTTTGTTCAGATGTAATTTTCTTTTTACATGGCATCAAAATACACATTTTTCTGAACCTATCTACAACTACATACAAGTAATCATGACCTTTCCTTGACAATGGAAGACCTCCTACAAGATCCATTGAGATACTCTCCCATGGACGTGAATGTACCAGAAGTGGAGTTTACAATCCTAGTTTCCTATTGCTAGGCTTGCTTATTGCACACAAATAACATCCTATAATGAAATGAGATACACTATCAAACATGCATGGTCAATAACAATACCTTTGGAGATTTGCTACCGTCTTGCCTACATTGAAATGTCCAACAATCAATGAAGTGTGCGCCTCCATTATGATACTGTTCCTTTCTCCTTGTGGAATACATGACTTTCCCAAGTGATACAAAAAACTGTTATGTACATGGTAATCAAAATCTTCAATTTTGTTTCCTTGAATCAAGCTTGCATACATATCTTGAAAGTCATTATCTTATGCATATTTCTCAATGTAAATTTCATGCAAAAAATAATTATGCTTTAGTATAATAGATGAATTTACAATAGGCCTAGAAAGCATATCAACTACCTTATTGTAGATTCCCTTTTTATAACTAATAGCCAAATAAAATTGTTGTATAAATCCCATCCATCTGAAGTGTCATGATTGTTGCAACTTTGATTGTGACTATAAGTACTACAATGGTTGATGGTCGGTATGGATAATGGTCGGTAGGAATATTGAAGCAGAAAAAGGATGAACAAGAGCAGATTGTTCAGTTTGTATCTGGTACCTGGAGTCCTTCTGAAAAGAACTACTCCACCATTGAAAAAGAGGTAAAGGCAGCATGGAACTGTATAGATAAGTTTGAATTACATCTTGTACATAAAATATTTCTTTTGAGAATCGATGCCTCTGCCTTAAAGAAAGTTCTCAATAAAGATATCAAAAAGCCTGGTGAAGCCAAGTTTGCCAGATGGAAAGAATTGTTTGCTAATTTTGATTTTGATGTTGAACACATCAAGGGGAAAAATAATTTCTTACCATATTTCCTTAGTAGAGAATATCTTCAAAAATATCACATCATGGTAATTGTTACTGAATGGGATCCCAATCAGCAGAAAGAGATTCTTAGGTCCATCCTTGAAAATAAAAATTGGCAAGAATACTACTCTGGATGGAAGCCAACTTGGAAACTGAGAAACAGTAAAGTGTTGGATGAAAAATTGCAACCTCATACAAATATTAAACACCTTGTACCTAAAAGAAAGGTATATCCCAAAGGGAGTAAGTGGATCCATGATATGGTATATTCTAGGAGTATGCTATCAACACATTTGGTAGAAGAGGCGCTAAGTAAAGATTTTAAAGATATCACCATGATCTGGACTGAAGGAAGTAATAAAAGGCATTTCTATCACAAATACTTCAGCATAAACCGAACCAGAGATCCAAGATGGAGTGATATGTTCGCCTCAAAATTATGGAGTGATCCAATTTCGTTTAGGGCCTCAAAATGGCTCCAAAAGTTCAGGACCCGAAAGACTGCCAAAAATAGTAAATTGAGCTACATTTAAGGAAACTGAAAACTGAAAGAAACAATGGTGGGGGTCCAAGCAGAATAGGCGGGTGGCCACCAATATCCACCTAGATCATTCCTCCCCCCTCAAGAAGCAATGGCCCCCATTACATTGGGTTCCTACATGAGGTGAGGAAACTTTTGCTGAACTTGGTCCCTAGTGAGTCACTTTCATTAGTGAAGGAGTTGGCCTAATTTGACAAGTTGATATAGTTGGATCCTTTACCATTGGGTGTTATTGATCTGTGTGTACATATTATGATTAATTTTCCCTTTTTCCATGCATTCTGGGTTTTCTTTAATCGAAATCAAACCAGGTGGAAGAACTTTGCCGTCAGGCCCGAAGTATATTTCAGGTGGTTGAGTAATGTTCCAAATGGGGAAGAATAGGCTCAGTAGCGAATATATTAAGATATTCCACTATGGAATCACAGAAATATGGAATCAAACCAATAGATATAAACCAAAGATATACTGTTAGGGCATTTACTGGTTATATCACCTCTAAAGAGAGGGTGAAAACCAGAGGCTTCCTGGCCCGTTCCAGACTTTGTCTATAGAAGATTTGTGAGACACAGTAAGTGTGGGAGAAACACATTCCTATTGGATTTTGAAACCATTGGGATCCTTATATATTCAGATCTAAATAATGGATCCAAAGGAGCAGCAAAAACCAAACAAGCAAGGAGCGAGAAATTCCACTTCCAGGAAAAACTGCAAGAGGCTCAAGGAAAATGATGTATAAGAAAAATGGTGCAAGAATAATGCATACCAGGGCTAGTTTCCCTCATTGTAGGCTGTGTGGGACCTCCATGCTTAATTTTAGGAAAAAAAATGGGTTTAAGGGCCTTAAAAATATCTCCCACGAAGCTGACTAGTTAAAAATCAGCTAAAGAGAAGAGCTGATGGAATGAAGAGAAACCCACTTCAGAATTGCTTAGTTTCATCAGAGAGTCACTAGAAATCAGTGATCATAAATTTATTACAGTATGGAAGCATAAAATCAGAATTTTAATGGAGCTTCTCAAGAAATACAGTGAATTACATGAGGAAAAAGCAAGAAATCTTCAGAAATAGGAGCTGCAATGTATGTAGAAAGTGCATAAATGAATAGAAAGCATCCCTCTAAGTGTGCTTCAGCAGTAAAATGTTAGATTAAATATATATATAAAATTCATGGCTGAAACATCAGGGCCATATCAGATCTGGAAACTACTCAGCCTTCCAATCAAGATCCCCTCAGGGTTTTTACAAAATAATGCACTAGGAAGTGTAGATCTAACTTTTTGAACATAGAACTGCAGAAAGCTTCAGTAATTTATGAAGATGAATTTATTCATAATATACATCAGATTTGAGCATGAGATATCAACAAGCTAATTCATAAATCTTCAAGGTGAGAGGCAAGCCTCAATCACCAGAAAGTAAGTACAATGAAGAAATACAACTAGCAGTAAAAATAGTACATAGAATAACACAGTTCACTAGAGAAACAACACTGTAGCTTGAGATGAATGTTACAATAGATGAAATATATAGATCTGAAGTAAAAATACAACATAGATTGTCTTCTGGGTGGTCACAAGACACCCTCCCTAAGAGAAATCCCTCAAAACATCTAGATCCTTGCAGATTTGAATCACCACTTGCTACAACTTCACTGCAGCTGCAAAGCCCTTAACAGGACTAGCACTGCTAATGGAGATGAAGCTTGGCCAAAATGCTGGATAGTGGAGAAATGAATCACATTACCCTCCAAGAGCTACTCAAAGAAGTATGGAGGATTCCTAAACAGGAGATCCTCTCTTTCTCTTGCTAAACAACAAAGAGAAATGGAGTTGCCTTAGCAAGCTCAGAAAATGAAATATGATCAACAACCTCCTCATGAGCCTTCACCCTCCTTTTCTAACATTTGAGTCTCTTGGAAAACCCTAAACGACTTTCATCCTTTGGTTCTTTTCACACTTGGAAACCCCTTCTAGAAAAACGCAGTCCATCAAGGAGGTTCAATGAACCTAGACAGCATTGTTGACTTGGTCAAATAGGATCTCATTTGGTGGTCTTGGCCCTTTCACACTTGCAAGATTTTATTCCAATGGCCTAAATATGTCTCTTTTCATATAGGCTCTGATTTATTCTTTATTTTCAAGAGGATTAGACATCCTCCTTTACAATTTATTCATTAAACATGAAATACAAAGTAAATAAGGAAAAATTAATGTTCCAAATTAGTTGAGGCTAATTTAGGAACATCACAATCTCCCCCTCCCAAATGTTTCTTGTCCTCAAGAAACTGCAAGGGTGCTGCAAAACTTCTCCTTCTTTTCTTGTGGCCTCCTCATCAATTAGTCTCCTCCATTGCTCTGAATTTTCTGCAATATCTTTGTCTTCCCAATGGTCCTTCCTTAATATGCAAGTTTTCCCTTGATGAATAAACTCAAAGGCTCTCATCATGAAGAAATGGAAGGTTGTTGTGGAAACCTTCTTGCTGATCCATGACCTCCTCAAGATAGAAGCGATGTATATCATGGGGTTTTCATGATCCATGAAAGACTCCCATCCTCATGCTATCATCAAAATGAAGTGGATCACCTCCAAGCTTGGAAATCCATATAAGATCTCCTCCCAAATACATGTGAGAGGCATGTCACCAACCAACATATGGCTCACTTTACCAAGAGAAAAGTGATTTATCATAGTGGCCATAAAAAATCTCATGCTCCCCTGGAAGCATGCAATGCAAAAAGAATGGGGAACTCCTTCCCCCAAGGGCACATTCAACAACTGTGCCTTTCCTCCAACCAGACCCCCAACAAGGATAAGGACATATTAAGCTTGTGGGATCATCATTAGAATCATGCTACTTGCCATGTGTTATAGATGAGAATGAAGATGTTCCCTCATGTGCAACCAACACAGTTTTATCCTTAACTGCCATAGAATGAGATATGTCAAGTGTCTCCCGCAACACTTGTTTGTTGCCTCATGTCTTTGGAATGCTTGGAGAATGTACATCATGGTTGGTGTAAAATAATAACACCATGAGGAATATGATAGCTTTCCAAGGTTCTCCAAGGAATGGCTTGCATCAACATAATTCATGGCCTTGGATGGCCCATGAGACCCATCATACTTAGTGCCCCATCTTGGCACCATGCCTTGCAAATGAGTGTCAGAAAAATATAAGCATATAGGAGATACAAAATAATGCTCAAGAGGATGAGCCTCCCTATATACTTGTTTTACATTAGTGAGGTAACTCATGGATGAGTTCCCTCTCACACTCAAAGAATAAGGAGGTGTGAATGGTGGCTCCTCCCAAGACCTATGTTCCTCCTCCTCCACCAAGTAGTCCATGCACATCTTCATATGAGAGTAAAATTATTCTTTGTAGCCTTCCCATATGAATCCACCCAAGAGAGTATGATATTATTTGAAAAAACCAGTGGGTTTGGAAAGCAAGATTTCATAGATGGCATCAAATAGTCCTTCCTTGAGTTTGGAGTCACTAGCCAAAAGAATAAGATTAGAGAAATAGATAACTCCATCTACCACCTTGAACCTTTCATCCTTTACTTCCCCTTCAAGAACCCCCATGTGAAAAGGTCCTTGGAGTATTCCATCATGAGTTGGGAATCCCAACAAGGATCCAAGCTCTCCAAGAATGATAGCGCTGTAGAGGTCTGAAATGCAGCCCCTGTCTTCTCATGGCTCCCATATTTGACATCCTTGATATCAAAATCACATGTTGGAGCATCATTACCTTCCCTTTGCTACCCGATTTGTAGTTGTTCTTGCACAAGACAATATTAGAGCATATGGAAATCAACTTCCCCTTGGAAAGTCCTTGTTTTCCAAAACCTCGTCCTTTTGGCCCATGTATACAAGAGGGTTAGGATCCCCTTGCCATCTTAAAAATTCTCCCTTGTGAATGAAGAGATAATGGGATGCCCCAAAGAAAGGAAGTTTCCATGTGCCCTCATGCTCATGCCATCATAGATCTCTAATTTCTCCTTTCTCAGCGCGGATATCTGAGTGGGATTTTGCAATGTCCCTTTCAGGAAACTGCTCATCTCTCTCCTGAATGATTGAGAGATTCTCTATGCTGTGATAGCTTCTACCAAGGCTCCCTCCTTAGCCAAGTATGCATATGTAGCCCATAGTTGAGAGAACACTTTAGATTGCCTCCTACCAAGAGGTGCTCCTAGTAGAGGTCCTCCTTGCAAATAGGTGTCAAGGCATAGAGTAGAATGTGGATGTAGGTAGACAGATTTTTCCCTACCTTCAATGCATAAATCCTCTTGCCTTATTTGTGCTTCCAAGCTCTGAAGTAGAGAAGGGTTCATGTTCTCCACCTTGTGATGCCCTTCCTCCTCTTCTACCTCCCCTATCTGCAAGACCTCATCATTGATCAATGACAGTACATGCTCCTCATGCATGAGATCCCGCGAGACTCTTTGCAAGGGTGCAAGAGTATCTTCTCTTGGAGCAAGTGCTCCAACCTCTTCCTAATGAAGTGCTTGAGGTGCCCTTGAGGTGACTGTGTTATCATCTCCCACTTCCTTCTCCTCCTCTTCAATAACTGAAATTGTCCCATCATCAATGAGAGACAATAGATCTTGATCAACTGTTGAAGGAGAAACCTTCATGCTTTCCTCTTGAGATGAGGACTCTTCACCAAATGAAGATCTTGCCCTTGGCCATGCATCAATCAAGCTCACACCTTCTTTTTCCCCCTTCATGAGGGAATCCCTAGCAAAATTCTGAAGCTCTGCTGATATGGCTGAGTGCACATATCCATGAGATGAGGATTTAGAATGTTCCTCATGCACATATCTTGTAGATATGATTGGAAGATCTTCTTTTTGAAAATCCTTGGGAGCTTCAATACTGCTTCTATTTTCTTCTTGCACATCCTCCTTGGGGAGTCTCTTCTTAAATCTGAAAATAGATGAGATTAAACTCATCTTCTTCATGTTGCCCTTGCCCTTGATTTCACTGATAGCTTGATCTCACAGGCTGTGCTAGAGATCATGCTCTGATACCACTGTAATGTTCCAAATGGGGAAGAATAAGCTCAGTAGGGAATATATTAAGATATTACACTATGGAATCACACCAATATATCTAAACCAGGGATAGACTGGTAGGGCATTTACTGGTTATATAACCTCTAAAGAGAGGGTGAAAACCAGAGGCTTCCTGGCCCGTTCCAGACTCTGTCTATAGAAGATTGGTGAGACACAGTAAGTGTGGGAGAAACACACTCATGTTGGATTTTGAAACCCTTGGGATCCTTAGATCTTCAGATCTAAATAATGGATCCAAAGGAGCAGCAAAAACCAAACAAGCAAGGAGCGGGAAATTCCACTTCCAGGAAAAATTGCAAGAGGCTCAAGGAAAATGCTGTATAAGAAAAATGGTGAAAGAATAATGCAGAAAAGGGATGGGTTACCTTATTATAGGCTGTGAAGGACCTCCATGCTGAATTTCAAGGAAAAAAAATGGGTTTAAGGGCCTTAAACAGATCTCCCACGAAGATGACTAGTTAAAAATCACCTAAAGAGAAGATTTGATAGAATGAAGAGAAACCCACTTCAGAATTGCGTAGTTTCAGAAGAGAGTCACTGGTAATCAGAAATAATAGATTTATTACAGTATAATAGCATCAAATCAGAATTTTAATGGAGCTTCTCAAGAAATACAATGAATTACATGAGGAATAAGCAAGAAATCTTCAGAAATAGGAGTTGCAATGTATGTAGAAAGTGCATAAATGAATAGACAACATCCCTCTAAGTTTGCTTCGGTAGTATAATGTTAGATTACAGATATTTAGCAAATTCATGGCTGAAACATCAGATGCATATCAGATCTGGAAACTACTCAGCTTTCCAATCAAGATCCCCTTAGGGTTTTTACAAAATAATGCATTGGGAAGTGTAGATCTAAATTTTTGTACACAGAACTGCAGAAAGCTTCAGTAATTTCTGAAGATGAATTTATTCATAATATACATCAGATTTGAGCATGAGATATTAGCAAGCTACTTCATAAATCTTCAAGGTGAGAGGCAAGCCTCAATCACCAGAAAGTAAGTACAATGAAGAAATACAACTAGCAGTAAAAAAATTCCATAGAATAACGCAGTTCACTAGAGAAACAATGTTGTAGCTTGATATTAATGTTACAATAGATGAAATATACAGATCTGAAGTAAAAATACAACAGAGATCCTCTTCTGGGTGGTCACAAGACACCCTCCCTGAGAGAAATCCCTCAAAACATCTAGATCCTTGCAGATCTGAATCACCACTTGCTGCAACTTCACTGCAGCTACAAAACCCTCAACAGGACCAGTGCTTCTAATGGAGATGAATCTTGGCCAAAATTCCGGATAGTGGAGAAATGCATCACATTACCCTTCAAGAGCTACTCAAAGAAGGATGGAGGATTCCTAAACAGGATATCCTCTCTTTCTCTTGCTAAACAACAAAGAGAAATGGAGTTTCCTTAACAAGCTCAGAAAATGAAATATGATCAACAACCTCCTCATGAGCCTTCACCCTCCTTTTCTAACATTTAAGTCTCTTGGAAAACCCTAAACCACTTTCATCCTTTGGTTCTTTTCACACTTGGAAACCCCTTCTAGAACAGTGCAGTCCATCAAGGAGGTTCAATGAAACTAGATAGTGCTGTTGACTTGGTCAAATAGGATCTCCTTTGGTGGTCTTGGCCCTTTCACACCTGCAAGATTTTATTCCAATGGCCTAAATATATCTCTTTTCACATACGCTCTGATTTATTCTTGATTTGTAAGAGGATTAGACATCCTCCTTTACAATTTATTCATTAAACATGAAATACAAAGTAAATAAGGAAAAATTAATGTTCCAAATTAGCTGAAGCTAATTTAGGAACATTATAGGTTGATTGTGTGAGTTGGGAAACTCAATGGCTACAATATATTTTGGGATGATCAATTCAAGAACAACTTCTGGTTGTTCAACTTCGGATCAAGATTTTATCCACTTAGGGAATATAGCAACTGAAATATAAGGGGATGATAGACCCTATTTCATTGGTCCTGGGGATGATGTAAAGTCTAACCAATAAAAACTGCCCCCTAAAGCACAATGGGATCTGGATCAACTTCTAGTTGAACAACGTCAGGTTCGTGAGGTATGGTCTCATTGATTGGATGGATTGTGACCACGGGTAACTGTGAGGACTTCGTCTCGACAACAGTAGATGAACCATGATGTGTAGAAACAACTTGTTCCGACTCTGGTATATAGGAAGATGATGCTTCACCAGAGGTAGTGATAGTACTAGTTTCGGTAGAGTGATGTCGCCTTCACCGTCTAGAAGTAACTCCGGTGGTAAAGGTGGTTTCAATGCTAGTCTACGTGAACGACAGGAAAAAGTATTTTGTTCTTCCACGATGACTGATTTATTTTAACCAAAAAAAAAATAAAAAAATAAAAGGGTAATGCTAGGAAAAAGGGTTTACCAAGAAACTGTGAACTACAGAATACCTCCTGGCGAACCAAGAAGTATGGGCATGCAATCTCCCCGAATGCTGTGTTCAGTGTATCACAATTTACGAGGCGGCCGACTCGGTTCACTATGGATGGATAGCACCTAAAATTTGTCCTCCCAAATATACCTGAAGGTACATGGAGGCCCAAGTCCGTATTAGTGCTGTCTGATGCAAAACCACATAGTGAGAGCACCCCTTTATACTTTTCATACTGTAACACCACCCGATATACCCGAAAGTACGTGGATGAGCTACGATATACTTACGTACGTGGAGTGAGGTATCACACTCAGAATGTATCGCAAACAAGTTAACACATGCTTCCCAAATCAAAAATACCAAAATATTACACTAATTGAAACCATAGGGGACCCAAATGGACCTCGTCGATCTAGGCGCATGGAAAATTTTAGGGGCTAATATTCATAGGTGGGCTAATTTTCCATGTTTAAAAAAAAAAATATTCGCTAATTTCCATTTTTTATAAAAATTATTTGCCCATATTTTACAATATAAATTATTTTAACTTAAAAATCGCCAACATTATATAGAGAGTATATAGAAAATCATTATAAATTTTAATAATTTTGCAAATATATCAATGAAAATTTTATAGTTTGCATATTAGGGACTAGTGAGATTCACCAATATTTTAAACTTCAAAATAATTTCCCAACCTTAAAATTTTCCCTGTCCAGGCATTTCTTTAACATCCCCCCATTTAAGGGAAGAGTGTTAAGCCTCCTACCTTTCAAGTGTCAAGGACATCACGCCATCATCGTTATCATATCATCCTTTACCGGGGCATCTTTGATTGGAAACCCCTAAGGGTCACCAACTATCACACCAGTGGAAACCCCAATAGGGTCACCATACTCAACTCGTCTTGTAACCACTCGAGGTCAAAGGATAGCTACCCCTCTGAGGAGTCCGCAAAATATCCATCAGGGTATGCCACATGGTAACATTCCCCAGGCACCTCCCCCGAACCAACACATTCAAATACTTGTTTCTCAATAGAGTACGATGGTGGTCAATACACAATTACCCTTCTTCGCATCACTAAATATTCCAGAAATAAAAAAGTTAACAAATGATGCCATTTCACATGGCCTTAACTGACCCCCCATGCCCACAAAGCTCCCTTATAATATATCAAAATTTGAAGGGAAGCAAGCGAAGGACCCTGGAAATCATATAATTACTTTCCACCTGTGGTGTTCGTCGAATAGTATCATTAATGATACCATTTGACTGAGACTATTTCAACGCATTTTGACAAGGCTTGCAGCAAGATGGTATGTCAAGAAGCCATATGCATCACACAGAACCTTTATCGCCCTCACTACTGCATTCCTTACTTATTTCCAGCTCCCAATTCACCATGACTCGAGAATGGAACTTCTTACACATTTAAGACAAACACCAGTCATTAATTTATCAGAAAATCTCCACGAATGGAAGAGACACTGTAGTTTGTGCAAAGCCAAACTCGACAACATAGTTCTATTAGAATTATTTTTGAAAACCCTCACTGTGAAAATTTCAAAAGACATGGCAACGCAAAAACCTACCTCAAAGGAAGATTCCATTAGTAAATACCAGCAACTTGAACTCATTTACACCCAATCAGGATATATCTATAATGTCCTGCCAAATGCCCTGCGCTTGCAAACTTATAGGGAGTTACCAGGCACATCGAACATTTTTGATGGCTTGATAGGGTCCTTATCTCAAGGAACCTCAGAAGACAAAAAGGATTAAGAGAAGGATTCAAAGGGTAGTGGAGGAAAGCCTCCCCCATCTCCACCATCTTCATCATCATCTTCATCATCATCCTCATCATCAACATCATCTTCCACTTCCACAAAAAAAACCACCCATACTAACTCAAAAAACCCAAAAGGAAAAACTCCCTTACTCAAATTGGACATTAAGTTTTAACTTCCCATGTACAATGGTGAGGTAAATGCAGAGAAGTTGGAAAATTGGATTCGTCAATTGGAGGTTTATTGCAGAATTCAGAACCTTTAAGAAGATGACATAAATATCCAATTGGCTTCATTGCAGCTAGAAGGAGCAGCACTAGTTTGGTGGGAAGCAAATAATCAAGAGGAAATGTGTATCCATGGTAAGATATCCATTTCTTGGGTTGAGTTTATTTCTTCAATTAAGAGATAGTTTTATCCTTTAGCTTACATGAAAAAATCCATTATGAGTTGGCAACACTTTAGGCAACTCAAGGGTCAAACATTTCAAGAATATACCTAAGAGTTTAGGAAAAGGGATTTTTGTTAGGTGTATGTTGAGATTCAACAAGATGACGAGCATAGTGAAAAGAGTCGCCTTCACTAAGTGGGTCCGCGGGCTATTTTTGGCGCAAGTCTATTTTTAGACTATGTCTATTTTTAGACATGTCTAACTGATTGATACACTAGTGAGAGTGGTGTGAATTAATTAGTTAATTAATTCACTAAATAATAAATCATCAATTAACTAAAGAATACATCAGTTAACTACAGTGCATGGCAGTTTCAGTGGAGACCAGTGGAGAGGTAGGTGAAAGAGCAAGTGTGACTATAGTGATGCATTGATTGCATCCAACACTTAGTGGAGATGCCAATGAGGATTGCACAGTACAATATTGGTGGATTCAAGTTCATTCAGAGCCATTCTTCAGCAGGGATTGTGTAGTAGAGGCAGGCTAGCAGGTGGCAAATATTGGTGCATGGATTTGCAAGATCGGGCCTGATTAGTGTGTAGCGATTGCATTGTACTGAGAGCTTGATATGATCAGATTTGTATAAGGATTGTTGCATGATATCTATGAAATATATTATATACAGATAGTTGGGGTTTTCAGCTTCAGGATTTCTCATTAAACAACTGTGTTAATGTGTGTGAATTTTTACGGTTTCATGTGTGCATTGCAATCTTAATTAATTTCCGCAAATGATCAATAGTGGAGTAGATTCTGTATTTTGCATTAAGTTAAAATAGTGTGAGATCAAGAGAATCTTGGACATATAACACATAATTTATATAATTTCTACATGGTATCAAAGCAGTATTGATCGGAGGATATTGCAATTATTGAGGTGGTTGAGTTTGTGCTGGTGGAATTCGAATTTGCTCAGTGTTTTCTTGGTGTCGAAGTTGAGCATTCATTGAAATTTATTTCAACGGATTGCGAGTGGAGTATGCCCTTGATGGTAGCTCAAATTATATTTCATGGAAGGACAAGATGGAGGCGGTTCTGGATGATAATGGGTTGAAGGAGTTCATAGATACTGATATTCCAAAGCCTGGTTCTAGTGATGCAGCCGCACTTGACGCATGGCAAAAGAATGTAGCGAAGTGTCGAAGAATTATATTGGAAGGCATGAAGGATCATATTGTGTCTAGCCTTCACGGTAAATCCACTCCATTCTTGATTTGGAAGGCTTTGACATACTTGTTCCAAAGCATAAGAGACCATAGGAAGTTGGCGCTTAAAGACAAGCTTAGAAAAATAAAAATGGAGAAAGGCGACTGTATACCAAAATAACTCATGAAGTTCGTCCACTGCAAGGATGAGCTGGGAAGTGTGGGGGTTACTGTAGATGAAGAGGACTTGGTGAGCTTGGATCTCCTTGGGCTTTCGAAGAGTTGGCATAGCTACAAGGAATTTGTCAATGGTCGGGACAAACTGCCAGGATGGGAGCGACTTTGGTCGGATCTTGTGCAGGAGGAGATAAGGCAGGGTACCAGGGATGGATCTTTGTCGAAGAATGAAGATGAAAAAAATTGCGCTTTGGCTTCCAAAGTAAGGAAAGGGAAGGGAAAGAAAAATCCTTCTCAATCCGGTGCGAAAGGAAAGAAGCATGAATTGTCCAAGGTGAAGTTATTTCACTGTCACCAGCATGGACATTATGCCACTAATTGTACACAGAAGAAGAAAAATAAGCAAGCTGCTGGATCTACAGCTGGAGAGCCTTAGCCTCGTAGTTTGAGCTGGATTTTTCACTGATCGCATGCTTGGTTTCAAGTGTGATGGGATTAGTGTGGTTTCTTGACAGTGGTGCGTCTTTCCATATGACCGGAGACAAATATTTTTTTAGTGATCTGAATGAAAAGGATCTTGGAGTGCACATCGAGATGGGTGATGATGGTAGATACAGTGCGACTAGTATCAGGACCATTTCCTTTGAGAGGGAGTCTGACAAACCTTTCATATTGAAGGATGTCATGCATGTTCCAGGATAGAAGAAGAATCTGATCTCTACGGCGATGTTGGAAGACAAGGGTTATGATGTTGTTTTTAGTGAGGGAAAAGCCTTCCTGCGCAGTAAAACAACTGGTTAAAATAGGAGGATAGGGATTCGAGTTAAGAATATTTATCAATTACAGGTAAATGGCTGCGCAGAAATGGAAGGCAAAGCAGGAGTGGTGATCTGGGATGAGGGTGAATTGTGGCAGAGGAGATTGGGCCATCTTCACCGTGGTGCTTTGAAAATTTTGCAACAGATTTCTACCGGGCTTCCCAAGGGTACACTTGCGCAGTCAGATCAGTGCAAGGGATGTACTTTGGGAAAATTTTTGAAGACCAATTTTCATGATAAGGATAGTCACACCACGATGATCCTTGAGATAATTCACACAGACGTATGTGGACCTTTCTCAGTAGCTTCAACAACAAAGCATAGGTATTATGTGATATTTGTTGATGACTTTTATTGTAAGTTCTGGATCTTCTTCATGTAGAAGAAGAGCGAGACATACTCAAAGTTCTGTGAGTTCAAAGCTCTAGTTGAGAAAGAGTCGGGGAAATAGGTGAAATATCTAAGGAGCGATAATGGTGGTGAATACATCTCTGGCGAATTCAAAGACTTCTGCAGCGTAGAAGGAATTCGAAGAGGACTCATAGCGCCTCATAACCCACAACAAAATGGGGTCTCGAAGAGAAAGAACAGAATGATCGTGGGTGCTGCATGGGCGATGATGCAAGATCAGGGCCTTCCCATACACTTGTGGGCTGAAGCATGCAACACTGCGGTTTCTGTGAAAAACCGTTGTCCTCATAGAGTACTTGGCATGAGTACACCTGAAGAGGCTTTTTATGGTAAGAAGATTGATATTTCTCATTTGAATATTTTTGGCTCACCTGTTTACATTCATGTGACGAAGAATGCCAGGAAGAAGCTGGAGCTGACCGCAGAGGTTGGGATATTTTTGGGGTACACAGAAACACCCCACAATTATCATGTGTATTTTACAGATAGTCGGATGACTGCTGTGTGATGGGATATCAAATTTCATGAGGAGAAAGCCATGAAGTTGTCGCTTGACAGGGAGCTACACTTGCATGCAGATGAGGAGCTACTTGTTCCTAAAAATGAGCCTCAGGATGTGGATCAGTCACAAGAGGAGGTTCATGGAGTGGAAGAAACCACTCATGCAATGCCAAACATCAGAGGGTAGAAGCGCACTACAGAAGCTGAGTGACTGAATCTTGATGCAACACAGAATGTAGGAGTCCCTACATCACAGCGTAGACAGAGACAATCACCTAACCGATTTACTGGATACATGGCTCTGATGAGCAAGTGTATCGTGACGAAGCCATCCTCTTTCTAGGAAGCTATGGAGGATCCCACATGGGTAGATGCCATGGTGGAAGAGTATGATTCGATTGTCAGAAAAAGTGCATGGGAGATTGTCCCAAGGTCGGAAGGGAAATCAGTGGTAGGTTTGAGATGGATCTACAAAGTGAAGCAAGCTACTGATGGGAGCATCGAGAAGTACAAGGCAAGATTGTTTCCTGGGGCTTCTCACAGATTGAGGGGATTGACTATGAAGAAACCTTTGCACCTATCGCAAGGTATTCTTCCATACAGACCATCCTTTCTCTTTCAGTGTAGATGGGTTGGCACATTCATGAGATGGATGTGAAGATTGCGTTCCTCAACGAAGTCATTGAGGAGGAGGTGTACATTGAGAAACTTGAAATATTTTAAATCTTCAGCAGCGAGTCACATGTGTGCAAGCTCAAAAGAGCATTGTATGGGCTGAAACAAGCACCTCGTGCTTGGTACACACGGATATTAAGTTATTTCACCGGACTTGGTTTCACCAAGAGTGAGGCGGAACCAGACCTATACCATATTGTGATGGAGGGTAAGTTGTTGATTATTTTACTTTATGTAGATGATTTAATACTAATGGGTGATGAACTATTGATACACTCATGCAAGGAAAATATTGCAAAGGAGTTTGAGATGAAGGACTTTGGCCTCCTTCATTATTTCCTGGGAAATGAAATTTGGCAGTGGAAGGGTGGACTATTTGTGTCTCAAGGCAAGTATGCCCAGGAGATACTGGAGAAGTTTCACATGCAAGGCTGCAAGCCTATCGACACTCCTCTTCTTGGTGGTTGGAGGAAAGAGGATGCTACATCGGCAGAGGTAGTGGATGCCACTGTTTATCGATAGTTGGTTGGTTCGCTCATGTATTTAGTCAATACATGACCGGACATATGCTATGCAGTGAACCAGCTTTCACAAGCGATGGTTAAGCCTATCAAGCTCTTTTGGAAGGTGGGCAAGCATGTCCTGAGGTATCTCAGGGGCACATCTGGATATGGATTATGGTACAGACAACTAGATGAGTTGAAGCTACATGGCTTCACGGATGCAGATTGGGCAAGAAGCCCAATGGACAGAAAGATCACATTTGGAGGGATATTCAGTATCAGATCTACAATATTTTATTGGTACAACAGGAAATAGAGATCCGTGGCAATCAGTTCAGCGGAGGCTGAGTACATGGCAGCAAGTTTGGCTGCATGCGAGGCTATATGGATGAGGAAGATCCTGGTTGGTTTGTTCGGTTCTCACTTAGAGATTACTGTGATTTATTGTGATAATCAGAGTTGAATTAAACTCTTGGTTAATCCAGTATTTCTTGATAGATCTAAACATATTGACATCTAGTATCATCATATCAGAGATTGTGTGCAGTGGGAGATCATGTTGCTTTCTTACATTCCTACAGAGGATCAGGATGCAGATATTCTGATGAAGGCGCTCACCAGGAGAAAATTCGAATACCATAGAGACATGATCGGGGTGGCAGATAATCCTTATCTTGTTGAGAGGGAGTGTTTAGATTCAACAAGATGATGAGCTTAGTGAAAATATTCACCTTCACTAAGTGGGCCCGCAGGCTATTTTTGGCGCAAAGTCTATTTTTAGACTATGTCTATTTTTAGACATGTCGATCATATTCTATGAGTTGCAGGATGCTATTTGTGGATGTTTGGTCAAGTTGGAAAAATACATGGACTTCTATTTGTAGACATATTGGGCAGAATCTATTTTTAGATTTCCAGTCTAAAAATAGATATGTCGAATATTATTAGCTCTTAATAATATTTGGACTCTAAACATTATCTTATTCTCGTGGAGCACTTCAGTTAAGTGAAAAGATGTGGCACAAAAGCTGACAGAAGGAATTACACTATTCTTGAGGGTTTACTGGAGCTAATGCATGAGGACTTCATTTAGAACTCATGTGACAAAGTTTGGTGGAGTTATAGAAGTAGTTGGTGGAATTGTATTTAGTTTAACTAAGTTAGATTCAGTTGAGCTAGTTGTATTTAGTCTAATGGATTGACACACTAGTGAGAGTGGTGTGAATTAATTAGTTAATTAATTCACTAAATAATAACTCATTAATCAACTGAAGAATACATCAGTTAACTACAGTGCATGGCAGTTTCAATGGAGACTAGTGCAGAGGTAGGTGAAAGAGCAAGCGTGACTATCAGTTGTGACTATAGTGATGCATTGATTGAATCCAAAACTTAGTGGAGATGCCAATGAGGATTGTGCAGTGCAATCTTGGTGGATTCGAGTTCATTCAGAGCCATTATTCAATAGGGATTGCACAGTAGAGGCAGGCTAGCAGGTGGCAAAGATTGGTGCATGGATTTGCAAGATCGGGCCTGATTAGTGTGTAGCGATTGTATTGTACTGAGAGCTTGATATGATTAGATTTGTATGAGGATTGTTACATGATCTATATGAAATATATTATATACATATAGTTGGGGTTTTCAGCTTCAGGCTTTCCCGTTAAACAACTGTGTTAATTTGTGTGAATTTTTATGGTTTCATGTGTGCATTGCAATCTTAATTAATTTCCGCAAATGATCAATCATGGAATAGATTATGTATTTTGCATGAAGTTATAATAGTGTGAGATTAGGAGAATCTTGGACGTATAACACATAAGTTATATAATTTCTACAGTGTAAACTTGAATTCCCAAGACACTCTATTGAAATACATTGGGGATTTACATTCCTTGTGTGCAATCCACGAACCTTGAATCAAGGGGAAAGAAAATTTAGGAAGAGGGTAGTAAGAATAATCCATTCAAGGGTAAGGAGAAAGAGAGAGGAGGAAAAGGGAAGGGAAATAAGAATGCAAGTGTTAAGAAATAAGGGGAGAAAACTACATGAAAACATTGTTCCAAAGAGGGGCATGATGAAGCCCATTGTTGGAAACTACATCTCGAGCAAAGGCCTAAGAAACCAAATAATAAGGGGAAAAAAATATGATTGCTACCACCATCAACATGATCTTGGATCTGATTTTGATGATGGGACCAAGATTACAGCCGTGGTCGCAAAGGGAAAGGAAGCCATAGCAACACTAGTTCATCAAATTGTCACAACAACACTCCAAATTAAGAAACAAGGATATAATTGTTTCATGTAAGGGTGATCTCAAACCATACAAATATTGATGCATTATTTGATAGTGGCTCACAAGAGAACTTAATCTCAGAAGACTTGGTCAAAAAATTTAACCTTGAAATTGTACCTCATCATAATCCATATCCTTTGGGTTGGATAGTCAAGAATGAAAATTTATAGGTTACAAGGAAATGTATATTCAGGTTTTCAATTACTACAAGTTTTGTTGATGAAGTTGAGTTAGATGTAGTTCTGCTTGACATTTCAGGAATTATCTTGGGAATCCCATATTTGTATGATAGGAAAGTATTATTTTATCGCCATGAGAATAAATATCATTTTTTCAAGGATGGGGTGGAGTATATTGTGAGGGATCATCACAAAAAGTTGAACAGTTCTTTGGTTAATGCAAGGCAGATGAAGAGAATAGTAAATGCAAGTAAAAATTTTGTGCTTCTCATGATCAATAAAAATAAAGATATGGATTATGAATATTTTGAAGGTTTTTATGACAAATTAAAATCTTATTTGTTTGATGTGGTAATTCAGCATGG
This sequence comes from Pinus albicaulis, assembly GCA_034641835.2. Lineage (NCBI taxonomy): Eukaryota > Viridiplantae > Streptophyta > Pinopsida > Pinales > Pinaceae > Pinus > Pinus albicaulis. The sequence goes on from CM076572.1 coordinate 747,897,690, forward strand.
CAATATGTTTCAAGAACCAAATGGGTTACCTCCCAAGAGGGGAATTCAACATGAGGTACAGTTGCAGCAAGATGTTCCACTTCCAAACATTGGCATGTATCACATGTTGATAATGGAAAGCATGGAAATCAAGATGAAAATTCAAGAATTACTGAACAAATGTATCATACGCCAATCTACTTTGCCATGTGGTTCACCGATTGTTTTGGTGCCAAATAAGGATGGGAAAAAACAACAGTACAAAGGACAAAGCCAAGGCAGGGAAACCAAAGAAAACCTGACAAAGCCACAAGCAAAGAAAAACACCGTGAATCCGAAGAATGACATGAGAAAGTGGTGTGATTTCCATAGGAGCTCCACTCACAACACAAGTGAGTTTCAGGCCAAGCAGTCACTGGTGGCTAAGATGAAAGATTTTCAATTAGATGTATGTTCTCACTCTAATTCATAACCTAACAAGGGGGATGACAAAGGGAAGTAGATTACCAATGCGGAGCCCAATGCCACCATTACCACCATGAAGATCCAGAAGGAGGAACCTTAAGAACCATAGGAGGAGGAGTGTATCTTCCACTCCTAGATGTGGGTAAATGGTTCCCTTCTACAGTTCATTGTGACAATGGGAGCTAAAAAAACCTCATTTTAGCAGAGGTCATGAAGCGGTTAGGCTTTCTCACCACAACACACCCACGGTCATACACCATTGGGTGGCTTCACCAAGGACAGGATCTCTGCATCAGCCAACAATGTCACCTTCCACACAACATCAATACCTTCAGGGATGAGGTATTATGTGATGTTTCTCCTCTTGATGTTTGTGATTTATTATTAGGCCAACCATACTTGTGAAAGTGACATGTTGTGTATGAGTCAAGGCCTCATGTTGTTATTGTTACATTGGGAAATAAGTTGTACAAGATACCGGAGGTAGCACCGCCTATCGCCATATCTTTGGTTACTACAAAAAAATACAGTAAGCTCATTTCCAAAACAGGGAAATTTTTTCTCCCAATGATCCACCCTCAAGGAAAGAATAAGACTGTGGCCACGACCTCTAGACAAGGCCCCTTCGCATGACAACAACATATATACAAGGTCATGGAGGAGTACGAGGACATCTTCACCTCCCCTGTAGGGGTTCCTCAGCACTGTCAATTCAAGAACTCCATCAATATGACCCCAAGTGGGTCGCTGCCCATTGGACCAATCTATCGGCGTTCTATTTTGGAGAACAAAAAAATCAAGAGGGAGATTCAGGAGCTCCAGCAGAAAGGTCACATCTGGCCGATTTCATCACCCAGTGGAATCATGATTGTGTTGGTGCAGAAGAAGGATAGGACTTGGAGACTTTGTATTGACTATCAGGCTCTGAATAATATCATTTTCTGGAATAGGTACCCAATCCCATGAATTGATTATCTTCTGGACCAACTCAAGGGGGAAAATATTTGAGCAAGATTAACGTGAAGTCTCGGTATCACCAGGTACCCATCGAACCATCTGATGTGTGGAAGACTACCTTCAAACCTAAGGAGGGCCTTTTTGAATCATTGGTTATGTCTTTAGGGTTGAAAAATGGTGCTGCAACCTTCATTAGGCTGATGGATGACATCTTGCAACCATTCACCAACTCATTTGTAGTGGTATACTTGGACGATATGTCCTAATATTCAGCCAGAGTTGGGAAGAGAACCTCCACGACATACGACATGTTCTCTAAGCACTGTGGCAACACAAGATGTGTGCCAGTTTGGAGAAATTCACTTTTGGCATGACCCAGGTTCAGTATTCGGGATAAATTATTGATGATTGGGGGTGCATGTGGATACAAAAAAGATACAAGTCATTTGGGATTGGACATCCCCAAGCACTCTGACAGAGCTTCGCAACTTTTTGGGTCTTGCCAATTTCTACTGTAGGTTCGTGTTAGGGTTCTCTCATATCAATTGGCCCTTGAGTCAAGTCACCAATGGAGGAGTGAAAGTTAAATTATTTTGGTCTAAATCTCAATAGAGGTGTTCGTAGAGTTGAAAAATCGTCTCTCCTCTGCACTCGTGCTCACATTACCAGGCTTACAACAACGATTTGGGATCAAGACATATGCCTCTAACTATGCTATTGGGGCATTCCTTATTAAATAGGGGAATATAGTGGCATATCACTGTGAGACACTTTCAAACACAGTCCAGAAGTATCTCACTTATGAAAAAGATATGTATTTCATTGCGCAGGCCTACTGACAATGGAAGCATTACATTTTGGGGAAGGAAACGATCATCCACACATAACACCAATCCCTATAGTTCATATAGATGAAAGGGAAGTTTCAGAATTATCACCATTAGAAATGGTCCACATACTTGCACCAGTTCCATTTGAGCATCAAGTATAAAAAGGGCAGCGCCAATATTGTTGCAGACCCCCTCATCTGACCACTGATCGTGGCGTTAACCACTATGCTATATTATTCTGGACACGATACTTTTGATTGGATGCTTATCTATAAAAGCCACCCAAAATTCAGCCACACATACTAGATGCTCTTGGAAGGTCAAAAAATTCTATATTTTCACCTCCAGGATGCACTATTATGCCACCCGGGACACCTTTGGGGTCCTTTCAAGTGAGCGTGCCAAGATGATTTGGGAAGTGCACTACAGTCGGGTCGTTGGGAATTTCAGGCTCGAGAAAATAGTGGCAGTACTGCAAAAGTATTTCTATTTTTTGAACATTCAACAAGATGTTAGGAAGTACATCAAATCCTGCACTACCTGCGCCATTTCCAAATCGACCATCAAGAAGGAAGGCCTCTATACTCTACTTCCTACCCCTACATGGATTACATGTTGGGCCTTCCTTCTACTAAACATGGCAACAACTGTGTAGAAACCTACTGTGAGAAAAAGTACGAGACATAACCCTCTCTGTTCTCAGCCATACCCACTTGGAATTCTTTTCGAGACGCCATCAAGGAACAATACTATCCCATGAGGAGCTATGAGGACAAGTACATATAATGACCACGCTGCGGTAACAAAGGGATCAAGATGTGCATGAGATGACGAATCTGTTCCATACCCTGCGCGCAAAGTTGGGTATCAAAGATTCAGAGAAACATTTGGTGCTAAAGTATCGCACTTTTCTGCATAGATACATTCAGGAGGAAATGGAGTTCCTCGACATCTCCTCGCTTGGTACGACATACCGGTATGTTGCCAAGATTTAGCAGAAATTAAAATAGAAGAAGCGAGACTTTGGATCTGCGAATCAAAATCAAGGGAAAGGTGCTCCCAAACCACAAAACAAAGGATAGAGCCAAGGCATGGTGGCCCAAGACAACTTGTCAAATCCACAAGAAAAGAACAAAATTGCAAAGAAAAAAAAGGACACGAGAAAGTGGTGTTAGTTCCATAAGAGCTCCACTCACAACACAAGTGAGTGTCGGGCCAAGTAGTCGCTGGTGGCCGAGATGAGGGCTTCTGAGTCAGATGCATGCTCTGACTCTGAATAAGAACCTAACAAGGGGAATCACAAAGGGAAACAGATTATTGATGTGGAGCCCAATGCCATAGTTTCCACTGTGAAGATCCAGAAGGAGGAGGAACGTCTCTTCCACTCCCAGATGTGGGTAAAGGGCTCCCTGGTACAGTTCATTGTCAACAATGGGAGCCAAAAGAACCTCATTTCAGCAGACGTCATGATACGCTTGGGCTTGCCGACCACAACCCACCCACATCCATACACCATCGAGTAGCTTCACCAAGGATGGGGTCTTTGCGTCAGCCACCAGTGCCGCCTTCCCTATAGCATCAAGACCTTCATGGATGAGGTATTATGTGACATTGCTCCTCTTGATGTTTCTCATGTATTATTAGGCCAACCATACTTGTGGAAGTGACATATTTTTTATGAGTCCCGACCTCGCGCTATTATTGTTACTTTGGGAATAAGTTGTACAAGATACCAGAGGTACCACGGCTTGCCGCTATCTCTTTGGTTACTGCAAAAAAATGCAGTAAGCTCATTTCCCAAACCAAAAAATTCGTTTTCCTGATGATCTGCCCCCAGAGCAAGAAGAATACTGTGGCCATGACCTCCAAATAGGGCTCCTCTGCATGATAAAAACAAATGGATAGGGTTGTGGAGGAGTATGGGGACATATTCACCTCACCCACAGGGGTTCCTCTACATTGTCAGGTCAAGCACCCCATTGATCTGACCCCAGGTGTGCCACTACCGAATGGACCAATCTATTGGCACCCTATTCTAGAGAACGATGAAATAAAGAGGCAGATTCAGGAGCTGCTGTAGAAAGGTCACATCCGACCAAGTTCATCGCCCTATGGGAGCCCGATCATGTTGGTGTAGAAGAAGGATGGGACATGGAGACTCTATATTGACTATCGGGCACTGAACAAGATCACTGTCCGGAATAGGTACCTGATCCCACAGATTGATGACCTTCTGGACCAACTCAAAGGGGCAAAATATTTCAGCAAGATTAACTTGAAATCTGGGTATCACCAGGTACCAATCGAAATCTCCTATGTGTGGAAGACTTCCTTCAAAGCCAAGGAGGGCCTTTTTGAATGGCTAGTCATGCCTTTCAGGTTGACGAATGCTCCCACAACCTTCATGAGGTTGATGGACGAGGCTATCAGTGAACTTATTAAGCTCCCATCATTGATTGACCATGTGGTCTTTTTTATCACATAGGGCACGTGAGATGTTTGACTGGATTCTTACCTTGCTGGGGTGAGGGGTTTCCTTTGTGTTCTTAGGTGGATGGTGACAATGAGAGGTAGGCCTCATTGTTACCAACTGACTATGTTATGGTAACTCAAAACTAATTAAATATGGATTATTGGTGATGCATGAGCGCATGATGTCGAAATCAGGGGACATAGGGGCAATGTCGAGCATGGTGGTTATCTTGGAAAATTAGAAAATAATAATGCTCTTTCATTTTCCAATCCCTTTGGACCATCGGGGTGATTGGGTACTATTTTCGAAATGATACTAAATTTGGGCACTGAGTGATTAAATGGTCACATTCTTCACACAATACGTAGGCTGAGAATGGGCGTGGAGGGGGGTTGGGGGTGGGAACCTCTCCTTTTGGTGGATGCCTCTCTATAGATACACAGAGGATGGACCTAGTCACTTCATTCTCCTGGGTTGTGGAACTTTCTACGGACTCTGAATCCGATCTGTCCAAGTTGAAAAATATTGGTTATGGCCAGGCGTAGCGAATCTAATGCTAAACGAAATCAGGGAATGTAGGGACAATGGCATATATGGTGTTTGTCCTGACATATCTGACAAGAATATTTATCGGGTCGTAACCCTATGAAGTACAACAAATTTAATGGGTACCATGTTTGAAACAAATCTAGAGCTGCACATTGCATGATTAAGTGATCACGTTCGTCGCATAATGTAAAAAGCTATAATTGAGGCTGAGGATGGCTATGGGGGAGGGGTGGTTTTTCTGGTGACCGTTTCTCTTCCAATATATATAATATGGTCCTCATTGCTTCACTCTTTTGAGTTGTAGTTCTATCAATGGATTCTGTGTCTGAGCTTGCTAAATCGTGATTTTCAGTGATGAAACATCGCATGAAATTGAATATTGATCAGTGACGATGGAGGTTAGGACAACGACGAACATGATGGTTACTCCGACAGATGTGACATGTGTGTCTTCTTTGTTGCGATAAGTTGCTTTATGAAATGTGTGGTATTGGTTACCAACAGTTGAAAGCCCTTAATTCGGGGCCCCGTATGATCAAGTGATCAGGTTCATCGCACAATGCACAAAATAGAACATGTGGTGTGGCCTTTGTTTGCCTTCTTTGAGCTGTTGGGTTGGATGAGTACGAGCATGATGCAGGCTCTTGTCGTATGTACAATATGGTTTTGGACCCAGCGTCCTCCATTTGTATGGAAGCTGTAGAGGGGTTCGTTTGATTGGATTTTTCTAGGGCTTGTAATGCATCCCTATGTTGAGGCACCTCCAGGAAATGATGGGTGTAATGATTGAACTCGTCGCATATGGTGCACACATGGTTGGTGCATAATGCCTTCCCTTGAATATTCATGACCTTGTCCTTTTAATGGGAATCTGAGGTCACAAAATTTCTTTTGTTATGTAGAAGAGGTTTTAACTCATCTAATTCTAGGAAAATGCTAGTAGGGTGGCCTATGATATCCCACAATGCACATGGTTGTAATGCCCTATCAATCTTAGGGGTGTTGAATTTCTTCCCTTTCCTGTTATCCCTTGCGGTAGTACTAGTTGGTGTTGCTCCAGGGGATTATTTGGTTATTATGGCTTCTTGGGGGGTAATAGGAGTTATGCTTGTAGAGGTAATACCTGGGCTTCCTAATGCGACTAGGGGAGCCAAATACTAGACTGGTATTGCAAAATCCATGTTTGGCAATGTAAGAGTTTTCATGACTTGTTTCGAAAGAAAACTAGGTGGGGGGTACAAAATGCGGTTTGGGAGATAACATAATGTAGGAATGCCGAACCCATGGTGTCGGTATCTGTCCTATTGGTTTCTAGTTCTGGGTTGGTTTCAGTGTTTGATGAGGTCATCATGCACACTGCTACCTCCATACTTTCCAGGGCTTCCCCTAGTATGGTAGGGGGGTCTCCAGGGTATGATCCTAGGATAGAAGATGGTCTGAATTGTCCTGTGCCAAATCATGTATACTTTATGAGTGGTTCCATGGTTGTATCCATGTATGGTAGTACAACATCTAGAGCGTTCATGGGTTTCTTTTCATAGTAAGTGAGCTAGTCGATGGTGAATGCTCCTTAATCCAAAATACATTGGTGTATGGTGATATTATGAACTAAAAGTAGTATCTGGAAAGCGACTAGAGAAGGAAGCCTAGGGTTTGGTTTTTCTAGATCGAAAACCATTAGGCGAGAATCAGAAGGGTTGATTGCACCTAAAGTGGAAAGTAAGGCCTTATGTTGTGTTGGGCGTGATTGTAGGACTTCCAATGCTGACATGGCTGCTAGAGATTGAGCCAAGTCATCCATTATATTATAGATATGAGCAACTTTGGAATGATGTCCTTCACTCCTGGTTGGTCCTTTGACGTTTCTTAGAAGGGGCTCAATAGGTACTTTTGATAGTTAACAATGCTGTAGGTGTGCTCATACTTTCACCTGACGGTTTAGTATCCGGGGGAGTGTCATAGTTCCTATTATGTGTTTTGAATAACAATACTTCTCCAACCATATAGATTTCGTGGCTGTTTCTTGTATCTTTTTGGAGTGGTTGTTGTTGATCAGTGTTAACCACTCCCTGATGGGGGAAAGGTTCCTACATCACTACAAGCTGTTGGTTTTGCCCTCCTTATCCTAGGTTACCTTGGAGTTTCTTCAACTCATGGAGTTCAGGACAGTGGTGGGTGTAATGACTATACTCCCCACATATATCAAAAGAATGATTTTTCCGTAGAATGGGTCTCTTAATTTTCCCTTGGGAGTTATTACTTGGCTCTTGGTTTTGATTTCGGTTGGGGTTGCCCTCAGCCTGAGGTCGCGGGGGGCATTGTTGATTATTTCCCCCCTGTCTAGAATCTCCATTTTTCTTATTTTTTGGTTTCTTATTTTCAACATGATCCCTTTAGTTGGATCACTCATCGAAGCCAAAGGTAGGATCAAGGTAATACAAGAGGTCAAAGAATAGTTGGACCAGCTTAGGAAGATCACTACTAAGGAATATTTGAAGGTGAACAGGAATAATACACAAAAGTACATTGGTGGCCCTGTCAAGATCAATACCATGTTGCTCCTTCTAAAGAAGGAGACTCAGACCGGTTCCAAGACAATGTACCTAGATGCAATGGAGGCTATAGTCCACTTCCAACCTAACCCCATTTCAAGGTTTGGGGAAGTCATCGCACAGTACAAAGCTTGGTATCACTATGTAGCCCAAAAGCTACAAGTTGAGGTGGTTGAGCTAGAGTTTCCCCAAATCTAGGCTTAACATGATATTTGTCTTATTAGGCTATCTAATTGGCTCTACCCATTTTTTTCTTATATGGGTACATGTAATTTTGTATTTAAACAATTTTGTAAGTGGAAGTCCAAGTGTCGGTTTTGGAATATGAAGAGTTATTTGTAAAAGAAGTCAAAAGGTCACGAGGGAAGTCAAAGAGTTAGAGAGGGAGATGAATAATCATCCCATTTGTTATAAATATAACCTCATTAGTAATGTATTATGGCTTTTGGTAGAGGTTTTGGCTTAGGATCGAAAGCTTTGGTGTTTTTTTGAGAGCCTTGGATTCTCCTTAGCATAAAGGGAGTATATTTCTTTAGAGGAGAAGGTCTTGGCTTCATGTTCCACTATTGGGACTAGTGGTTTTACAATTATATATGTATGTGTGGGACTTTCACTTTAATAAAATCTCAAAGCCGACATGTTTTTATGCATATGTTGTGGATAAAGTATGACTACTCTTGTTATGTTTGCAATATATGTTGTTTTATTTACGTTAATTCTTATGAACTATTTTGTTTGCATTAGTATGAATATTATTGAATGCTTGTTGTTCTATATTTTAATCATGATTATCTTTTGAACTATTTTGTAGACTAAATTATGATTCCTTTTATGCTCATGTGTTCCTTTCAAGCTGCGTACTATTATAGGCTTCTAAGGGGCTAACTTATTTTCCCCTTGATGTGTTAGAAACCCTCATGCATTGCACTTGAATCTTCACAAATTTATACACTTGTTTTTACAAAGTCACGAATACATCATTTTATGCATTATCATAGCTAAGGAATATCACTAAAACCCACTATTTCGACAACCAAGTCATATTCGGGATGGGGCTCCCACTCCAAATGGTGTGAGGTATAATTGGTACTTCATATCAGGGAGACGCTGTGAATGTTGGAGGATCTAACACCGTCAACACTTACTTATTAGTACTTCACTTATTATTATGTTTGTATATCATCAAAAATTAAACTACCAAAACAAGAAGAATATTAGTACAAAGGAACACAAAATTTAGGCTGCAAGCCAAGGCCAAAACCTCTCCACTTGAGAGGAAAACCCACAATATCTCTTCTCTTCTTATAGATTCTTCAATTGAAAAATTACAAGACCTATATACCAAGACCAAGCCCAACATTTCTTGATGATACACTTCCATTTTCCACATCAAACCTAGTCAAATCTCTTCCAGCAACACAACTTCGACCCCCAACTTTATAATTTCAACCTCCACTGCAGGTCTGAAACTTTTATCTCCCTACAACTGCTACTACATCCACACGTGTGAGTAGAATTAGCCTTCCAAGGCCTCCCAACAACCTCACTTGCCTTGGTTCCTTGTCTAGGGCTAGTAGGTGACATATTAGGTCCTTCTTCTAGCAACTTTGATCCTCTTCTAGTGGATAAAAAATTTCAACCTTGCAACAACAAACCCTAGCCATCCTTCTTCGCATGTGTGAGAGAGAATTAGCCCCAAAAAATCTTTATTCATCCTCTTTATTCTTTGCTAGCCTTCTTGTTCTTCTCCTTCACTTAGATGAGCGGGTGATGAGTGTGTCTCAAGGAGGTCGAGTTACCTCCTTTATAGGCTTCTTAAGGTTGGTGTGGCTCCAAAAAATAAGTTGATTTCTTAGATTCCAGGCTGACTTAATCATGAAGGGTATTTTGACACTTTTAAAGACAAAAACATTTTTCTTTACAAGTTACAATGTTTCGGATGGGGTATTCAACTTATGACAATGACTATTTTGATTTATTGACCTAGGATAGACCCTAGAAGAACTCAATGGGTGCTTGACCACTAAAATAAAAGACCTTGAGCACGAAACCCATGTTCCAAAAATAATAATAATAATTTTTATTTCAATTTACAAAATACAAGAATCAAAATTACATTTCACATTTATGAAGACTGAACCTAGTTAGACATTTTTCAACACTCCCTCTTAACTAGGGAGTTATTCATAAATGGTACATGGCCATTCTCAATCTGAATAGATCTTATAAGAAGTGTAGGATTGGTAACCCATATTTCTAGCATCATAACAACCGACATTGTCACATAACAAGGCCTTGTCTAACTCTATCTCTCCACAAGATCAGAGCACAATGCTGGCGAGATGAATGATTTATAGACACCATCATCATTGTCTCTCAAGGCACATACCCAACCCTAGTGTTCACAAAGTATGTCCTTCCTTGGAATATTGTTAAGTTGGATTGCTAATCCTCAAAGAATGTCAATCCCTGACTACTCTTATATTGGATAACCTACCTCATCCTTAAAGAGTATCAGATGCTATATGTTTATTCAATCCTCCATTATGTCTTCCCAAGTGAAGACAAGAATGATGTGTGTATATCTCCCTCTCAATTACTAGGGAGTATATATCAACCAAACCAAGCTTGTCTCTCAAATACAAAAGCTTCTTATTAGGAAGATATTTTCTCAATATGTCAGCTACTTGCTCATCAGTGGATATATACTGTAGCTGCAACACACCATCTGGTACTAGATTCTCAATGTAGTGATAAATGTTGTTTATATTCTTTGTATTTCCATGAAAAATTGGGTATTCAGACAATCTTATGCAACTGATTTTATCATAATGTATCATTGCATGGTCCATTGTTCTTTCAAATAAGTCAAACAATAGCTTCCTCAACCAGAAAAATTCTCTACTCACTTCATATGCTGCAATATATTCAACATCAACACTATTCAAAGTAATTGATTCTTGATTTCTTCTCATCCATGAGATGATGGAGGATCCCAAACTAAAAGATCCTCTTATAGTTCTCCTTCCATCCTGATCACTACCTCCTCAGTCAAAATCTGTATGTCCATTTAAGTGGACATCATTCCTTCTTTCATATTTCAGGAAGTAGTAGATTGTTCCTTGCATACATCTTAGAATGTGCTTGGCTACTATCCAATGATCATTATTTGGCTCCACTTGGAATTGACTAAGAATAATCACTGCAAAAAATGTGTCTGGTCTAGTATTCACTAAGTACATCAGTCAACCAATCAATTTTTTGTACGTAGTTGGATCCACTAAACTTGATTCAGAACTCCTTATTCTTTTGAAATTTGTGATCATCGAGGTTGTCATTGGTTTGCAATCCATCACATCAAAAATATTCAACGTATCGATCACATACTTACCATGACCTAGATATATCTCATCAGGTCCCTGCCATAATTCTAGTCCCAAATAATAGTGTATCAACCCAAGACCCTTCATACCAAATTCTACTACTAGTTGCTTCTTGCATTCTTGGATTCAACCTTCTACACCTGTCAAGAGAAGATCATCAACATACAAAATATTAATTATAAGCTCACTATAACCACCCCCTCCCACATTTACTTAATTTCACCATTTTAACCAAGGTAAACATGAGCTAAGGTTCACTATGATAAGACTCAACCTCCTATATGACCACAAGGAAATGGAGTCAACAACTTAAGACCTTGTCGACTTCCCTCAGGTGCCACATGACCTCCAAGAGCAACCCAACCCCTCCAAGTGTCCAACCCCTGAGATAAATCTCCTTTTCATTGATTTATATCCCTAGTCCCTCCATTTCCAAGGCCTCCAAGCGACTATGAGTCTCCAGTCGCTCGCACAGGCTTGCTTCCCAGCTACTATGGAATTTTCTGCTCAGTTCTATTCCAGCGACTCCAAATTCAAAGCCACTTTTTCAAGGCCAGGACGTAGGACTCTGCCTAGAACTAAGTGAAACTTCCAAATATGATAAATAACATAGAGAAAATGCTTTTAAACCAAAAAATGAATCCAGGACTTGACCCAACCTTCCCCAAACGAGACTGGCATTCCATCAAACACTTGGTAAATATGAAACCTGCAAGTCATGAATGCAAGTATGAACATAAGTGAATGAAAAATTATTTGGGGTTTAACAAGAAGGGTCATTGACTTCTCAAATTAGTTTTTATAACACCAATTAGTCCTTGCATTCATTATTCATTAAGTTAGAAATGAAAACATGAAAAGATCCAGGACTGAGAAATATCATATAACTATGCTTATTTTTAGTGTCAGTCTTTGAATCCTATCACCAATGATCAAATGGAACCTTATCATTTCTTATTAGTGTCCCATAGTCAAATTTTTGTCATTTCACTAAGTCTTCAAGAAAAAATTTCATCATTGGGTATTGGGTCTAGGACTGTTTCCACTCTTCCCAAAATTTTAAATTGCTGGTTCATGTCATTAAATAAGCTGAGTGTATCATAATTCAGAGGTTTTCATCATCATTCGAGTCATCTCCATAATAATTTCATTCAGTTAAGAGTCTCCATTAGGTCATTAGGGTTTCAAGGTCACCAAATTTCCATTTCATGCATAAAAATCCAAGAAATTGGAGGAGTGGTAATATGCAAGTATCTTTAATAAATTTTGATTTCAAATGTAATTATTGTTTTTATATGTAATAATGGTTCTAAGTTTCCAAAGTTCCAAAAGGGTCCTCAAGTTCAAAAGGCTAAAAGTAAAGGTAAATTGGTGAGGTGGGCCATCCTACCTCATTAATTACCAAGACATCAAAAGTAAAATATAAAATTCGATGGAGGAGCTAAAGTAAACTTATTTTTACTCTTCATGTCTTTTGTTCTCCTTGACATCATTGTGAAAATCAAGAGAAGGCGAAATTTGTGAGAGAAGGAGGGTTTTTTTTTTTTGCAGTTTCAGAGAGGCATGACCTTTCTGGTCATGCACGACCTTTTCGTTACCTTTCAGTTGGGTGCGACCTTTCTGCGACCCGTTTTGCGACCTTTTCACAACCTTTTTGCAGAATTTCTAGGGTTTTGAAATGCGGAGTTTCTTCATGGTTTCAGGGAAAAATTAGGAGTTTTTATAGCCTCCAAAGATTTTTCAAAGGTCCATTAAGATTCAATAATCATGTTTAGTTAATCAAATCACTTGGAAAACCTTCATGGATAAACTAAAAACTTCTCCTAGTTTTATTCCCATTGTTTCTCCTATAAAAACAACACCATCATGGTCAATGTCTACACAACCAATGGAGATTGACTCATCAAGAAAAAAGGATGAGATTTCAAAGAGGCCTAGGCTTGAGGTTACTTTCACCTATAGGAGAGGCAATAGGCTTGTGTTTTCTCCTCTAAAAGAGGAAGGGGCCAAGCCTATATCACTACGGGGATCACCATTAGCAATGAATGAGACATCCATGCATGATGAGGAGGAACATGAATTTAATTTGGTTGACTTGGATGATAATGATGACTAGGAAAACTTGTAGAGAACAATCAAAGACAAGTATGCTCAAATCAAAGAGCTCCAAGATAACTTAGCAAGGGCTCAATTTGTCATCTCATTTCTTGAGCAGGAAAACAATTAATTGAAGAAAAATCAATTGATTTTGGAGAAGAGGTAATTTGAGGAAAATAAATAGGAAAGGGGAAAAAAATGGATAAAACAAATGAAAATTAACAACAAGTGAAGAGGAAGAGGCCAAGAACTATGGGTCTCAAGAAGACACTTCAGAAAAACAAAGAACAAAATCCTGCATATGAGAAGCTCACTTTTGAGGAGAGGATGACTAAAGAAATAAATGAAGACAAGGAATTTTGGCTTGAAAAGGTCAACACTCACTTGGAAAATCTCTTGGAGAACACAAAATGGGATAATAATATCCACAAACACATGGCTTCCTGTTACCAAACCAGATATCAGATTGCACAAGTCAAAATTGAACAAATGAAAATAAAATTGCAAGAGGTCCATGACAAGAAAAGGCAAACAATAAAAATAGGTAAAGGAGTGAAATTGGTGGCTAAAATATCCTTTGATGTTTAGACTATCATCTAGAGCAGTTAAGGAAAAAATTATGAAAATTTTGGAGGAGTTTGAATTTTTTTGAAATTTTGCAGAAAATGACACGCAAAAAGGTCTCGCCGAGGTGCGACCCTTTTTCCCTAGGCATCCAAATGAGGTTTTCTCTACATGGATGGATATATATTGATGTGTACATGATAAATATAAAGTGTTTTTTTCATGAAAGCTTATAATTTTGATGAAAAACTTAGAAAACCTTACCTTTTTCATGCTTCTGCCCGTAAATCTTGACCGACGCGACCTTTCTGAGTGAGGTTGGAAAAATCAAGTTTTGGAGGCCTTCCCATGGGATTGTTTTGGATTTTGATGGCTCATTGGAAAGAAGACACATGTGGATACTTGACCCATATTTCAGAATGAAATTTGGATTCCTAAAAGGTAGCCAAAATCAACTCTCAACTGCTGTGATGTTTTCATGACCTTTCTGCTAAATTCCTGTTTTGATGCATTCTGGTGTGACCTTTTTGCTCCTGGTGCGATCCATCTGATCTAGAAAATTTTTCATGCACTAAATGATATAAATTTTATGTATTGTAATAAATTTAGTTTATTTTAAGCTTCTGAGTTAGTTTTTGCCTCACTATATGAGGAAATTTGTAATTAATGAGGAGATAAGCTCTCCTAAACTTTGTCTAAAATCTTGGAAACTGTTTCAACTATCCTAGTCTTTAGGTGAGGACTCATTAAAGACATTTATGATGAGCCTTGAATAGGATTTTTGACTTGATGAGCTGTCCTATGACGTATTTTGCTATATGAGGCCCATTGTTATCCGTTTCAAGGGTTGGATGCCGTGCAATTGAGCTTGGAACACTAGCGCATTTTGTGACTTTTGGTAGGAAATAATAGAAAAAGTTTGCAACTATTGTGGTGGGATTCATATGGTATGTGTTTTAGTAGAGTTTATTCTTCTGTTATCATATGTTTGAAAGTATTGTGCCTTCCATCTTCATGTCCATGTCTTATGTGATTTATTTCTAAGTTTGATAAACAAAATTCATTGATTCAATGCTATGTTTTGGAGAAGCTTTCACATTTATGTTCATTTTCTTCTGATATAAATGAATTCATGATGTTCATACTCATTTTGAAATCCTATCAATCTACCATATTCACCAAGATACCTTTAAAGTGCTAAAGTGAGTGCCTACCTTGCCTCATTACATCTCTACTAATCTGATTTTCAGAGCCCTAACCTAGTTTTTTCTAGACTTAATTCACCATCCAACACAAAAAAAAACAAACCCTAGAGCCTACTATACCTAGCCTAAAATCTCCATTATCTAGTCAATTTTGCTGTGATCTCTTTGAGAGAGCCCTCTCAACCTATTAGGGATAGCTACTAAGTCAAAGTGGTCTGTGGTTACATTTGTTGGTCTCCTTATCAGCCTTTAGAGGTCCAGTGGAGTGCTAACATCTTGGAGCCATTGCCGATAAGCGAGGTGACAGATATTCCCCAGGAAATAATGAAAAGGATCAGATCTGATTGTTGATGGTGAACAGTGATCAGACACACAGAGGCTGAAGTCATTCACCTAGCGACTCCAAATTCGTTTCAAAATCAAATCCAAGACTCCACTGGAGGATGAACCTTGCCAACAAAAACATGAAAATACAACATGGGAAGACCAGGTATTCAACTTGGACTTTCATCCAAGACATCATGTTATTTGTCCTGAATTATTTTTTATCTTTTCCCAAGAATGTCAAGCAGTTTGTTCAAAGTATATTGTATTTGAGAAAAGATCCCATATCTATTTTTTATTTCTTCCCTCTGATAATTGTGGAATCAAATTCTTCTTAGGCCTTTGATATCGGTCATGAGCCTTCTTTCAAATATTATGATGATCGTCTTCTGCTTGATGAGCCTAAAGTGATCAAGAATAATCTTACAACTTCTGTACATACTCCTATACCTTGTAAAATTCCAGATAGATACAATCCACTCATCTTACCTCCTATACTCCATGATTTCCCTGAAAACTATTACAAATATCTTCCGAGGGTTTGACGAAGAATATGGTAACATCACCGCTGAGAAACACATTCAAGGTTTTGAAATTTTTATCGATATTTTGGAGGTTCATGAAGATGATGTTAGTATCAGGATATTTTCTCTATCTTTGCAAGGTGAAGCCAAGGAATGGTTCAAAAACTTTCCAGTTGCAAGAATTTTTTATTTCCATAAATTTGTGAAAGTCTTCCTTGATAAATGGGTGATCAAGAGGAATCCATTTCTGATTTTATAAGAATATAATCATTTGCAAAGATGACCACGAGAAACAATGCAACACTTTTCAACTAGGTTTAATCAAGTATACCATTCAATCCTTGCTAATATAAAACCACATCCTAGTTCATCTCTCTTACACTACCCGGATGGCTTTGATCCAGAAATGGAATTTCAATTGAGATAAAGGAACGCTACAATGCTCGAGAAAATGCAAGACAATGCAATAGATGTGGAAGCTAATTTTCTAGTCAAAAGGTTAAAGTTGAAGGAAAAAGAAAGGGAGAACATAGAAAAGGAATATATGACATCTTCAGAAGTCAAGCTCAACATTTTGGTAAGTACCATGGAAGAAGTAATGCAAAATATCACCATAAGAGATGAATTTTCTGTTCAAAAACACCATGTCCCACTTATTGTAGAAGAAGAGATTGTTGGCCCTAAACATTTTCCTGCTAATCCCAGTTACCATAGATCAGAAAAGATTGTTTTTTATATTCATTTATGGAAAATCATGAAAATGTATTTGTAGATCAAATCGAGGAGAAGAAATATCCTCATATAATGTGTATGTTTGATGACATTACTTATATTGATGATTTACCCAAGTATGATCAATATGATGATGATTATGTTGTCAAAATTGAGGCTGAAGCTTCAAGGAAATAATCAACATATTTTTGGGGGGGAGAAATTCAATTACAACTGCTCAAAGATAGCACTCAGCCTATACATATCAATCATTACATCAATGAAGAAAATGCAGAAAATTTCAAAGTAAGTGAAAGCTCTTTGCTTTTGAGTTTCGCTTCATTTCAATTTTTGAGAGAAAAATTTCACAAGATTAGAAATCAACAGTCTTTCAGTTTTGATATTGAGCGTGAAGAACACAATGAACTTCTTGATAAGGACTCCTTACCCTTTTGTTTCTCTTTATTTTCAAAAATAATAGAAAACTATAAGCAAGTAGATAAGTGAGTTGTCAACAGTATAAATGGGAATCCTTCTCATGAATTGGTTGAGGAGGTCACTTGTGAGATGCAAACTTCTTTCGCTTCAGAATCACAACCACTAAGTTACATTGAGATTCAAATCATAGGTGAAAGCTTAGAGCCTAAAACATATTGTGAATTGATGCAAGATGATTCTTTACCGTTAATTTTTGAAGATAATTTTTGATAATATCTCTGAAATAAAGAATCGTAAGGCTATAGAAAATCATTTAATCTCATTGGAGCCAATGCATGATAAGTTGCAATAGTCTTCTCAATTCATCCATGATCCAGTCTGTAATCAAATTCCTTCTCCATTATTTGGTTGTGAGCTTCAAAGCAGAGATGATAAAAATTCGACCTGATAGCCGACTTCATTGTCTTATTCAACAGGAGTCTCATGTAATATCCCAAAAGGGAGAATGCAGTAATACTTCACACAATATAAGAACTTACAGCAAGATAAAAAATAAATCTAAGTACACATCAAAATATGTAGGAAGAGTTAAGCCATTTTATTATATTGGAGAATATTTAGTTACAAAAGTACAAAATGTAGGTAGATCTAGCCAAGAAGATGAGCTAGGATCACCCTGAAAACATGCATACAATAGGTACATTATAATTGTGGAGGCACTGAAGTAGATACTACACAGTACTTTCAGCTGAACATGAGCATATAAGTGTAGGTTGAAAAGGAGAATGCAGATATACTCAAATACGGAGCTCTGATGATGCCAAGATTCAAGATCTGGCCAATGTGATGGATTCCTAAGATAACCCAGAAAGGATTTTCCAGATCTACAACTTTGGAAAAATCACCTCCCCAGGGTTTGATCCTTGATCTAGTAGGAAATATAGATCTAAAGCTAGATCTAAAGAATATATGGCTGAAATGTGTTCTCATATCAGATCTAAGCTTGAAGGGCTGATCCCTTCCTCATATCTATGAGCTATAAGCTCTATATCTAACTTCTCAATCCTCTAATGATGATAGCAGCTGCGGCAACACAACTGCCTCTAAAAACTGTGCTGTGAGGGAAAGAGAGGCCTTCTGCCTAATGAAAAATGCTACAATAAACTCCAGGCTGATGGCAAGATTGATGCCAATGTGAGGGAATGATCCCTCATAGGATTAATAGCGGAAATACTAGCAACTTCCTTCCTCCCTTTAGATCTGCAAGGTAGACAACGTCATTCCTGAAGGAAGTATTGTTGTTGGGAGGTCAATAAATTTTGGCCTGATTTTTGCCTGGATAAATAGATCTTGCGGAAAATATTGATCTCCCTAGTGTAAGAAGACAATCTAGCAACAAACGAACAACTAA
Organism: Pinus albicaulis; assembly: GCA_034641835.2. Classification (NCBI taxonomy): domain Eukaryota; kingdom Viridiplantae; phylum Streptophyta; class Pinopsida; order Pinales; family Pinaceae; genus Pinus; species Pinus albicaulis. The sequence continues at coordinate 747,916,152 of CM076572.1, forward strand.
GTTTGTCTTTCTCTAAATATATTCGTTTTACAAGTAAATGCTATGAAGGTGTCGATCCTACCTTAGATCCAAATGGTTATTTGTAACCGTAGTTCTTCCGTCGCATCAGTAATTCTTCCTTCGCAACAATAATCCTTCCGTCGCAACAAGAGTTCTTCCGTTGCAACAATAGTTCTTTCATTGCAACAAAGTGTCATCTTTCGTCGCAACAAAGTGTCGTCTTTTGTCGCAAAAAAGTGTCGTCTTTCGTCGCAACAAAGTGTCATCTTTTGTCGCAACAAAGTGTCGTCTTTAAAGACCTGCAATCACAAACAAGAAAATATTAAATAACACCTGTATAAAAAATAATTATAAAAGATACCTATGATAGTGATCAAGGAATATATGAAATAAACGATCAAACGACAGCTTATTGAAATAAACAATCGAACGACAATTTATTGAGAAAAACAAAACTTGATTGTATTAATATTAAAATAACAGAATAACCTTACAACCTTAGCCTTGATGTTGAACAGGCCTTCCCAGGGTCCGAAGTAGGAGTCTCCTCTACTTTGATAAGTCTTTCAATCTTCCTCTAGGAGCACATAGAGGTATGTGATCTTTCCTCACAAAAGCTCAGCAGAAAGAAGTCTAAATCTCAACAACACTTCACCTCAATCACACACTAAAGCTTGAACTCCCTTTGAGGCTACCCAATGCCTCTTTTTATAGATTAGATGAGGAGGTTAGGGTTCCACATATGAAGGAATAGAATCCTCCTTCAAAGGGATAGGCTCCTCACATCAAGGGGTTAGCTCTTTAAGGTATGGGATGCATGAACCTTATTAGAGCGTACTCATCCCCAAAAAAATCTCACCCAAAAGCTTCTAGAATTGACCAAAAAAAAACTTTTAAATTTGGTTTCTCGCCCTTTTGACTTTAAAGGGGGTATGTAGGCATTACATATAGAAACTGTGTTCTGGAATGCAATTCTGCTTCACATTACCTGCATACCCTAGCTAGGAACGCAGGTAAGCTTCACATTACCTATGTACCCAGGGTTTTGGAGCTTTTTAGGGTTTTTTCTTTTATTTTAGGTCTTGACATGAGGAGTAGAGGTTGTAAGACTTGAAGAGGAGGTAAGTATGAGTGACAAAGAGGTCATACAGTCAGCAGAATGTCAAGGTGACAATTTTTAGTGCAACAGATTTCCCCCTAAAGTGCAAAGTCTGGAATAGATGAAGATGAAGTCTATCATATATGAAGAGTGAAGTACTTTATCATTTCAAGGATCATCCTATGGACACCCCAGTCGAAACCTGTAAAAAAATTCAATGAAATATATATATATATATATATATATATATATATATATATATATGTAAACACATCATCGCTAAGATAGGCATTCCCATACTTAGATCAAAACTAACCAGAAAACGGATTTAAACTGTTTTGATACAGGAATGATTTTCAATACATCAACAATATAGATGTGTGTAGACATAGTATTGACGCAACCATATGTTTATGAATAGTCCACTGTATAAATGAATAACAAAATTCCTCACAGCCTGGATGGTAGAAACTAGATCCAGGGTCTTGATTTCCGTTTCTCGAACCAGTACGATTTTGTCCATGTGAATAAATGTGTTGAAGTCGAACATGGTAGAAACCACTTGATTACGAGTCAATAATGTAAAATGTTAACAAGTGTGAGAGTAACCACCAGTAATGTTACACCATTTTTTGGTCATCTAACCTATTATCATTAGATGGACCCAAGTACACCATGTAAGAACAATTTTACCCTAAGTAAAATTGCCTTCACTACGGTAAATAACTTAATAAACCACATTTATTAGGTTTTTTATGGTCCAAACAGGAAACCCCAAAAGGAAATATTAAACAAACCTATATTTGTTTGATTTTCCTCATGGAATAATTAATTAAACCATAATTTAATTATTATTCCCAATCATGTTTAACCCAAAAACAAAGAAATTAATTAGATAAACCTTTATCTATCTTATTATTTTCTAGGAATAATTATTTAAATCTTATTTAGATGATATTCCTTGTTAAATATGACCAAATCACCCACAAATAATTAAATAAATCATTATTTATTTGATTATCTTCTAACCACTGCCTTAAAAAGATAAATAAATAATTTATTTATTTATTTTTAACTAATCAAGGGATTTGACCCAAGTCAAATACCTTTTCCCTCCAACAAATATAATAAAATATTCCATAAAAAGTGGATCTAGATCTGGTTAACCCATGCACCAAGATCTAGAATGACCCAATATTTTGTTATAAATAGGAGGGTTTTTCCTACAATTCTTCACCTTTTGTTGCCTATTAGATCACTCTCGATCTATACACTTGGTCCCATTTTTCCATAATTTGTTGTGTGAGCTCCCATTGAGCTCTATTCTTTGCATTGGGTTTTCTACACCAACAAGAGAGAGAAATCTTAGATCTGAAGTGCTGAGGACTTCCAAGAACCCATCCCACTGAGGAGAATTGGATACGCCTTCTTGTTTTCCTCCAGGGTGCCCAATTAATACAAAAATTCTTTCAAAAATTGTTCTTGTCTTGTCTATTGGTATATGGAGCAAACCCTTGTTTTACCGCTTAATGTTTTTCCATGGGCGTATCCTGTGTTTCATAAATTTTTCTTGTCTAACTAACTCATAGATCGTAAGATACGGCAACCACTTTTCGATAAAGGGCTATTAGTTATGCGTAGCTAAAGTGGTCGTTTTTCGTACACTTCGACAAAGGATTCATACTAACAAATGGCGACTCCACATGGGTTTTAAATTACGACCACTGTCGTTTTTCCTATTCCTGCATATCCAGCTACTTCAGACCCTAGGGTTTCTCTTCAGCTGTTTATTTTTCCTATTTTCATGTTGTTTTTCTCACATAAAACCCTAAAACATCAAAATTTCTAACTTCCGTGTGTTTCTGGCCCTATTGCGCAGGTAAGCGACACCAGCCGCAACTGAGACGGCAACTTTTCTGAAAATCTGCCGCTGAGACAACCGGAATGGGGGGTCGCACTTTTTGGCCCATAACTGCGACTGACCTCCGTGTCGCACTTTTCTGCCCTCTATTTTTTCTCATACTCCGCATCGAAATGTGCTCGAACTCGCACCAAGCACCTTTTCGTTGATTTTCTCGCAATTTTTCCGGGTTTTGTCAAGCTTCTGGCTGTGGTTTTCTAGCCTCTGCCTCACCCCTTTGACTCATTTCGATCTCTGCTTTACTCATCTAAGTGGGAACCTAGCCCCCTAGGGCTTTAGTACCCTCCACCTTTTGTGGAAGAGTTTTAGCTGTTTCAGCCGTTTTTTTTATAGAGTTTTAGCCTTCCCTTTTTCAGATCTAAAACCTCCTCTTCAGATCCCTTTAAATCATCCTTTCTTCCTTTCAAATCACCTCTTTTCGTTTTGTTTGGACCTCTTTTCAGGACCTCCTCCCTGTCCTTTCCGCTTTTGCTGATTTCCTTCCTTTTTCCAACCACCTTGCCTCTGTCTCTTGGCTGTGATCTGCACCTCTTCTCTGTATCTTTTATCCTCTAGATCCCTATCCCTTTTGACCTTAGATCTATTGGCCTCTTTTCCGTGTGTTTTGCCTAGATTTTTCCCCTTTTTTCGATTAGTTTTGAGAGACCCGCCTTCTTGGGTTAGATAGATGCACAAGTAGCTGTTAATTTTCTGTTATTTCAGCATTATATACTGTTCTCTGCAGATTTATTTTCAGTTACGCAGCACACTTTTTTCTTGCTCTCAAAACGGAAAGGGTTTAAAAATTAAAATTAATGCACGCCACACACTGACCCTAAGTGAAGAAGCGCCTGGTTAACACCGCCTGGCAAAGACTCTAAAATCAATTGTCACTGCACATTTTCTGCCCTTGACCTCACTTGATTCTGTCCCTTTTTTCCCTTGTCGGTTTCCTTCTTCCCGTCATCATTGCGCCCCCAAGGCACCTTTCCCGGAGACTTCTTGGCCTTCACCCTCAGTTTCCGGTCGATCGACCTGCTCTGTCCCGCCGTCGTCGAGCCAGTCCTCCTCCGAGTCCGCACTCCGACTCCTCTTCTGATTCATTGGGTTCTCCTTCTCCTCCTGGTTCTCCCCCTGTCACCTTCACTATGTCTGGTCCAGGGCCTAACGTTAGCGGTGCTCCAGGCCCTAATGCCGGAATCACTACTAGCGGAACCGCCACAGGAACTACCTCGGCCATACCCTTGCTGCCGTACATTGCAGGCCTCAGCCTCCCCGATTTCAATCAGTTGATTAATGACCCTATCCGCCATGATGTTGGTTGGCCTGCTATGCCAACCAAGCTCCCCTCCGACATCCCTAAGTTAGAAGGCCTTGCTGGAGAAGATCCAACCAATCATGTCCGATCTTTCCACATGTGGTGTTCCTCCAATTCCATTACCGATGACTCCATCCGTCTTCGTTTGTTCCAACACAAGCTTACCGGCGAAGCTTCTAAATGCTATGTTGACCAAGCCACCTCTTCCCATACCACCTTTGCGACCTTTGCCCAAGCCTTTTTATCTTATTTCCAGCTCCCTCTCCAATACGATAATGGCACAGAGCTCTTGACTTCATTCAAGCAAACCTCTTCGACCCGCCTTTCCGCCCATGTTCAGGAATGGCGACGAAGATGGAGCTTATGTCGAGCCCCCCGCTTCGAAGATCGGGTTTACATGGACTGGTTCCTTCGCACCCTCTTAGATCCTATCGGAAAAGATGTCGCCTCTCACTTTCCTCAAACTGAAGAAGCCGCCCTCCAAATAGCCTTGAAATATGACCTGATCTACGCTCAATCTGGTTATGTTTATACCGTTCTTCCTGACCTCCCCAGGCCCGGCAGCGCTAATGCCCCGGGGGCATCTCATTCCGTCCACGATATCGTTGGAGCCCTTTCCCATCCGTACGCTCAACCTCCTATGGGCTATGGTCTCTCTCAGGGAGGGGCCAACACCTCTAGCACTCTTCCCCCTCCCGGTAGCATGTATCCAGGATACGGCATGCCTCCTCCTTTTGCCCAACCTCCTGCTTACCTCAATGTTGCCCAACCCCACCATTACCCTTATCCGCAGCCTGGTGCGCCAGCTCCTCCAGCATATGCGCTTCCATCTCCCTTGCCTCCTCAAAACCCGCAACAGCACTTACAGCCCCCTCCAGGGCAAGTATTTGCAGAGCAGGGCACGACTAATCCCCCTTCTTCTCAAAGAAGGTGGAGAAGTAATCAAAACCAATCTGCCCCTGGTACCCGTGGACCCAATCCTGGTGTGGACCCTAATACTGCCAACCAGCAACAGGGCACTCAACCCAAGCCGGACAGGCCGCTTCGCACAAATAAGCCTTGTTCGTGTTGCGGTTTTTATGGTCATTACACCCACGATTGTCCCCTTTTACCCCAGATGCGACAGATGTGGGAGTCTCAAGCCACATTGCGCGGACAACACGCCTCCCCTCATGCTCCTCCTAATGTGGCCACTACCCAACCAGCTGTGTTTACTGATCCTTTCCCTCAGCAAGGATTCGTGGCTACCCAACCACCTGACAGCCAGGTCGCCACTCCCTCTTCCTTTTCTGGTTCCTCTGATTACTAGATCCTTATGATGCACTCCGATCCTTCCCCGATCGTCGACCTTCACCTTCAAACTCGGTCTCGCCAGTACCCTAAGCCTCCTGCTCAGTCTGCCCCCGAGCCTCCTTCTTCAGGTTCTACAGAGCCTCTTTCGACATCCAGTGGCCCCTTACATATCCCTCAACCCAAAGTTGAGGTTCATACCAATATTCCTAAGGGACCCCTACGTCGAAACGCTGCTTCTGGTCGAGCTGCTCATTCGTATAGTATAGTAGATGATTTGGCGCAATCCCCTGCTGCCATTTCCACACTGGAACTCCTCCAGTCGTGCCCTTCCCAAAAGAAGGCTCTACTATCTGCCGTGGGCGCTGTAGATCCTGCTGATGACCAAATGATTGTTTTCGACGCCACTCAATCGGACCATCCCCCTCTTCCTGCTTCCGTCGCCTTCCAAATCCCAGTCAAAATCTGGAACGCCAACGTTTCACGGTGCATAATTGATGAGGGGGCATCCACCTATGTGATGTCCGCTTCGGTTTGGAAGCAACTCGGATCCCCTGAGCTGGCCCCTTCCACGATCACCCTTCGAGCGTGGGACGGCCACGCCTCCCAGCCCATTGGCCTTTTCCGTAATTGTCCTATCACCCTCGCTGGTAAGACTGTTTGCGTTGACGTCGAAGTCATAGACGCCCCGCTAGACTACAACATTCTATTGGGGTGAAGCTACACCTATGCTATGTCTGTTGTCCCATCTGCGGTTTTCCGCAAGATGTCTTTCCCCCATAATGGAAAGATAGTCACCATTGACCAGTTGACATATCATGAGCCAAAATCTCAGACCTCACCTGAGACGACCATCTCTTCTGTAGCCAACAAGCAAACTGTCGATTCCTTGACCAGTGTCTCCCCCGGCGTTTAAAAAGATTCTACCCTACTTGGAACTTTTCCTAATCTCCCTCTTCCTCCCATCACTGATCCCAGCTTATCGAATGTTTGCATGATGCAATCGTCTCAGGCTGCCCGTAAGCGACCTGCCTCGGCTAGTCAGCAACCTCCCCCTCGCCCTCCGCAACCCGCTCCCAGCCATTCATCTCAGCTAGCTGGACCTCCTCCTTCTGGCCCTCCCCCTACAGCTGGTATCCCTGAACCCCTTTATCCTCCTGGATCGGTTCCCCCAGGCCTTAACCATCTCGGAGCTGTCCCTCTTGGTCATTTCCCTGCTGGGCAGATACCTTTCTTGGCTCCCCCTCCCGGAGTATATTCTGTCCCCATCATGGCCATCCTCTCTCTCCCTAACCTAACCTTGGGCATACCAGTCTGGTACCTTGATCCTCCAGCAGCTACCCCTCCTGGTCACCCCAAACCCTACATGGCTTTGACACCAGTGCAGCCGGTCCCCCTCGCTTCCTCCGTTGCCTCTGTGCCCCCAGCACCTCTACAGGACCCTTCTCCTGTCATGACGGCTCCCGGAAAGAAAGGCAAAGCTCGCAAGGGGGCACCCAAAGACAATACCACCACGACTGACCTAGCCCGTCCTTCGCCCGCAAAACCTTGTGCCTTATGTGATGTCGCCGGTCATGCCACCCATGGTTTTCCCGAGTTGCCCCGTATTCAGCCCATGGTTAAAGTCGCGTTCCCTGAAGCTACGGTCCCTGAAGCCTCCATTCCTTCTTCGTCCGTAACCAGGGACCCCAAGACTCTCCGCACCAACAAACCCTGTGCTTTGTGCGATGTCCATGGCCATTACTCCCACCATTGTCCTCACCTGACGCATTACCACGCCTCTTTAGAGGTAGTCCGAGAGTATGAGGTTGAACAAAATCAATCCGCCTCTCCCATCCTCACGCAGTATGCTTCCGACCAGCCTGAGGATCCCCCCGCTCCCATCGACATTCCCCCCCCTGATGTTCAGATGACGGAGTCTACCACAACTATTCTTTACCTATCCTCCTCTGCGAGACACTTGGAGCCCAGTACCCCTACATCCTCCCCTATTGTGTCGCCTGAACACCTTTTTTCTACCCATACACGAGATCACTGCACCCGTATCTCTGTTGACCTCAGCAGCCCGAGTCCTCCCCATACTTTCGATAGCCCTCATATACCACCCTCCAGTTTGTATATGAGTCATAGTCATCCTGCTCCTTGCACTCCCTCCCGCAGTTGCCGCTCGATGTCTTCTGTACACTCACGCTGCCGTCATTTCCTCTCCTCCCCTCATTTGTTGTCTTGTAACACCATTCCGCAAGACCCCCCGTCCACGCCCTTTATCGGTTACGCCGATGGTGCCAGTCGTTACTCCCGAAATCTCGCCTCGGCAGGTTGGGCCATCTTCACCCACTTGCATGCCCTTGTTCTCTCCGACGGGGTTTGCATTGGTTCTGCCACCAACAATCAGGCCGAATATGATGCAGTGCGTGGTCTCTTAGCCGATGCCCTCTTTCATCGCATCCTCCATCTGCACGTTCATTTGGATTCCCTACTTCTTGTCATGCAACTAAATGGTGTTTATCGTGTGCATAACCCTGTGTTGTTTAGACGATATTTACGAGTGAAACTCTTGATACGTGAATTTGAAACCATAACTTTCAACCATGTACCTCGAGAACAGAATCACTATGTAGATAGTATTGCAAACCATGTTCTAGATTGGCATTTATCACACGCATTTCATACAAGACAATAACATTCATAATCATTAAAAACGATGCATATCCATAATATGTGTCACAACAACATGTGTTTAGAGTCCATCTACTCTGATACATATGACATGCCCATAGCATGTTACAAAAAACTCAAAACTGGGGGCACCACCTGCCCCTACATACACACTAGGGGGAACCATATGCCCCACACCTAATCACTATCTAGCGGATCCCGAGCCAATGGCTCTGCCCCTGCAGCCTGTAGATCATGTATCCCCTGACCGGCCATCGCCATGCGCTGCATGACCCCTCGCCATTCCGAGGGTAGACCAATACATGGCTCGATGTACTGGTCGTCTAAGTCCTGCCACCTGCGCTCTGATACTCCGGTCAACAACCTTTCGCATCTACGGCGGATGTCCTCCAGAAGGGCGGCTGCATCCTCATTATGCGCTGCTCTCGACCCACTCAGACCTGCAGCTCCAGCTGCTGCCGGTCATCCCATATATCCGGCCGGTTTTACCGGAGCTATATCTGCATACCAACAGTACATGAATCAGTACCCTGTCTACTATTCAAAAACTTTAAACATTCCCATACAAGAATAGAAATCTGTCACTTACCATCGGGCCCCCATACTCGACCAGGCGGAAGTGGCAGGTCCGGATCTCCACAATAACTCATCCCACTATAGGGATAGTCGTCTATGTATAACGGCATCTGATCCCAATGGGCAAAGAACTCAGGTCAAAACACTCGCCCGACCGCCCTTCCTCCTCTGCACAGTAGCCACCCCCACCGGTGCATCCTGGGCTCTCTCGGGCCCCCATCTGGAGGCTGTATACGAGGCCGCAAGGTCAGGATCTTCTCAAAGAAGAAGACACACAATAAAGTCCCATACGAGCAATCGTGGTTTACTTGCCGCTTGCAGAGCGACAACTATCGTTTTAACGACACCAGCATCATTTGGGCCCACCCATAGTAGGTCCCACTCAACACACTCTCTACAAGCATCATCTGCCCCCCGGTGATGTGATGGAACGCTTGGTTGCCCAGGATACGCAGCACAGCTGCGGCCACTGCACGGGTTTCTAGCCTCTCTAGATCCCCGATCGGTATCCGAGTCCCCTTGACTTGGAGACCCGGTCGACAATGTCGTTCCACAAACTCCATGATATGCTGCCCCCGCGGTAATATTGGCTGCGTGTTTCCCACCATCCCCAGTGGTGGGAGACCCGTCAGGAAATACACATCCTGGACTGTCAGTTCGATCCTGTGCCCCTGCACTACAAAGACCTCATGCTCTGGATCCCAATAACTGATAATCCGGGCCAACAAGGGCTCTCCTGCTCTCATCAATGGGTTCTCCAAAACCTTTAGAACCCCAAACCTGGCCAACACACGACGGACACCCTGATCGGCCTGGATCTCTGCCCGTAATGTGCCCAGGTCTCTCTCTCTCCAGTTAACCCGTAAATCTGCCATAACTGCACAAAAACATCATCTTTGTTAGCATACAGATCGGGAATACCATAATCAAACACAAAAACCCAACTCTCAGCCATAAAACAGCACCAAAACCCCCTCATCTCCCAGGTCGCAGTTTTCTGCCCAGTTCTGGACCAGGTCGCAGGTTTTGCCCTGAAACCTGCGTCCCAGGTCGTACTTTTTGGCCCAAAAAGTGCGACTCGGACGTAGAGAAGAAGGAGGGTCTGTTTCTGGGACTTTGGGCCCTAAACTGAACTTTCAATCCATCCAATTGAAAGAGTAAGGTTAGGCCTCTTACCTGCAACTGACGGATCTCGATTCCAACGGTCGGTTTGTCCACTAGGCTCGCTGCAAGATTTAGGGCCTTCTCTCCTCTCTACATTCACCACAGCAACAATAGAAAATGAGTGAATTTGGAGGGAAAACTGCCTTATTAAAAGAGAACTCCTGTTTCTTCTTTCGACCACTGCGACCACACCGTAGCCCCGTTTGACAAACCGTCTGCACTGTTGGAAAGCTCTCACCAAGCCCTCAAATGGGTATCTGTTATTTTTTTATGATTTGATACTTCACCACGACACATTTTGTCCAAGAAGGGTCACTTCACCTTTCATTAAAATCGAATTTCCTCACTTGCGACACTTGTACTCGGGGCACCACTTTGCCTCCTTACTTGTCTTTGTTCGTGTCGATTTTCGTCATGAGTTCCCATCTTGTACTCATGTTTTTCTGGTTCCCCATTGGGCCTTTACTGTGTGGCAGCACCATCGAGTCACCCTTGTTTAGAGCATCCAAGTTGAGTCATCATCGCATTCATGGAGTCTATCCCGAGTCCCTTTGTACCTCGCTATAGCCCTCCATCCTTCATTGCTTGGTCTCTCTCTTGTGTCGCACATTATGACCTTCAGTCCCACTGTCCCCTATCCCTTATGATATTGTGTCAGTCGCTGCCATGTCATTCATGCCCTTTATGCTCTAACAAGGGAAGTCGTCCATTCGCTATTCAGTCCTTTCCATTTCACTATCATCATTAGTGTCAGTCTGTCCGTCGCTCCACTATTTTCTCTCGTGCCTTAGTTGAGGATGTCTCATTGCCTCACCTATAGCGGACCTCCTTCTGTCGACATCAGCTCATTCCTTCCAGAAGCCAGGTCTAGAGGGCGGTGTACCTTGGTTCCAGCTTCCACTCTTGTTCGGTGCCTCGGATCAGGCAAAGGGATCTCTCGTTTCCCTTTGACTTGGTTGTTTCTCCACTCCAGCTCCTTTCAGCATGACCGAGATCTGTATAATTGATGGTTCAGTGATACAGCAACAGCTCTTGATGATTCCTGGGTGTGTGTGAGATGTCTCAACCCTCATGACGGGGTGGCCTTGCAGGTAGCCCCCCACATGCCCGTATGACCTCCTCCTTGCAGCCTTCGATGCAGCTCTAGATATTTGATGATGTTGGCCTTAGCCACTTGCAGCGCCTCTTTGATTTGCATGTATCAGTCAGATTTTGTGAGCCCTTCCCCATGTACAGGGGGCATTTGGGTTGTATTTGTATCTCATGTACTCAGATATTATTGTACAAGTCCTGGCTGTTATCCCAGGCACAGCATGTATATGGGATTCTTCATTGTATTTTTATCTGGCTCATGATTATGCCGGCTGTACTTTATGGTTCGGTCCCTTGTTTACTGGACACACTATTATTTTGTACTTTGTCTCGGCGGGCATAGGTATGCCTCCCCCGCCGCCTTCAGCACAGGTACCCTCTCATAAAAAAGATACTTGTTGCACCTGCGAGTCTCGTCTCCTCAGGGTCTAGTTCTTCAGCACACTATCTACCTTGCATTTCTCTCTCTGACTTCCCTTTTGTTGTCTAGTGATTGAGTTCTTACAACGTACTTCGGTCATACGATTTGCTCCTGACACTCGCACACTGGGGGGCAATCTGTTACACCATTTTTTTGTCATCTAACCTATTATCATTAGATGGACCCAAGTACACCATGTAAGACCAATTTTACCCTAAGTAAAATTGCCTTCACTATGTTAAATAACTTAATAAACCACATTTATTAGGTTGTTTATGGTCCAAACAGGAAACCCCAAAAGGAAATATTAAACAAGCCTATATTTGTTTGATTTTCCTCATGGAATAATTAATTAAACCATAATTTAATTATTATTCCCAGTCATGTTTAACCCAAAAACAAAGAAATTAATTAGATAAACCTTTATTTATCTTATTATTTTATAGGAATAATTATTTAAATCTTATTTAGATAATATTCCTTGTTAAATATGACCAAATCACCCACAAATAATTAAATAAATCATTATTTATTTGACTATCTTCCAACCACTTCCTTAAAAAGATAAATAAATCATTTATTTATTTATTTTTAACTAATCAAGGGATTTGACCCAAGTCAAATACCTTTTCCCTCCAACAAATATAATAAAATATTCCATAAAAAGTGGATCTAGATTTGGTTAACCCATGCACCAAGATCTAGAATGACCAAATATTTTGTTATAAATAGGAGGGTTTTTCCTACCATTCTTCACCTTTTGTTGCCTATTAGATCACTCTCGATCTACACACTTTGTCCCATTTTTCCATCATTTGTTGTGTGAGCTCCCATTGGCTCTATTCTTTACATTGGGTTTTCTACACCAACAAGAGAGAGAAATTTTAGATCTGAAGTGCTGAAGACTTCCAAGAACCCATCCCATTGAGGAGAATTGGATACGCCTTCTTGTTTTCCTCCCAGGTGCCCAATTAATATAAAAATTCTTTCAAAAATTGTTCTTGTCTTGTCTATTGGTATATGGAGCAAACCCTTGTTTTTACTGCTTAATCTCTTTCCATGCATAGATCTGGTGTTTTGCAGCTCTTTTCTTGTCTAACTAACTGCAGATCTGAAGATATTGGCAGCCACTTTTGTTGTTAGGGCTATTAGTTATGCGTAGCTAAAGTGGTCATTTTTCGTACACTTCGACAAAGGATTCATACTAACAAGTAATGTCAATGTATCTCAAATTACTCAGTACAATCCATGAAATGTGAATGAATGAGCTGAAGTCGAACATGTCACGGAATCATTCGATCAAAGGTCAATGATGCAACCTGTCGTAAAAGGCGAGAAATCTGCCATTGACGCATGCAGATTTCAAGGTACTGACGATTTCTGGATCAACTTCCTAGATAATGAGCTATCTTCAATAGAAAGTGATCCGTCGTAGGCAAGCCCACAAAACAAAATCATAGATCAAGTTTTGAAGAAATATATTGATAAGGACTAACTCAGGGATGGTCAAAATGGAAGACAAATATTTCGCAAATGAATGATTTGTTTGCACTGTCCTCTTAAACACATAACAACACTGTAGATGGTTTGGTGACAATTGACCCAAAGCTAATACCCAGAAACCAGCTGAAGAATTTCAATATGGTTTGATTAATTGTTAGGTAAAGGATTTTCCCAACCCAGGTGAACAAAAGTGTCATGTTCAAGAGTGGTTAATGGTTTTCCGAATAATCAAAATGTAACAACAGGTTCATTTTTCTCTCTTTTCCCCCACCATTTCTGGCAACTACCTCTTTATTTTTGACAAGCTCAAGGAGGATAACATTTACTTGTTTATAAGCTCATCCTTCGGATGAGTCCAACTTAGTTTAAGATTCGAACCCTAAGAAGGAGTGGTTTGTTCCTGCTTAAAAATTGAACAGGTCCTTTACAGTTAAATTATAACGAGTCCAGTATAGGAGAAACTCGGTGTTTTTCAATTTTAGGGAGTCAGAAGAAAAAAATAAGAAAACTCCGTCGGTGTATTTTTTCGTAAATTAAGTCTCTCGAGCCTGAAAACTCCGTCGGTGTATTTTTTCATAAATTAAGTCTTTCGAGTCCGAAAAAGGATAAAATAATGCGGGAGAGAAATCTATTGACTGTAATTAGTCAACATATACCTTTTTCGTAAATATTCCATTTCAGTCCGTAAAAGGGGTAAACTTATACTGAAGGGACGATCATTCATTTATTTTAACGAGTTCGAATAATCAAATGCTCGGTAATCTTTTCATGTTTAGAGAGTCTGAAAAGGGCTTAAAAGAGGACTCCAATGTTTTTCTTTCTCGTAAATTTTTCAGAGAGTCCGAAAAAGTGATAAAAGTATGCTCTTTGTTGAAAAATGATCAGTGTTACCGAAAAATCCAATATTCTGCACAAAAACTCGATACAATTACACATACCTGATTCCGCAGCTAACTGGCAATTCCACAGCCATTTTATTACTCTATAGGTTATAGGTGTCAAGAGAGGAAACGAGCCACATGGGTAGCTAGGAAAATGTCAGCACATGGATGGTGTTCTATTCATTTGATCCAAGTCGATGAAAAAGACCCTGGTCAAAGGGAAGTCAAGCTGTGTTATTACTAAGTCGCCGCATATCAAAAAATAAAAATAAAAATTGAATCAATGAAATGAATAAGTTATTTGCTCATTTTTTTCTGAAGGTATTGATTAATTTTGGACTGATGATGAAAGATAAATGGCTAACTTTTTATTCAAAATTTTTAGCTACAGAAATCGTCGACATTCTGCAGCTAAAGTCCAATTCCGCAGCTGTTCTCCAATTCCGCAGCTAAAGTCCAATTCCGCAGCTGAAAAACCTCATTGTTCAAATCAGCCTAACTTTCTCATACAAAATCAGATTTTGATGATTCAAGTATCGTTGGAAAGGTCTCAACAAGATCTATACAATGAGAAATCCATCATTAGAGTTTGAAATGGTAAATAATGAAATAAATTGCTGAAAAGAAGCTACATTCAACTTGAGGCACTAATTCCAAAACATGTATAAATTCTTTTGATTCTTCCTTTGAGAACTTGTTTCATTAATACAAATTCTTAGTTTTGTGTGTAAATATCATAACTAGAGAGATTGATCACCTCTCTCTCTTTGATAATCTTACATTCCATTGCAGAAGAAGTATTAGTTTTTTTACAGGTTCCAAGAGGAAGGACAAATGACTACAAGAGAATGGTCTCTCTAAGAGACCAATTTGTTTCATAAGAGGATGATCAGCAACAAAGAGGAAATATGCTGATGCAAAATCAGATCCAAACACTTGAAAAACTTTCAGATACTATTGTCTCCATCACATCCATACCTCATAATAAACCATTCACCTCATTTCACTTCATATTTTCCATTTACATTCACATCCACTTTCCATTTCTTTTTGTCCATTCATAACCCACAAATAAAAGCAAGAGGCTCATTCATATGCTTATTGCCCATTACCATTTCTACTCTCCATTGCCATTTTCCATTTTCATTTTCCATTTCTTGTCATTTTCATTCCGCAAATAAGCCCTGCTGCAATGCAAATTATTGAGTCCATAGTCTTTTGAGTCTAAGTTCTTTATAAAAACACCTTGAGGCTTGCATGCCTTAATGGCAAGTTCTCATGCTGACAAACAATGGGAATACATTAATGTCTCTTGTTCGTCAGATCTTCTAGATGACTCGACATTAGCAAAATCATTCGTACCTAGCAAGATGTGTTTGGGCATCTTGATTCTCATTGTCATCAATGGTGAGAGTTCTTGTGTTGACTAGTGGCATCCATTAATGGCCACTAAGTCAACAATTTCCTACTATGTTCGACATCAGAACATCTTTTCACATAGTAGGAATTATGCCAATGAGTGGTGAAGACATGAACACTATTATTTTCAGCATTTTGGAGCAGATTCAGCAAGTTTTAGTAGAAGCAATAAAAATTCATCTTATCTCTTTATCCATGACTCCTCTTGTTCAGCCACTTGAAGAAGAATATGATCAGAATTTTGTAGCCACCACACATACACAACTCATCCACATTTAAGGTAAGTGAAGGTATGTTGTTTTCTAATTTTTAGTCATGTAATTCATTAGAATGCTAAAACTATAACTTTGGAAAAATTCCTCTCCCTTTTCCACATTGTCATATCTTTAGTTGGGGGGGGGAAGGGACATCATTTCATATCCACATGTCATACACTATCACACATTTTCATTTCATTTCCACCCACATATACTTCCCAACCAACTATTATTGCAACATGATCCAAAAGATTATATGCCTTGCAAATGATCAATTAATTGATGAAGTAATTGATTCTAAATGTTTTCATGAACTTTGATGCAACAAAGAAAATAAAGCATTGTTACACAAGAACCAATGCTTAAAAAAAAAAAAAAAAAAATGGTTGTCACACAAGAACCAACCATTGAGAAAAAAAAAATGTTGCAGTCAAATGTATTATACTTTGCCAAAAAGGAAAATATCAAGAAGCAAAGTTTGGAATGAATCCATATGAGTCAAAACTCATAAAAAATCAATTCATGGAAAAATGAATCATTGCAATAGTTGCATGAGGACATGCAACAACTTCAGTTGGGGGGTATGTTGAGTCTCAAAAGTGTTCTCCATATTCATACATATTTCCATTATGTCATAACCATTTAGCTCTTATTTCATAACCATTTGACCTAAAACCCTACATCAAATAACCATTTTCATAAATATATGGGTTAGGATCCTTGTTTTCCAAAGTTATTTATTTTATGTATTTTAAGTGAATTTATGATTAGAAACTAGAAAATTAACATAGTTTCATATATCTATATATGTGTTATGAGTTTTATGACATGTGTAGGTCAAAAAGAGACTTCTAGAAGACCCTTATGTGGCACTCTAAGGCCAAATTCGAATTTGGTTGGAGAAGATTATGGGATCAAGAGGATATGTGTCTCACTTCCTTGTTGTATTGAAACTCTAAGAGGATATGTGTCTCATCTCTTAGTTGTGTTGAAACTCTAGAAAGACATGTGTCTTATCATTCCCTATTTTGATTGTAACTCTAGAGATGGAGGGAGAGATTCATGGACTCCCATTAATGAGATGACTCCTCATATTTTGTATAAATAGGAGAAGCTTTCTCCTATCATAGGTAATGAGGAAGTAATGAAAAAGTAGTAGAGAAGTTTTTTGTAACAAAGTTCAAGATGGAATGGGATGTAGATTTGTGAGTTCTTTTTAATAGAGAAATTCAGTTCTTTGATGCTGTTTTGATTACAACTTTAAGGAGCCGAAGGACTTCACCAAATTGGTAGCAGAGGGCCCCTGCTATCCAAGGAGGCTTTTACATGTTTTCTAGATAAGTTGCTTTCAATTCTGTTTTGTCATATTTCCTTACTTTGATTGCTTTCTGAAATCATAGCTTTTAGCATAATTTTTCATGGCAGCCCGGGCATTTGCACATAGTTTTATAATGACTAATGACATGGAATCAATATTGTCATTCTGTTGATTTCTTTTTCTTAGTTTTTAATTCCAGCACTGTTTTATTCATTTCAGTTTTGAACATTTTCTTTACTAGTTAGATTAGATATTAAGCTACTCATGTCATTTTCAGTTACCTCCGAAAGTCATAGCTGGACTAATGGCGAGAGATTGAAGTATGAGTGTGTAGTTTGATATTAGTTTACTTTTCTGCAAGTTAGATATATTAAATTTCTCATGTCATTTTCAGTTACCTCCAAAAGCCATAGCTGGACTAATGGTGAGGGATTGAAGTATGAGTGTGTAGTTTGATATTAGTTTCTTTTTCTGCAAATTAAATATCAGATTGCTCAAGTTGTTTACGATTACCTCCGAAAGCCATAGCTAGACTAATGGTGAGGGGTCAGGATATGAGTTGATGTAATTTGATTTTAGTTTTACTTTACTTGCAATCTTTTCTTTGAGTACAATTTATTTTGTGTTTAGACAGCAACAAGGATAATGAGTTTTATGATCAATAGTTCACTGTTTGCTTGATTAGAATAGTGATGCAATTTTCATTTCCTTTTAGGAATTAATTTTGTCATTGTGTGTTTTAAAATTCTTTTGAAGTTTGGAAAACCATTAGAAGGACATCATTGTCTTGAATATTCATAACCATACTTGTTTTTTAAAATTTCCATCTCACATCAGGAAACCAACCAAGATCAATAAAAATCTAAAAACGACAAAAAATAAGAGATAGGTTATCTTGCACATATAGTGTGCCACACTTCGTCAGCTTACGAATCCCTGGTTGATAATTTATGTTAGCAATTTAGGACACACTAAATTGACCAAACATTTTTGCGCCGTTGCCGGGGAAGTGTAACTAGGTAGCCTTATTTCTTACATCTAATTTTTTTTTTAATAATTCTTGAGTATGCTCTCCTCCTGCACTTTGTGTGATCTGGAGGATCAGAAAAAGAATTGTTATGTTCAAAAAAAAAGAAGAAAGAGACAAAATCAACTTCATCATTTCAATTGATTCAATAATTTTTTTTTTGTTTTTATCATTTGAATAAATTGTTTTGTTTAGTAAAATACATATGTATATTTTTAATTTTTGAAAATACAACATGTGTAATTTTATTAACAAAAACAAATTAAAAAAAAATTGTTTTCATCATTTCATTTGATTAAAAAAAAAATTGATGAAATCCAACTGCTTTGATAGGTTCAACTGTCCAAGATTGATTTGTTATGGTCTGTAGTGGTCCTCAAAACACTGTATCCTGTTTTAATAAGATTTTGCAACCTAGCTGCGGAATGTGCCTGATTGCACAGCTAGTTGAGAATTCCGCAGCTGAGTTCAATGTTTAGCAGGTTACAGGCATCCAATGAAGAAACTGACCACATGGGCATCTCCAGAATTGTCCCGACATGGATCCTATCCTAGTCATTCAGCCCAGACTGATAAAAAAATCAGCTTAAAACCTCAGTCAAAGTCCTGTTTTCAGCATGTTTTTCTTGAAGTCTTTGCTGCCTGAAATTGAAAATCATTAATCCTTCTTATAAAAATTTACAATTTCAGAGAAGAAAAAAAAAAGAGAAGAAAAGAAAAACAATCTATGACTATCTTCAATCCTAGCTTTCGATGTGGCCTCAGTAGAAAATCTGCATTCCTGTTCAAGCTTTGACCTGAAACAAACTTGCAACCTCCACTATTTTCGCAATAAAACCAATGAGAGTCCAGATTCATACTAGCTCCATGATTCATTTGAAAGGACGATTCCTGGTGCGCAATTTGCTGGTCTCAAGAATTGGAGGAATTAATTCCATGTGAACCGTAGACTTTATTGTGAAGGGCTCAATACTACTTCTAAAACTGAGGTCCTCGTCAACTTGCAGTCTCCAGCTATACATGTCTATCTGTCACACGCTTCGACATTTACCTGTAACCAAAAACATGTAAATCCAAACGATGGTTGTCTCCACAGAGTTCAAGTTGTCTGAAATGGAATAGCACAAGCTGCATTACGTAAAGAACAGGAAAAGATGAAGAGTTCAGTTCTCTGCAGTCCCAGGTAGCAGAAACAAACTTGTTAAGAGAAAGTAATGCACATCTTAGAGATGAAAATAAGAGAAATTTTGAGGAGGATGCCATAATTGTATTAATCAGTCATCTGTCTGTGCTGGAATCGCGTCTAAAAAAAATTTCAAAATCAATTTCACAGCTGAATGTAGCAATTCAGAAAAAACGCAAAACATAGAAAAACGTAAAACTTTGAAAGCACGATTTGGCCAAATGGAGATGAATTTGGAAAAAATAAAACATGAGTTTTTTAGCCAATAGGGTCAATTAGATAACCCAGAAACCGTTTTAAGAAATTCGTGGCGGTCTGGGAGAATTTCTCAGTTCTTTGAAGCCCATTTTTGCCTGCCGCATGAAAAAAAATGAAATTTCAATTAATAAACTGACAGTGGATTAAATTCGGTTTGAAATCAATGGCATACTGATAATCTCCGCCTTTTGCCACCCATCTAACACCTTTTCTGCCACTTCCCGATCAATAACAATTTTAATAGGATACGGCTCTCTGCTGATAGACGTAACACCTGTTAATAACAATTCTAATTGGATACGGCTCTGCTGATTGATATAACACCTATGAACAACAATATTAATTGAATACGCAACCAACCAATCAACGTTGCATGGAGCTTCTTGGCATTCGATGCAGAGGCCATTTGAAAACTCACTCACATTCTACTTATGTATATTTCGTGTGAGTTAAACCTAGATTTCACTATGGTTCAGGCTGCTGTCAATGCAGTTCCAACAAATAATATGCACCTTGTTACCATTAATATCAAACTTGGCATTTATAAAGATAAGGGAAATGTTATTATCAAGCATGACCTTAGTATCCTTGATTATTTATCGAACTTTATTTGCTGTTTGTATGGGAAGCTCGGGGCTTATTAACACTGGCATTCTCAGTTAAAAAATGGATCAATATCATTTTCATTGGTTTTGTTTCCACTGAAAATTTCTGTTTTAAATATAAATCATTTACTTTTAAGGTTGTAGAAATTCCACAGGAAAGTGCGCAAGAGATAAAAAGCTATGCACGACACATGTATCCAAATCTGTGTAAAACTAATGGTTGGTTGTCTTTTAGCTGCGGAATGCAGCCTGATTCCGCAGCTAACTGACAATTCCGCAGCCATTTTATTACTCTATAGGTTATAGGTGTCAAGAGAGGAAACGAGCCACATGGGTAGCTGGGAAAATGTCAGTACATGGATGGTGTTCTATTCATTTGATCCAAGTCGATGAAAAAGACCCTGGTCAAAGGGAAGTCAAGCTGTGTGTTATCACTAAGTCGCCGCATGTCAAAAAAAAAAAAAAAATTGAATCAATGAAATGAATAAGTTATTTGCTCATTTTTTTCTGAAGGTATTGATTAATTTTGGACTGATGATGAAAGATGAATGGCTAACTTTTTATTCAACATTTTTAGCTACAGAAACCGTCGACATTCCGCAGCTAAAGTCCAATTCCGCAACTGTTCTCCAATTCCGCAGCTGAAGTCCAATTCCGTAGCTGAAAAACCTCATTATTCAAATCAGCCCAACTTTCTCATACAAAATCAGATTTTGATGATTCAAGTATCATTGGAAAGGTCTCAACAAGATCTATACAATGAGAAATCCATCATTAGAATTTGAAATGGTAAATAATGAAATAAATTGCTGAAAAGAAACTACATTCAACTTGAGGCACTAATTCCAAAATAGGTATAGATTCTTTTGATTCTTTCTTTGAGAACTTGTTTCATTAATACAAATTCTTAGTTTTGTGTGTAAATATCATAACTAGAGAGATTGATCACCTCTCTCCCTTTGATAATCTTACATTCCATTGCAGAAGAAGTATTAGTTTTTTTACAGGTTCCAGGAGGAAGGACAAATGACTACAAGAGAATGGTGTCTCTCTAAGAGACCAATTTGTTTCATAAGAGGATGATCAGCAACAAAGAGGAAATATGCTGATGCAAAATCAGATCCAAATACTTGAAAAATTTCAGATACTATTGTCTCCATCACATCCATATCTCATAATAAACCATTCACCTCATTTCACTTCATGTTTTCCATTTACATTCACATCCACTTTCCATTTCTTTTTGTCCATTCATAACCCACAAATAAAAGCAAGAGACTCATTCATATGTTTATTGCCCATTACCATTTCTACTCTCCATTGCCATCTTCCATTTTCATTTTCCATTTCTTGTCATTTTCATTCCGCAAATAAGCCCTGCTGCAATGCAAATTATTGAGTCCATAGTCTTTTGAGTCTAAGTTCTTTGTAAAAACACCTTGAGGCTTGCATGCCTTAATGGCAAGTTCTCATCCTGACAAACAATGGGAATACATTAATGTTTCTTGTTCGTCAGATCTTCTAGGTGACTCGACATCAGAAAAATCATTCGTACCTAGCAAGATGTGTTTGGGCATCTTGATTCTCATTGTCATCAATGGTGAGAGTTCTCGTGTTGACTAGTGGCATCCATTAATGGCCACTAAGTCAACAATTTCCTACTATGTTCGACATCAGAACATCTTTTCACATAGTAGGAATTATGCCAATGAGTTGTGAAGACATGAACACTATCATTTTCAGCGTTTTGGAGCAGATTCAACAAATTTTAGTAGAAGCAATAAAAATTCATCTTATCTCTTTATCCATGAATCCTCTTGTTCAGCCACTTGAAGAAGAATATGATCAGAATTTTGCAGCCACCACACATACACAACTCATCCACATTTAAGGTAAGTGAAGGTATGTTGTTTTCTAATTTTTAGTCATGTAATTCATTAGAATGCTAAAATTGTAACTTTGGAAAAAATTCCTCACTCCCTTTTCCACATTGTCATATCTTTAGTTGGGGGGGGAAGGGACATCATTTCATATCCACATGTCATACACTATCACACATTTTCATTTCATTTCCACCCACATATACTTCCCAACCAACTATTGTTGCAACTTGATCCAAAAGATTATATGCCTTGCAAATGATCAATTCATTGATGAAGTAATTGATTCTAAATGTTTTCATGAACTTTGATGCAACAAAGAAAATAAAGCATTGTTACACAAGAACCAATGCTTCAAAAAAAAAAAAAAATGGTTGTCACACAAGAACCAACCATTGAGAAAAAAAAAAAAAAATGTTGCAATCAAATGTATTATACTTTGCCAAAAAAAAAAATATCAAGAAGCAAAGTTTGGAATGAATCTATATAAGTCAAAACTCATAAAAGATCAACTCATGGACAAATGAATCATTGCAATAGTTGCATGAGGACATGCAACAACTTCAGTTGGGGGGTATGTTGAGTCTCAAAAGTGTTCTCTATATTCATACATATTTCCATTATGTCATAACTATTTAGCTCTTATTTCATAGCCAGTTGACCTAAAACCCTACATCAAGTAACCATTTTCATAAATATATGTGTTAGGATCCTTGTTTTCCAAAGTTATTTATTTTATGTATTTTAAGTGAATTTATGATTAGAAACTAGAAAATTAACATAGTTTCATATATCTATATATGTGTTATGAGTTTTATGACATGTGTAGGTCAAAATGAGACTTCTAGAAGACCCTTATGTGGCACTCTAAGGCCAAATTCGAATTTGGTTGGAGAAGATTATGGGATCAAGAGGATATGTGTCTCACTTCCTTGTTGTATTGAAACTCTAAGAGGATATGTGTCTCATTTCTTAGTTGTGTTGAAATTCTAGAAAGACATGTGTCTTATCATTTCCTATTTTGATTGTAACTCTAGAGATGGAGGGAGAGATTCATGGACTCCCATTAATGAGATGACTCCTCATATTTTGTATAAATAGGAGAAGCTTTCTCCTATCATAGGTAATGAGGAAGTAATGAAAAAGTAGTAGAGAAGTATTTTGTAACAAAGTTCAAGATGGAATGGGATGTAGATTTGTGAGTTCTTTTTAATAGAGAAATTCAGCTCTTTGATGCTATTTTGATTACAACTTTAAGGAGTTGAAGGACTTCACCAAATTGGTAGCAGAGGGCCCCTGCTATCCAAGGAGGCTTTTACATGTTTTCTAGATAAGTTGCTTTCAATTCTGTTTTGTCATATTTCCTTACTTAGATTGCTTTCTGAAATTATAGCTTTTAGCATAATTTTTCATGGCAGCCCGGGCATTTGCACATAGTTTTATAATGACTAATGACATGGAATCAATATTGTCCTTCTGCTGATTTCTTTTTCTTAGTTTTTAATTCCAGCACTGTTTTATTCATTTCAGTTTTGAACATTTTCTTTACTAGTTAGATTAGATATTAAGCTACTCATGTCATTTTCAGTTACCTCCGAAAGCCATAGCTGGACTAATGGCGAGAGATTGAAGTATGAGTGTGTAGTTTGATATTAGTTTACTTTTCTGCAAGTTAGATATATTAAATTGCTCATGTCATTTTCAGTGACCTCCGAAAGCCATCGCTGGACTAATGGTGAGGGATTGAAGTATGAGTGTGTAGTTTGATATTAGTTTCTTTTTCTGCAAATTAAATATCAGATTGCTCAAGTTGTTTATGATTACCTCCGAAAGCCATAGCTAGACTATTGGTGAGGGGTCAGAATATGAGTTGATGCAATTTGATT
Source organism: Pinus albicaulis (assembly GCA_034641835.2). Taxonomy (NCBI): domain Eukaryota; kingdom Viridiplantae; phylum Streptophyta; class Pinopsida; order Pinales; family Pinaceae; genus Pinus; species Pinus albicaulis. Next base: position 747,939,908 of record CM076572.1, read on the forward strand.
TTAGTTTTACTTTACCTGCAATCTTTTCTTTGAGTACAATTTCTTTTGTGTTTAGACAGCAGCAAGGATAATGAGTTTCATGATCAATAGTTCACTGTTTGCTTGATTAGAATAGTGATGCAATTTTTATTTCCTTTTAGGAATTAATTTTGTCATTGTGTGTTTTAAAATTCTTTTGAAGTTTGGAAAACCATTAGAAGGACATCATTGTCTTGAATATTCATAACCATACTTGTCTTTTAGAATTTCCATCTCACATTAGGAAACCAATCAAGATCAATAAAAATCCAAAAACGACAAAAAGTAAGAGATAGGTTATCTTGCACATATAGTGCACCACACTTCGTTAGCTTACGAATCCCTGGTTGATAATTTATGTTAGCAATTTAGGACACACTAAATTGACCAAACATTTTGGCGCCGTTGCCGGGGAAGTGTAACTAGGTAGCCTTATTTCTTACATCTAATTTTTTTTTTAATAATTATTGAGTATGCTCTTCTCCTGCACTTTGTGTGATCTAGAGGATCGGAAAAAGAATTGTTATGTTAAAAAAAAAAAGGAAACAAAATCAACTTCATCATTTCAATTGATTCAATAATTTTTTTTTTGTTTTTATCATTTGAAGAAATTGTTTTGTTTAGTAAAATACATATGTATATTTTTAATTTTTGAAAATACAACATGTGTAATTTTATTAACAAGAAAAATAAAAAATTGTTTTCATCATTTCATTTGATTAAAAAAAAAAAAAATGATGAAATCCAACTGCTTTGATAGGTTCAGCTGTCCAAGATTGATTGGTTATGGTCTGTAGTGGTCCTCAAAACACTGTATCCTGTTTTAATAAGATTTTGCAACCTAGCTGCGGAATGTGCCTGATTCCGCAGCTAGTTGAGAATTCCGCAGCTGAGTTCAATGTTTAGCAGGTTACATGCATCCAATGAAGAAACTGACCACATGTGCATCTCCAGAATTGTCATGACATGGATTCTATCCTAGTCATCCAGCCCAGACTGATAAAAAAATCAGCTTAAAACCTCAGTCAAAGTCCTGTTTTCAGCATGTTTTTCTTGAAGTCTTTGCTGCCTGAAATTGAAAATCATTAATCCTTCTTATAAAAATTTACAATTTCAGAGAAGAAAAAAAAAAGAGAGAAGAAAAGAAAAACAATCTATGGCTATCTTCAATCCTAGCTTTCGATGTGGCCTCAGTAGAAAATCTGCATTCCTGTTCAAGCTTTGACCTGAAACAAACTTGCAACCTCCACTATTTTCGCAATAAAACCAATGAGAGTCCAGATTCATACTAGCTCCATGATTCGTTTGAAAGGACGATTCCTGGTGCGCAATTTGCTGGTCTCAAGAATTGGAGGAATTAATTCTATGTGAACCGTAGACTTTATTGTGAAGGGCTCAATACTACTTCTAAAACTGAGGTCCTCGTCAACTTGCAGTCTTCAGCTATATATGTCTATCTGTCACACGCTTCAACATTTACTTGTAACCAAAAACATGTAAATCCAAACGATGGTTGTCTCTACAGAGTTCAAGTTGTCTGAAATGGAATAGCACAAGCTGCATTACGTAAAGAACAGGAAAAGATGAAGAGTTCAGTTCTCTGCAGTGCCAAGTAGCAGAAACAAACTTGTTAAGAGAAAATAATGCACAGCTTAAAGATGAAAATAAGAGAAATTTTGAGGAGGATGCCATAATTGTATTAATCAGTCATCTGTCTGTGCTGGGATCGCGTCTAAAAAAAAATTCAAAATCAATTTCACAGCCGAATGTAGCAATTCAGAAAAACGCAAAACAGAGAAAAACGTAAAACTTTGAAAGCACGATTTGGCCAAACGGAGATGAATTTGGAAAAAATAAAACATGGGTTGTTTCGCCAATAGGGTCAATTAGATAACCCATAAACCGTTTTAAGAAATTCGTGGCGGTCTGGGAGAATTTCTCGGTTCTTTGAAGCCCATTTTTGCTTGCCGCGTGAAAAAAAAACGAAATTTCAATTAATAAACTGACAGTTGATTAAATTCGGCTTGAAATCAATGGCATACTGATAATCTCCGCCTTTTGCCACCCATCTAACACCTGTTCTGCCACTTCCCGATGAATAACAATTTTAATAGGATACGGCTCTCTGCTGATAGACGTAACACCTGTTAATAACAATTTTAATTGGATACGGCTCTGCTGATTGATATAACACCTGTGAACAACAATCTTAATTGAATACGCAACCAACCAATCAACGTGGCATGGAGCTTCTTGGCATTCGATGCAGAGGCCATTTGAAAACTCACTCACATTCTGCTTATGTATATTTCGTGTGAGTTAAACCTAGATTTCACTACGGTCCAAGCTGCTGTCAATGCAGTTCCAGCAAATAATATGCACCTTGTTACCATTAATATCAAACTTGGCATTTATAAGGAGAGGGGAAATGTTGTTATCAAGCATGACCTTAGTATCCTTGATTATTTATCGAACTTTATCTGCTGTTTATATGGAAAGCTCGGGGCTTATTAACACTGGCATTCTCAGTTAGAAAATGGATCAATATCATTTTCATTGGTTTTGTTTCAACTGAAAGTCTCTGTTTTAAAGATGAATCACTTACTTTTAAGGTTGCAGAAACTCCACAGGAAAGTGCGGAAGAGATAAAAGCTATGCAGGACACATGTATCCAAATCTGTGTAAAACTAATGGTTGGTTGTCTTTTAGATGTGGAATGCAGCCTGATTCCGCAGCTAACTGACAATTCCACAGCCATTTTATTACTCTATAGGTTATAGGTGTCAAGAGAGGAAACGAGCCACATGGGTAGCTGGGAAAATGTCAGTACATGGATGGTGTTCTATTCATTTGATCCAAGTCGATGAAAAAGACCCTGGTTAAAGGGAAGTCAAGCTGTGTGTTATCACTAAGTCGCCGCATGTCAAAAAATAAAAATAAAAATTTGAATCAATGAAATGAATAAGTTATTTGCTCATTTTTTTTCTGAAGGTATTGATTAATTTTGGACTGAAGATGAAAGATGAATGGCTAACTTTTTATTCAAGATTTTTAGCTACAGAAACCGTCGACATTCTGCAGCTAAAGTCCAATTCCGCAGCTGTTCTCCAATTCCGCAGCTGAAAAACCCCATTGTTCAAATCAACCTAACTTTCTCATACAAAATCAGATTTTGATGATTCAAGTATCGTTGGAAAGGTCTCAAAAAGATCTATACAATGAGAAATCCATCATTAGAGTTTGAAATGGTAAATAATGAAATAAATTGCTGAAAAGAAGCTACATTCAACTTGAGGCACTAATTCCAAAACAGGTATAAATTCTTTTGATTCTTCCTTTGAGAACTTGTTTCATTAATACAAATTCTTAGTTTTGTGTGTAAATATCATAACTAGAGAGATTGATCACCTCTCTCCCTTTGATAATCTTACATTCCATTGCGAACGACACTTAGTTTTTACGGTGTTTCAGGAGAGGACAGTGAAGACAAGAGAATGGTGTCTCTCTAAGAGACCAATTTGTTTCCATAAGAAGATGATGGATGATAAAACCAACAAGAGGAAATATCTTGATGCAAAATCAGATCCAAACACTTGAAAAACTTTCGGATACTGCTTTGTCTCCATCACATCCATACCTCATAATAAACCATTCACCTCATTTCACTTCATATTTTCCATTTACATTCACATCCACTTTCCATTTCTTTTTGTCCATTCATAACCCACAAATAAAAGCAAGAGGCTCATTCATATGTTTATTGCCCATTACTATTTCTACTCTCCATTGCCATCTTCCATTTTCATTTTCCATTTCTTGTCATTTTCATTCCGCAAATAAGTCCTACTGCAATGCAAATTATTGAGTCCATAGTCTTTTGAGTCTAAGTTCTTTGTTAAAACACCTTGAGGCTTGCATGCCTTAATGGCAAGTTCTCATGCTGACAAAAAATGGGAATACATTAATGTCTCTTGTTCGTCAGATCTTCTAGGTGACTCGACATCAGCAAAATCATTCGTACCTAGCAAGATGTGTTTGGGCATCTTGATTCTCATTGTCATCAATGGTGAGAGTTCTCGTGTTGACTAGTGGCATCCATTAATGGCCACTAAGTCAACAATTTCCTACTATGTTCGACATCAGAACATCTTTTCACATAGTAGGAATTATGCCAATGAGTTGTGAAGACATGAACACTATTATTTTCAGCATTTTGGAACAGATTCAACAAGTTTTAGTAGAAGCAATAAAAAGTCATCTTATCTCTTTATCCATGACTCCTCTTGTTCAGCCACTTGAAGAAGAATATGATCAGAATTTTGCAGCCACCACACATACACAACTCATCCACATTTAAGGTAAGTGAAGGTATGTTGTTTTCTAATTTTTAGTCATGTAATTCATTAGAATGCTAAAATTGTAACTTTGGAAAAATTCCTCACTCCCTTTTTCCACATTGTCATATCTTTAGTTGGGGGGGAAGGGACATCATTTCATATCCACATGTCATACACTATCACACATTTTCATTTCATTTCCACCCACATATACTTCCCAACCAACTATTGTTGCAACATGATCCAAAAGATTATATGCTTTGCAAATGATCAATTCATTGATGAAGTAATTGATTCTAAATGTTTTCATGAACTTTGATGCAACAAAGAAAATAAAGCATTGTTACACAAGAACCATTGCTCAAAAAAAAAAATATATTGGTTGTTACACAAGAACCAACCATTAAAAAAAAAAAAAAATTGTTGCAATCAAATCTATTATACTTTGCCAAAAAGGAAAATATCAAGAAGCAAAGTTTGGAACAAATCTATATGAATCAAAACTCATAAAAGATCAACTCATGGACAAATGAATCATTGAAATAGTTGCATGAGGACATGCAACAACTTCAGTTGGGGGGTATGTTGAGTCTCAAAAGTGTTCTCCATATTCATATATATTTCCATTATGTCATAACCATTTAGCTCTTATTTCATAGCCATTTGACCTAAAACCCTACATCAAGTAACCATTTTCATAAATATATGGGTTAGGATCCTTGTTTTCCAAAGTTATTTATTTTATGTATTTTAAGTGAATTTATGATTAGAAACTAGAAAATTAACATAGTTTCATATATCTATATATATGTTATGAGTTTTGTGACATGTGTAGGTCAAAAGGAGACTTCTAGAAGACCCTTATGTGGCACTCTAAGGCCAAATTCGAATTTGGTTGGAGAAGATTATGGGATCAAGAGGATATGTGTCTCACTTCCTTGTTGTATTGAAACTCTAAGAGGATATGTGTCTCATTCCTCAAGTTGTGTTGAAACTTTAGAAAGACATGTGTCTTATCATTTCCTATTTTGATTGTAACTCTAGAGATGGAGGGAGAGATTCATGGACTCCCATTAATGAGATGACTCCTCATATTTTGTATAAATAGGAGAAGCTTTCTCCTATCATAGGTAATGAGGAAGTAATAAAAAAGTAGGAATAGAGAAGTCTTTTGTAACAAAGTTTAAGATGGAATGGGATGTAGATTTGTGAAATTTTTCAATAAATAAGTTACTTGATGGTGTTTTGATTACAATTTTAAGGAGCTGAAGAAGGATTACACCAAATTGGTAGCAGAGGGCCCCTGCTATCAAAGGAGGCTTTTACATGTTTTCTAGATAAGTTGCTTTCAATTCTGTTTTTTCATATTTCCTTATTTAGATTGTTTTCTGAAATCATAGCTTTTAGCATAATTTTTCATGACAACCCGGGCATTTGCACATAGTTTTATAATGACTAATGACACGGAATCCATTTTGTCCTTCTGCTAATTTACTTTTCTTAGTTTTTGTTTAATTCCAGCACTGTTTGTTTATTTCAGTCTTGCACATTTTGCTTTAGTAATTAGATTAAATATTAAGCTGCTCATGTCATTTTCAGTTACCTCCGAAAGCCATAGCTGGACTAATGGCGAGGGATTGAAGTATGAGTGTGTAGTTTGATATTAGTTTACTTTTCTACAAGTTAGATATATTAAATTGCTCATGTCATTTTCAGTTACCTCCGAAAGCCATAGCTGGACTAATGGTGAGGGATTGAAGTATGAGTGTGTAGTTTGATATTAGTTTCTTTTTCTGCAAATTAGATATCAGATTGCTCAAGTTGTTTATGATTACCTCTGAAAGCCATAGCTAGACTAATGGTGAGGGGTCAGAATATGAGTTGATGTAATTTGATTTTAGTTTTACTTTACTTACAATCTTTTCTTTGAGTACAATTTCTTTTGTGTTTAGACAGCAACAAGGATAATGAGTTTCATGATCAATAGTTCACTGTTTGCTTGATTAGAATAGTGATGCAATTTTCATTTCCTTTTAGGAATTAATTTTGTCATTGTGTGTTTTAAAATTCTTTTGAAGTTTGTAAAACCATTAGAAGGACATCATTGTCTTGAATATTTGTCTCCATACTTGTCTTTTAGAATTTCATAAAAATCCAAAAATGACAAAAAGTAAGAGATAGGTTATCTTGCACATATAGTGCGCCACACTTCGTCAGCTTACGAATCCCTGGTTGATAATTTATGTTAGCAATTTAGGACACACTAAATTGACCAAACAATGGTTGAGTAGACCCCAAGGATAAACAGATAGATATCAAAACTATCATCCATCCTGAGTTCAAATTTATTGTCTTCATTGTTATTAGAATTTACAGGAGTGCAGCATTACGTGTTGCCAATCCCATGCTGAGGGCATTGAGATTGTTAGATTTATGTCAACATATTTTCGTTGGTTGAACAACCAAATCTTTGACATTAAGGACTTTCATACGCCAGGATGGACTATCGCGGCGATAGAGACATAACTTTTCCTCCATGAGAGTAATGGGATGATTCAAGTAAAAATCATTTTCAACACTTTCTAAGTCCTAATTTTTTTTGTATTTTAAACCGTCCAACACAAGACGATGTATGGTTTGAAACACACTTCTATGCTATGATATATCGCTATTACCGACTATCTGTGTACATGTTATCAAATGTTGTTTAATTTACTGTTTTGATTATTGCAAATGTCTATTTATCATACTAGAAGCAACTGCATCTGCTAATGTATTTAAATGTATTGGAATATGCTAATATTCAATGTAATCAAATTCACATTCCAAGAGACGAACTCTCAAAAATAACCTTAATAAGATTGGATTCCTAATGGCACACCCTGTTAATATGTAATACAACGAGTTCAAAGTCCAACCTAACAATCAAGCTTCAAATCCCAAATGAGATGGATTCAGATAATAACTCAATCATTGCACTATAATATGCAATGTTATTCATTGTTTGACCGAGGCTTACCCCATGTATAGAAACTAACTCGTCAGAGGGTGAATAGATAACCCAAGCTGCAGAAGAAATGTTTCGTGTACTACGAAAAACACCATCAGCAAAACCAATGTAGGTTTGAAGAGACGTCGACATCTGCAATATCAAGAGTAAAAATCAGATAAGCAGGAATAGTGATAAGAACACACTCTAAATTAGGCACGTTTTTCTAATCTAAAACACACCAACAGTAAAGAAACTAATCTAATCAAGAATCTCCACACCAAATTTAAGCATAATATCTATTTATATAAAGCCCATTTCTGGGTTTATCTAAAGGGATACCATCGAAATTTATCAGCTCATAGGCCCCTTTTGCTAGCTTTCACTTAATAATGAAAGGACCATGCTACATAGGCACGAATTTTCCAGCCCCTAACTTATCGTTGGCTTGATCGTACACTAAAATTAGGTCTCCTTCTGAAAAATTACGAGGTGTAACATTTTTGTCGTATTGAGCTTTCATTCATTTCACATGAGCTTCGTTTGCTAGAGTAGCAGTTCATCGATTCTCATCTAGCTGAGCTAAGTACAAAAAACATTTCTCCTCTTCAGAAGTAGCTGGGAGTAATTCTATGGCTAATTTTAATGACGGAATTTTGCATTCAATAGGTAACACATCTTCCAAACCGTAAACTAGTTGAAAATGAGTGAAACCAGTTGATGTTTTTACTGAGGTCCGATATGCCCAAAGTGCTGAAAATAACATGGAATTCCAATTTGACTTATGAATACTAATGATTCGTTTAATTATAGTGACCAAAAATTTATTGTTAGCTTCAACCAGACCATTAGCCTGCGAGTAATATGGAGTATAACTATCGTGGCGTAGGCCAAGTTGATCTGTCAGTTCAGTCATCATGATATTTCGAAAATGACTTCCATGATCTGTAATAATGGCTTGAGGAACACAGAATCTAAAAATTATATGATTGAACACGAAATTTGCAGCAGTCTTGCCGTCTGCCGAAAATGTAGGCATCGCCTTGGCCCACTCAGAAAAATAATCTACTGCTAAGATAATATACGCATGACCCCCACCCGAGTGAGGGTTACATGTAATAAAGTCGATACCCCACTTTGAAAAAGGACCAAAAACAATTATAGGGTGAAGAGGAGCAGGTGGTGCACGCATTTTACGATAAAAGACCTGACAATTGTGGCATTTTCAGACTGCATAGATACATTCTTTGAATAAAGACGACCAGAAATAACCAACGCGCAATATCTTTTGGGCTAAGGCATACCCAGACATATGACTGCCACATGATCCATAATGGAAGTCATTTAGGACCTTCTCAGCTTCTTCATGAGTAAGACAACGTCGGAAAACAGAATCCGCTCCACGATGATAAAGTGTATCACTAATAATATTGTATTGTTGGGATTGGAAACGTATTTTCCGTCGCTGAGATCATGAGATTTCAGGCCGAAAATATTGGGTTTGGAGATAAACAATAATATCTCCATACCAAGGATCAAGAGTACTGATCAGAAATAAAGATTCGTCCGCAATGGGCTACTCCGCCACAGTTTCAGTATCAATGGACGAGAAATCACACATCAGTTCTGCAAAAACCATATATTTCTTTGCCTTGGATTTTTCAAATTCCAAGTCAAATTCCTGCAGGATAACTATCCATTTGGAATATTTTCCCCCTAGAAATTGTTTGGTCAAGATGTACATCATAGGGTTACAGTCAGAAATAACTGTGGTTTTGCGTAATAAGATGTAGTGACGAAATCTTTGGACAGCTTGAACAACTACCAAAGCCAATTTCTCCACATGCATGTATTTGATCTCAGTCGGATGCATATTTTGACTAAGATAGTAAATCACATGTTCATTGTTGAATTCATATTCCTGAACTAAAACCATCCCAATGGTGGAATGAGAAGCGGTAAGGTACAAAAAATAGTCCTGGTTGTAATTGGGAGGATGCAGTAATGGTGCATGGGTCAACATGTGTTTGAATGCATCAAAAGATCGATCAACAATCTCATCCCAAAAGAATGGAATGTTCTGTTTTAACAACCTGGTAAAACCCTTTGTTAACTCGGCGCAGTTAGGAATGAAATGACGTAAAAAGTTTGCTTTCCCCTGCAAACTTTGGAGTTGGCGCAGAGTTGAAGGAGGAGGTAGATTGACAATAGCTTCAACCTTCGATGGATCAACACAAATTCCTACTTTTAAAACAATAAATCCCAGTAAGCGACCCAATTCTACACAGAAAACACATTTGTGTGGATTCAGCCGAATTCGATAATGCCTACATCTCATAAATATCGCTCGTAAATGAGTGAGATGGTCGGCCCTATGCGATGAATGAGTAGGTAAATCATCAAGATAAGGCTGCACAATTTTCTTAATGTCATGAAATGCATAAGACATAGCCCTTTGAAAAGTTTCCCTAGCATTCTTCAAGCCAAAAGGTAGTTTGAAATAAGAAAATGTCCCCCATGGATAAATGAATGGTGTTTTAGGTTGATCAGAAGGGAGTATGTTTGATTGTAACTAGAAAAACCATCCATAAAGGAGAAAATTTCACTACCGGCACAATCATCAATGATTTGATCGATATAGGGGGTTGGATAATTGTCTTTAGGACAAGCTTGATTAATATCCCTATAGTTGATATATACTCTTATTGTTCCTTGTTTTTTATTAACGAGAACAATATTTGATACCCAACCGGTTAAAGGAATTGGATAAATGAAACCTGCACGAAGTAGTTTCTCAACTTCGGCTTTGATAGCAGCAACTTCTCTCGGATGTATCTGACGTAAGCGTTGTCGGACAGGTTTTGCATCCGGGTAAGTCTTAATTTCATGTACAACAATAGACGGATCGATTCCTGGAATTTATTCATATGAACAGGCAAACACATCACAAAATTCTTGAAATAGGGCTTTATAAGTTTGGATTTCATCATCCGTACAGAAAGCATCTATATGAATGTTTTCAATTATTCCAGGCTTAACTGAAATGTCAATAGGAATTGTTCGAGAGATATTTTCCAAATTTAACTCAGAATCAGGATTTTGCAATGGACTCTATGGTTCTTTGACATATTCAGTAGTAAAAATATAAGAGAAATCATTGTCAAAATGATCCATATCAGGTAAGAACAAAGATTGGTGATGTAGATCTTCCCATGGTCAATCATCAACAGAAAAAAGTTCACGAATTTGCTCATCAGTATGAACAAGATCGGGAAATGTCGTTGTGGCTGAGATAGATATGGAAAGTGATTCCTCATGGATCACATTCATTGGATCAGTTTCGGTTGAAGAAGGATCAGAAAGCGAATGTACAGCCTGATATGAAATTTCAAAGGGACTCAAAGGCATCGCGCCATCAAATGAATCCACCTCGGAATCGGAAAAGGATCATCAAAAGTAATAGTATTCGATGAAATCATATGAATACTTGCAATATGAGGTGATACGTTAGGAGCAGGAAAGGAAAAAGTTACTAGTAAACCGGAATCTTTAATCAAACCTATGCCAACATCCTTGTAAGGGATAGCCGTTTTACCGATGTGCTGGATAGTTTCTGTAGAGGTTGGATCGGATGAGAAATAAGTGAGCTGGTCTATTGTAACAATCTTTCCTTGATGTGTAAACTTGATAAGCTGAAAGACCGATGAAACAATAGCAGTCATAGCATAAGACTAACTACGACCCAGGAGAAGGTTGTAATCTAGAGGGGCATCAACCACCTCCACATCTAGATTTACGGTTTTGCCTTCGACCCCTATAGGTAAATCTTGCAAAATTCCAAATGGATGGAACCCTCAGCCATCAAAAGCCTTTAGAATTGTCAGAGACTGATTGAGTGTAAGATAACCAAGCGATTTCCAACACTGGATCGACATAATACACGTAGAAGCCCCTTCATCAATCACAATCCGAAAAATGGGTCTGTTTTTGACTAATATTGGAATTTGGAAAGCCATTTGATGGGGTAGGCGGGGTGTACTATTCTCTAAATCAAATATTATTAGGTTCGAATCCTGAATATCGTCAGCTCTTATGGCAGAAAAAAGTAATTTACGCTGTGCTGGGCACGATTGCAGCACTTCCAAAGCTGACATTGCTGAAGGGGAAATAGCTAAGTCCTCAACAATGTTGTAATTCTGAGCAGCTCTCGCATGTGGATTGAAAGCTGATTTAAGAAGTACACCTTTAACAGGTGGTTTGATTACTAGGTCTAGATTTGGTTTCTCGATCTGTAGTGGATCAGAAACAGGAGGAGGTGTAGTTGATGTGTTTGAATTAGAAGATTCTACTTCTTTACCATCAACAAGATTTTTACTACCATAATCTTGTGATCGCATTGCAATCCTGACATGAGACATCATCAGAATGGGCTCTTCTGAGGCATTCGAGGTAGAACCAATCATCTTACTATCTTGAGTAGGAAAAGGATCCTTCAAGACAACAGGTTGTTGAGAACCTTTAACGAATTTCGAAACCTCTGCTCGATGTGGGCATTCTTTAGTAAAATGATCTTCGTCGCAAATGAAACAAGGATAGTGAGGTTTGCGTTTTTCATTATTAGATTCATTTTTATCTGTTTTATCTTTTGAATTTTGTTTGTTTTATTCTTCCCCTTCTTTTTACTACCAGATTTAGATTTGGTCGTAGATGAATCTACGACATGGATGTCGGCAGAAACTTTAGCGAAAGATTCTCCTGTCGGGGAATCAGGTAAAGTTATTATAGCAGAAGAATTCTTTGAATAATTCTTCTTAATTTTAGTACTAACTGAACCAATCATACCATCAGTGGCATGAGACCCTGAAGGAGTTGCAGTTATTTGACCTTGTTTTGGAAGATCCAGGATTTTTTCATGTAAAGTACCTGACTGCGTATAGACGAGATTAAGGTACTGAGCTTGAGCAATGAATTGTTGAAGATTTCAACAAGAAACAATGAAGGAGGCATACTGAAACATCATTCCTGATCCTAGTTGGAAAATAATCACCTAAACTAGGTGGGGCCCACACAGGTGATTTTTTTTGCAAAGCCTATTTTTAGACTATGTCTATTTTGAGACATGCCGATCATATTTTATGAGTTGCAGGATGCTATTTGTGGATGGTTGGTCAAGTTGGAAAAATAGATGGATTTATATTTTTAGACATATTGGGCGAAATCTATTTTTAGATTACCAATCTAAAAATAGATATGTCAAATATTATTAGCTCTTAATAATATTTGGACTCTAAACATTATCTTATTCTCTTGGAGCAATTCAGTTAAGTGCATAGATGTGGCACAGGAGCTGACAGAAGGAATTATGCTATTCCTAAGGATTAAGTGGAGCTATTGCATGGATATTTCAGTTAGAACTCATGTGAGAGAGTTTGGTGGAGTTGATTGAGGACGTTAATGGAGTTGTGTTCAGTTTAACTAATCTAAACATAGTTGAGCTAGTTGTATCTAGTCTAACCGATTGATACACTAGTGAGAGTGGTGTGAATTAATTATTAATTAATTCACTAATTATAAAATCATCAATCAACTAAAGAATACATCAGTTAACTTCAGTGCATAGACAGTTTCAGTGGAGATCAGTGGAGAGATAGGTGAAAGAGCAGTGTGACTATCAGTTGTGATAATAGTGATGCATGGTTTGCATCCAACACTCAATAGAGATGCCTTTAAAGACTGCGTGAGCAAGGCTAGGGTAATTCAAACTCATCAAGAGCTATTCTTCAGCAGGGATTGCGCAGTAGAGGCAGGCTATCAGGTGGTAAAGATTTGGAACATGTGTTTTGCTAGATCTAGCCTGATTAGTGTGTAGAAATTGGAGATTGTATTGAGAGCTTGTGAGAAGCTTTGTGTGATGATTGTTACATGATCTCTATGACATATAATATACAAATAGTTGGCGGTTTTCAGCTTTAAGCTTTCCCATAAATTACTGTGTTCATATGTGTGAATTTTTATGGTTTTAATGTGTGCATGCAATTGATTTTATTTCTGCATATAATGATCAATGGTAGAAGAGATTCTGTATTGTGCATGAAGATAAAATAGTGTATGATCAGGAGAATCTCGATGAATAATATATCAGTTATTCAAATTTCTACATGGTATCAGAGTTGTGTTATAGATTTTCTACATGGAATGAGAGCAGGAATTTTTGGGTGCGCGAGTTTGCAGAGAATATATGAAAATTTTGGTGAAATATTTTCAGAAAAAAATAGCATATTTGGATTCCTTGCAAAAAAATACCCAAATTGAAAAAAAAAATCGGTTGAATCGGAGCTCGGATGAAGGAGATATCGTCGATTTAAAATCAGCTCTTTTGTTAGAAAATTTTGCGACAGCGGGACAATTGCAATGTGCGTGAGACAAGAATATACATGCACTGAGGTACAAGATGCATGCAAAGCTTTGAGGAGCAAAGCAGAGGTTAGTGACTTGGTGTTTGAGAGGGAGCCTCTCAACATGCAGCGTGAGAAGCAGTCTCAGAAGGTTGTGGAGCAGCCACAAATGGAGATGCAGAAGAATCTTTATAGATTTGAAGTAGATGGGATTTCTATGGAGCTTCCTACTGTTGGGAAGTGCAAGAAAGACATGCAATTGAAGCTTGAGAGGGAGAAATATTTGCAAGTAGCTAAGAGTGAACCTCGGGATGTGGAGCAGCCACAAGATGAGGATCATGGAGTGGGAGCAACCACTCATGCAGAGAAATTTCGTGCTAGATGGGCGGAGGGAGTGCATGCAGCTATACCACCAGGTGAGAGGTGGGGTGACATACATGAGTAATCCCAAGAGGATATTTCTGGGTAGGATTCATTGAGATGGCATGGATCTCATGAATTGAACCTGGCTATGAGATGCCCACAGTGCAGCAGTAGCATGATCAGTTGGATTGATGCAGACAGATCAAAGTGACAATGCCGGATACTGGAGCGCGGATCAGAGTTGACAGCAAGTGCAGAGTGCATGGGTGCAAGAGTTCAACAACATAGTGGTTCTTGATGACATGTGTAGTTGGTACCAGTAGAATTCAAAGACTTTGATGATAGATGCATCAGACTGATTGAGTTGTTTGGAGCCTATTCAGTTTCGGAAGAGTTGCAGAGCAGATGCATGGAGTTGCATGGCACTTGTGAAGGTTGCAGGGCGAATGCATGGAGTTGCATGTCACATGCAATGACAGTCCTTTCTTGTTGAGAGGGAGTGTTGAAGATTGCAACAAGAAACAATGAAGGAGGCATCTTGAAACATCATTCCTGATCCTAGTTGGAAAATAATCACCTAAACTAGGTGGGGCCCACATAGGTGATTTTTGTTGCAAAGTCTATTTTTAGACTATGTCTATTTTTAGACATGTCGATCATATTCTATGAGTTGTGGGATGCCATTTGTGGATGGTTGGTCAAGTTGGAAAAATAGATGGATTTCTATTTTTAGACATATTGGGCGGAATCTATTTTTAGATTGCCAATCTAAAAATAGATATGTCGAATATTATTAGCTCTTAATAATGTTTGGACTCTAAACATTATCTTATTCTCTTGGAGCACTTCAGTTGAGTGCACATATGTGGCACGAGAGCTGATAGAATGAATTACGCTATTCCTAAGGGTTAAGTGGAGCTATTGCATGGAGACTTCAGTTATAACTCATGTGAGAGAGTTTGGTGGAGTTGATTGAGGAAGTTAATGGAGTTGTGTTTAGTTTAACTAAGTTAAACATAGTTGAGCGAGTTGTATCTAGTCTAACTGATTGATACACTAGTGAGAGTGGTGTGAATTAATTATTAATTAATTCACTAATTATAAACTCATTAATCAACTAAAGAATACATCAAATAATCAGCAAGGGCGTCATGGAGACCAAAGGATAGATAGTAGTATAGCTGGGAATACTATCATTGTGACTATAGTGATGCATGGTTTGGCTTCCAACACTCAAGAGATGCTCTTTAAGACTCGCGTGAGCAAGGATGGGGTAAATAACTCATCAAGAGTTATTCTTCTGCAAGGATTTGCGCAAGAGAGGCGTGCCATTGGGCATATTAGAGCATGTGTTTTGCTAGATCTAGCTTGATAGTGTGTAGCAATTGAGGGTGTGCATGAGAGCTTGTGAGGAGATTTTGTACTATGATTGTTACATGATCTCCATGACATATAATATACAGATAGTTGGGGTTTTCAGCTTTAAGCTTTCCCATTAAATATCGTGTTCATATGTGTGAATTTTTATGGTTTTAATGTGTGAAGGTAATTGATTTATCTCCGCATATAATTACTTAATATTGGTAATAGATGTATTAAAAAGGTGAAGATAAAATAGTGTGTGATTAGGAGAATATTTGTGAATAATATATCATTATTCAAATTCTACATGGTATCGGAGCTGTGTTATAGATTTTCTACATTGAATGAGAGTAGGAATTTTTGGGTGCGCGAGTTTGCAGAGAATATCTGAAATTTTTGGTGAAATATTTTCAGAAACAAATATCATATTTGGATTCCTTGTGAAAAAATACCCAAATTGAAAAAAAAAATCAGTCGAATCGGAGCTTGGATGAGGGAGATATTGTCGATTTAAAATCAGCTCTTTTGTTAGAAAATTTTGCGATGGCGGGATAATTGCAATGTGCGCGAGCCAAGAATCTACATGCATTGAGGTACAAGATGCATGCAAAGCTTTGAGGAGCAAAGCAGAGGTTAGTGACTTGGTGGTTGAGAGGGAGCCTCTCAACATGTATGACAAGCAAGCTTCTCCTGCATGTTGAGATGTACCCACAATCGAGATGATCAATAATCTTATAGACTTGATGTAGATGCGAGTTCTACAGAGCTTCCTACCATTGGGAAGTGTGAGAAAGCCATGAAATTGACCCTTGAGAGGGATCTGGATTTGCATGCAGGTAAGAGTGAACCTCAGGATGTGGAGCAACCACAAGATGAGGATCATGGAGTGGGAGCAACCACTCATGCAGAGAAATTTCGTGCTAGATGGGCAAAGGGAGTGCATGCACCTATACCACCAAGTAAGTGGTGGGGCGACATGCATGAGTAATCCCAAGAGGAGATTTATGGGCATGATCCATTGAGATGGTGTGGATCTCATGAATTGAACCTGGCTATGAGGTGCCCATAGAGCAGTATTAGCATGATCAGTTGGATTGATGCAGGCAGATCAAAGTGACAGTGTCGGATACTAGAGCGCTGTTCAGAGTTGACAGTAAGTGCAGAGTGCATGTGTGCAGAGTTCAACAGCGCAGTGGTTCCTGATGACATGTGCAGTTGGTACCAGCAGAAGTCGAAGACTTTGATGATAGATGCATCAGACTGATTGATTTGTTTGGAGCATGTTCAGTTTCAGAGGAGTTGCAGAGCAGATGCATGGAGTTGCATGGCGCTTGTGAAGGTTGCAGGGCGAATGCATGGAGTTGCATGTCGCATGCAGTGATAGTCCTTTCTTGTTGAGAGGGAGTGTTGAATATTGCAACAAGAAACAGTGAAGGAGGCATCCTGAAACATCATTCCTGATCCTAGTTGGAAAATAATCACCTAAACTAGGTGGGGCCCACATAGGTGATTTTTGTTGCAAAGTCTATTTTTAGAATATGTCTATTTTTAGACATGTCGATCATATTATATGAGTTGTGGGATGCTATTTGTGGATGGTTGGTCAAGTTGGAAAAATAGATGGATTTATATTTTTAGACATATTGGGCAGAATCTATTTTTAGATTTCCAATCTAAAAATAGATATGTCGAATATTATTAGCTCTTAATAATATTTGGACTCTAAAAATTATCTTATTCTCTTGGAGCACTTCAGTTAAGTGCACAGATGTGGCACATAAGCTGACAAAAGGAATTACACTATTCCTAAGGGTTAAGTGGAGCTATTGCATGGATACTTCAGTTAGAACTCATGTGAGAGAGTTTGGTGGAGTTGATTGAGGAAGTTAATGGAGTTGTGTTCAGTTTAACTAATCTAAACATAGTTGAGCTAGTTGTATCTAGTCTAACTGATTGATACACTAGTGAAAGTGGTGTGAATTAATTATTAATTAATTCACTAATTATAAACTCATTAATCAACTAAAGAATACATCAGTTAACTTCAGTGCATGGACAGTTTCAGTGGAGACCATTGGAGAGATAGGTGAAAGAGCAGTGTGACTATCAGTTGTGACTATAGTGATGCATGGTTTGCATCCAACACTCAGTAGAGATGCCTTTAAAGACTGCGTGAGAAAGGTTGGGGTAATTTGAACTCATCAAGAGTTATTCTTCAACAGGGATTGCGCAGTAGAGGCAGGCTATCAGGTGGCAGAGATTGGAGCATGTGTTTTGCTAGATCTAGCCTGATTAGTGTGTAGTAATTGGAGATTGTACTGAGAGCTTGTGAGGAGCTTTGTATGATGATTGTTACATGATCTCTATGACATATAATATACAGATAGTTGGGGGTTTTCAACTTTAAGCTTTCCCATAAATTACTGTGTTCATATGTGTGAATTTTTATGGTTTTAATGTGTGCATGAAATTGATTTTATTTCCGCATATAATGATCAATGGTAGAATAGATTCTGTATTGTGCATGAAGATAAAATAGTGTGTGATCAAGAGAATCTCGGTGAATAATATATTAGTTATTCAAATTTCTACATGACTTGCTCCTCAGTAACAACTCCTGCCTTAGCTACATCTTTAGTGATTTTGGGTAATAATGATTTAACAAACCATTCCGCCAAAATTTGATCCGGAATGAAAACTTTCACCAAACACCTTCTACGTTGCCATTCGTGAATATGATCAGAAATATACGTGGACGTGGATTTTTTTAGTGAAGTCAATAGTTCCGTGCCATTGTCGTATCTGACAGGCAACTGAAAATGAGTTAAGAAAGCAGTGGCTAACTAATTGAAATTATTAAAAGAGCCTCATGGTAACTCAATGTACCATTTGGTAGCAAGCCCAATAAGAGTTTGTTGAAAAAGACGTAGGCGAATTGAATCATCAATTATTGAATTAGACGCACACCAGAGGTGATAAGTCATAACGTGATTTGACATATCCTCTCCTGACTTACCCTCGAATTTCAGTATATCACTGTGGCATTGGTGGCCAATACAGATGATAGTAAATTGGATCATTCGTAAGGCGTGACAAATCAGGTAAATCCAAACTTGTAATAAATGGTAACTGACGGTTAGGGTCACGAAAACCTTGAGTAACAAGAGCAGTTCTAGGAGGAGGATACCCAGGATAACTGGGAATAAGATTTGCATTAGGAATGGTATAACCTCCTAGGAAACCAAGATTAACTGGACCAAATTGTGGTTGTTGAGGCTGTTGATAAGTATAGCCAAGATACGGTTGATACTGATAAACTGGGTTTTGTGCAACAGGACCGAATTGATACTGTCCCTGGAACAGTTTCTATGTGAATTACGGTTGAATCGTGACAATCGTACTTGTACCAGCTTGTTCCGTAAGTATCTGGACCGAAGTCTGAACTGTAGGTCTTGATTGGCATACAAAGACTTGAGGAATTTGCACGGATGCAGGGATAGAAGAAACCGAAGCTACATATACTCCAGAAATAGGTGTTATAGGTTGAACAGACATTGTAGTAGTTGCAGTAGTTTGAGGCGGAGTCTGAGGTGTACTAGGGCCAGGCTGCTGAACAGAACCATGTGCAGGGATTTGAACGGTAGGCTGGACAAGTTGCTGGGTTGGACCAGAAACCAAAGGCTGTCCAGGTTGACTAGGTAACTGCACATTAGGTTGCATAGTATGTTGAATTTGGGATGGATCCCACACCCTATTCATTCTGGGGTATTGTCTCGTAGAAGGTTGAATATAAGGACCATAGCCTGGTTGAACATAGGGTTGATAATTAAGAAGTAAATTTCTAGCTCCTTGTACAAATGCTTGACATGAAGGTGGTTGGAAACCTTGAGTTGGGTACAGACCTTGAGGTTGATAACCCTGAGGTGCGTACTGAATCTAGGGTTGATAAGAACCCTGAGGGATATATTGAGTCTAGGGTTGACCCTGGGGTATGTACTGTCCTTGATGTTGATAACCTTGAGGTATGTATTGTCCTTGAGGTTGTTCTCAAAAATAATATTGTGCTATAGTTTTTCCTTGGAAAAAATTACCTTGAGGTAGCCCCCCAAGTGATAACTGACTGCCTTGAGGTTTCCTCTTAGGAAATAATTGACTACCTTGAGGTTTCCCCCCAGGCGGTAACTGATTTCCCTGAGGTTGTCCCCCAGACGGTAACTGACTACCTTGAGGTTGAGGATTTGGAATATTACCAGACATCATAAAGATTTTCTCTACGTTCAACGTTTCAGTTTTAATTTCATTAAGACCAGGTGATAATACTTGTTCAATCGGTCGAGGAGCTGCTCCTGAGAAAGTACCAGAAAGAGCCTGGTACCCCGAAGGAACAGAAGGACCACCGTGTAAAAATGCTTCCGGTGTTTGGGAAAACATAGATGACTCTCCTGACATGATAGATGAAGGATAGTAACCTTTGGGCGTAGGATGAAAATGAATTCGAGGTGGTGAAAAAGCAAGACCTGGGTTTTCTAAAAAGTTTGTCAAAGATAAATACCAAGCGTCACTTCTAATAGGGCTGTAGAAAATGGATTCACGCTCCCTAAGATTCAAATACTGAGGGGATTCGGGAAGAGATACCTCTTCGTCTGGACTGACAAGTTCTTCAATAGAAATAAGGCCATATGGAAGATCTTCAGTAACAATATTTCTTACCCTAGGTGAACCAGGATCGCTAGAAGTTGGAGTAATAAATCCTGAGGATGTTTCCAAAACAGAAGGTTCAGTGTCAGGTTTAGAAGTTTCAGGTTCTTTAGCTAGTTCACTGGAAGGAGAAATACTACCAGTAACTTCAGAAACTGAAATAGACTCTTGGATATGTTCTGTCGTGGGTATTTGATGATCATGATGAACAACTATAGATGAAATTTCGAATTCTGTTGATCTAATTCTACCGCTACTAGATGATACTAGAGCACGCAGCCCTTCAAGCTGACTTGGTGTAAACTTAGGGGGCTTACCCTAAAGTCTCTGGGATTGTCTCGGTAATTCTTCCACGATTAAATATTAATAAATCACACGCAAACAAAGAAAATTTCAATAAAAACACCTAAAGTCTCTAAAGAAACAAACAGCTGAAGCACATGCCTAAAAAATCTAAGAGTTCAAACCACGCACAAACACTGTAACTTCCCATACTAAAAACACTAGTTGGTGATGAATTCCAACTTAGTAGAAGTTTAATACAGAAAGGGCAGTTGGAACAGTTACCCCGACAACCTGCTTAATGAAACAGACTGGCACAAGTTTCTTCACAAAACCATCTCGTGCAAAGAAAACCCCCTAGAGAGTCTAAGTGAGTCTAGTCGACGTCTGCTCTAGGTATACTGAGATCTTTCCTTCACCGTCACCTTAGGAAATAATCTTAAGCTTATGGACACTAAGGTTACCAACAATAACAAATACAATTGGGGGAACAGTCTACGATCCGATCCCACGCTCAAGGGCAGAGTAACAAAGCTCAATCCCCTTGAAGGCTCCTCAACATGGTCAATCCGAGGTTTACCATTTTTAATGCGCGTAGATCTTCTATCTTTCCCAATGAAACAGAATTTATTGTCTCAAAGGTTGAGACATGATCTCATGATTAACTCCTTTAAGAGAAGCTTCCCAGATTGTACCAGTTACAATTGGATTTATTTCCTAACGCAAGATTTATCTACTTGTTTTTTTTTACTATCTTGGAGAATTAAATACTCCCTTCTCCAAGATACTAGCCTAAGCTATATTGGTGATAAGAGCCCTAGAAACAGAAAATATTACTAGATCAATTTTAATTAAGCATTGTTTTTATGGGATATTCTTTAATTCAATAGGTATGGAAATGAAACTTTGATGGTGTAAAGACTCAACTTCCAAATACACTAAAAAATGCACCTAAAATGATAAACAATTCATTTTTCTTTCAATGAAATTCTAGCTAAAGAAAGAGTTCGAGAATGCAATTCCTTTAAGAAACAATTCTTTTTTTGAACATGAAGAATAAATGAAAAGAAAATATTTTTGTTTTTTCAATAAGAACTCAAAACAAGACAAATAATCAATGCTCACAATAAATCCCTTTCTCTTTCAAAACTCAAAACTACAGAAAACAAGTTTTCTTTCAAAAGAAATTTACAAGTTCTAAAAAGCACTCAAAACTACGAAAAACTAATTTTGAGATCTACAAACTTTGAAAATCTAATTGAATAAAAGATTTTTTATTTTTTTGAGAATGATTTTATTAGTTGTTCAGTAAACTAAGGATTCATTTTCCCAGAATAAAAAATAAATCAAAAAACATCTAGATATGTTTTCTTTTGTAAAAATGAAATTCAGAACTTATAACGAAGTTTGTTCAAAGATTTGCAAAGAGAAAACTAGATCTATTTCTCAAAAAGAATGAATTTCACAACCAAGTCAGACTCATCAAGAAGATAAAAGATACCAAGGTGATCTAAGATACTTTTAAGCTTCTAATCTTTGGGTCACTACAGAGACAAAGCGAAAACCACTCTCAAAATGCAAAACTTCTAGAAAATCATTCAAAAAAAAAGTGCTATGAAATTCATTCACAAGAGATTTTCGACAGAAAACATACAGATTTGGGCAGACACTAAGAATCCTAAATCAAATCTAAACTAAAATGAAAGAAGAAATATAAGTTTTTCAAGACTTTTAATAGGGTCTGAAACGATGTGCGGTCCCCAGAAAAGTTCAAGAAAAACAAAAAAGACTTCAAAAATTTTCAAAGCAAAGTAAATCTAAGTTACCCAAGCCCGTACAAATCAATCAAAAATCAGAAAAAATCATTTTCTCAAATAAAAAAAAAGGAAAATAAAAACAATTTCTTTCCCCAGCGGAGTCGCCAATTTGTTGGCCAGATAAATTGATCTTGCGGACAAGATCGATCTCCCTAGTGTCAGAAGACAATCTAGCAACAAACGAACAACTAAGTTTGTCTTTCTCTAAATATATTTGTTTTAAAAGTAAATGCTATGAAGGTGTCGATCCTACCTTAGATCCAAATGGTTATTTGTAACCGTAGTTCTTCCGTCGCATCAATAATTCTTCCGTCGCAACAATAATCCTTCCGTCGCAATAAGAGTTCTTCCATCGCAACAATAGTTCTTTCGTCGCAAAAAAGTGTCGTCTTTCTTCGCAACAAAGTGTCGTATTTTTTCGCAACAAAGTTTCATCTTTCGTCACAACAAAGTTTTGTCTTTTGTCGCAAAAAAGTGTCGTCTTTAAAGACTTGCAATCACAAACAAGAAAATATTAAATAGCACCCGTATAAAAAATAATTATAAAACATACCTATCATAGTGATCAAGGAAACTATGAAATAAACGATCAAATGACAACTTATTGAAATAAACAATCAAATGACAATTTATTGAGAAAAACAAAACTTGATTGTATTAATCTTAAAATAACATAAGAACCTTACAACCTTAGCCTTGATGTTGAACATGCCTTCTCGGGGTCCGAAGAAGGAGTCTCCTCTACTTTGATAAGTCTTGCACTCTTCCTCCAGGAGCACATAGAGGCATGTGATATTTACTCACAAAAGCTCAGCAGAAAGAAGTCTAAATCTCAACAGCACTTCACCTCAATCATGCACTAAAGCTTGAACTCCCTTTGAGGCTACCAAATGCATATTTTTATAGAGCAGATGAGGAGGTTAGGGTTCCACCTATGAAGGGATAGAATCCTCCTTAAAAGGGATAGGCTCCTCACATCAAGGTGTTAGCTCCTTAAGGTGTGGGATGCATGAACCTTATTAGAGCATACTCATCCCCAAAAAAATCTCACCCAAAAGCTTCTATAATTGACCAAAAAACAACTTTTTACTTTGGTTTCTCACCCTTTTGACTTTAAAGGGGGTACACAAGCATTACATAGAGAAACTTCATTCTGGAACGCATTTCTGCTTCACATTACCTGCGTACCCTAGCCAGGAACGCAGGTAAGCTTCACATTACCTACGTACCCAGGGTTTTGGAGCTTTTTAGGGTTTTTTATCCTATTTTAGGGCTTGACATGAGGAGTAGAGGTTGTAAGACTTGTAGAGGAGGTAAGTATGAGTGACAATGAACTCATACAATCAGCAGAATGTCAAGGTGACATTTTTTAGTGCAACACTAATGCCATATCTACAATGTGGCTCTGGGAATGCTGATATATAAGCCCAAGTGATGGGAATGATCCCTCACCTTGTTCTCCAGCTGAAGTACTGAAGATAACTTCCACCTTCCAAAATGATCTTTGGAAATTTGCAGATTTCTAAATATGGATGTTCTGTAGAAATTAGAGAAGAGGTGTGGTGCCAATGCCTGATGTAGAATGAAGAACAATCCTCTTTCTGGAGCTACTTAAGAAAGAGGTGGGATTCCCTCCCGGGAACACCCTGTGCTAAACAACACCTGCAATATTTGCTAAACAACCCAAGAATGCAGTGGAATGTCACTTGAAAATTTCAGATCTAAAAGATCATACATTAAATAATCCAAGATCCTTTCACCTTTTCCTTCATCTCCTTTATAATGTTTGAGCCTTCCCAAGCCTTGGCCCTAATCTCAACTGTGCAGTCACATGTGAACAATATCCTCCAAGTGGGACTACGCTGTTTGACCATATCAACCAACAATTCTAGGTGTAAAGTACACCTCCTCCATCATGTGTGCTTCATTTGCACATGATCTTCCATCACTTGATCATGAATGCTTAATGATCCTTTGTTTGACATCTTCAAGATCTTAGTTGACTGAATCAACCCTCCATGATCTCTCTCATTAAATGAGACATGATCTCCAATCTCATTCACATTAGTAGTTGCTCAACTACCTAATTTTGTAGATCTAGGCTAAATTAATCCACATTCACACACACAAGTGGATATATATTCTTATTGAGGATTGTGGGTCCCTCCACCCTTTTATTTACTTTATTCATTAATAAAGTCAAGGAATATTCCAAATATGATGTGAAAATTTGGGAATATAACAGTCCCCCCCGGAAAAATGTTGCTTGTCCTCATGCAACTCCAAAAGTAGATGCAAAGCTATCTATTCCCCTCCAAATGGCATCCACATAAGGAAGAATTCCTCCATTTGCTAAAAAAGGTTATGCATGTTTGGTTCCAAAGTTTTCTTTTAAAAACATAAAGAATGACTTCTAACTGTATGGTTAGATGTCCTCCTTCCATCATGAAGTACCAAGTGACAAACATATGATATCCAACATCATCATCACTATATGAGGTGCATAAAATAAGGTGGTTCTCTTCACAAAGGAAAAGCTCCATCACACAATACATTTCTCCATCCCATGTTTCATGAATTAGATTGAGCATTGTTATGCTCTCATTCTTAGCCATTTTGGCCTTATTGGATCCAAAATTCATCATTCCAAATTTTTGCAAAAGAAGAAGGGAAGGAGTAACATGGGTAGACAGAGATGTAAAATCATATTCCCCTAACAGTAACCATCGGAGTAAGGCCATTTGATTCCATCCTCCATCTCCTCCATGTAAGATGGACAAGTCAAACTCCCCCAAAAGCAACCAAAGCAACAAGAGATCTTGGTGCTTCTTCTCCTCCTCATGTACACGATGAAGCAAAAACATACTAATGGACATATGAAATGTCACATCAGCCCAATAAAAATATACATCATCAATGCACATATTGAGAGCCTCATGCCAAGATTTACCCAAGACAAGACACATAGACATAGGAGATGTCATGTGGTGGCCATTCTCTTTTAAGTGAAACAAAATTGAACATGCCTTCTTTTGCTGCATACTGTCATTGATATACCAGGCATGAATCAGAAAATCATGAGCTATTGGGTGGTAACCATACTCACGCAAGAGCAGCCAGCACAACCATGCCTCCTTCCTCAATTCATATATGTATTTCAAAGCATGGATCAAAGAAATAAGAGCCTTTGGAGAGTGACAAAAATATCCCAATGGCAACCAACGTAACCAAGCACGATGGCCCATATAAATCTGCAAGTGGTTTTACAACCCCTTGCTTATCATCCTTACCCATTCACTCCCATGTGGATGATGAATGAGGTACTGCAAAATCATGGCATCCTCCCTTTGTAGAATACCATACTCCCCAAAATGTTGAAGAACTTTGAACTTCATGAAATGTTGAAATGCATATATAATGAGATCTCTTAATGAGATTCTCTCTCCACCAAAGGCCCTCCAAGACCAAAGAAGTTTTGGATTTGCTGCAAGTAGAAGTTTCTCTCTGAGCAGTGAAATTCTCATCGAGAAAGTGTCATCTAGAAAGGAGAAAACGTTTCTCATCTCAAGATGTCTACCATTTGTCATCTTCATCTCCATTGCTTCATGATTGAAGCTACCTCCAAAATTCTCCAAGAATGATGGGGCCCTTTCTTTGTCACAGCCACTAAGTGACAGCACTGTAGATCTGCAAGGCAATACATATGCTGTCTCAAAGTAAGGCACAATACTAATCTCATAATCAACCATTTTACATAGGATAATGCTAATCCCATTTTCTGAAACTCTGCATATCAACTCAAAGGGTTGAATGTAGCTCAAAAATGATGAATAGGGATAGTTTTCAGTCTCCTCCTTGTTTAGACCAAGGGTCCTCTGCGTTGTGATATGTCTCTGCTTCAAATAAGAATATTGTTCTAATCCTTGGTTATCCATTGATCTTGGAACAATATGTGCTGAAATATTTTTCATACCTTGGATCAACTGATATGTGGGAATCTCTTAACAGAACACAAGACTTCCTGCAACCGGGACAATAGTGTCTCCAACTGCTAGTAAGAGTGATGGCCTCTTTTCTTCAAGTGTACCAGCACTGGTATCTCCCTCCTCTTCCTCATGCATCTCCTAAATCATGCATGGGACTCTATGTGTCAAGAGCTCAAGACCATCTTGCAAGATTGCAATTGTCTCTTGTCCAGATACAAGTACTTCTGCAGTAGGTGGTGAAAGTATTGATCTCTTTTCCAGAGTGAAAATATTGACATTCTACTTGGTTTTATTGAGAGATGTATCTTTGTGGCTCATCTCTGTCTTCTTCTCATCAAACTCTTTCCTCAACTTGTGAAAGAAATCTGAATACTTGGTCACCTTTGCATGCTCTATGTGCCCAAACCACCAATCTTCTGCTTCATCCAAGAGATGAAGTGCTGCAATTTGAATAGCCTCTTCTGCAGCCACAAGATTCAGCTTGAAAAATGAATCTAACTACCTCCTCCAAGCCTTGACATTGCTTGAGGAAGATCCATCAAATGTAGGAAAATAAAATCTATTATGCCTCTTTCTTCTATTGCTGCTATAGGATCCTCTTTCTTCTTTGATTTTGAAGAATTTTTGGAGAGTTAGCTTCTCCTTGAATTCTCTAGATTGTGCTTTGTACTCTTCAAGATACAAGCTGAGAGTCTCATGAGTCTCAGGTTCATTCCTTTCTTCACTTATATACCTCTCACCTTCTTCAAAGAAATTGGGCATATAGGATCTATGAGGAGATCTAGGATTCTCCGATCTTCTTTTCTGCTGATAGGAAGTACTTTCCTCATCACATCTTCTTCTTGGATCTTCTCTCTGTTCTTCCTCCTTTATTTGATTGACCTCCTTGGAGAGATCTTGCATGGATCTAAACAAAGGAGTGATAGATTTTTCATCCTCCATGATATATTTCATCTATCTATACTTCTTTCAATGCACAAGATGAAGTGTCTACAAATTGAGCCAAAGATCATGATTTAATACCACTGTAATGTCCAAAAAGGGAGTATGCAGTAATACTTCACACAATATAAGAACTTACAACAAGATAAACAATAAATCTAAGTACACATCTAAATATGCAGGAAGAGATGAGCCATTTTATTATATTGGAGAAGATTCAATTACAAAAGTACAAAATGTAGGTAGATCTAGCCAAGAAGATGAGCTAGGATCACCCTGAAAACATGCATACAACAGGTACATCGTAACTGTGGAGGCATTGAAGTAAATACTGCGTATTCCTTTTAGCTGAACATGAGCATATAAGTGCAAGCTGAAAAGGATAATGCATATCTACTCAAATCTGGAGCTTTGATGATGCCAAGATTCAAGATCTGGCAAATGTGACGGATTCCCAATATAACCCAAAAAGGATTTTCCAAATTTGCAACTTTGAAAAAATCACCTCCCTAGGGTTTGATCCTTGATCTGCTAGGAAATACAGATATGAATCTAGATCTAAAGAATAGATGGCTGAAATGTGTGCTCAGATCATATCTAAGCTTGAAGCGCTGATCCCTTCCTCAGATCTATGAGCTATAAGCTCTAGATCTAGCTTCTCAATCCTCCAATGATGATAGCAGCTGCTGCAACACATCCGCCTCTAAAAACTGCGCTGTGAGGGAAAGAGAGGCCTTATGCATGCTAAAAAATGATGCAATAAACTCCAGGATGATGGCAAGACTAATGGCAATGTGAGGGAATGATCCCTCATAGGATTGGTAGCGGAAATACTAGCAACTTCCTTCCTCCCTTTAGATCTGTAAGGTAGACAACGTAATTCCTGAAGGAAGTACTGCTGCTGGGAGGTCGATAAATTTTGGCCTGATGCCAGATCTGTAATGTGGCTCTGGGAGTGCTGATATATAAGCCCAAGTGATGGGAATAATCCCTCACCTTTTTCTCCAGCTGAAGTACTGAAGACAACTTCCACCTTCCAAATTGATCTTCAGAAATTTGCAAATTTCTGAATATGGATGTTCTGCAGAAATTAGAGAAGAGATGTGGCACCAATGCCTGATGAAGAATTAAGAACAATCCTCTTTCCGGAGCTACCCAAGAAAGAGGTGGGATTCCCGCCTGGAAACACCCTGTGCTAAATAGCACCTGCAATCTCTGCTAAACAACCCAAGAATGTAGTGGAATGTCACTTGAAAATTCCAGATCTAAAAGATCATAAATCAAATAATCCAAGATCCTTTCACCTTTGCCTTCATATCCTTTATAATGTTTGAGCCTTCCCAAGCCTTAGCCCTAATCTCAACTGCGTAGTCACATGTGGACAAGATCCTCCAAGTGGGGTTGCGTTGTTTGACCAAATGAACCAACAAGTCTAGGTGCAATGTACACCTCCTCCATCATGTGTGCTTCATTTTCACATGATCTTCCATCACTTGATCATGAATGCTCAATGATCCTTTGTTTGAAATCTTCAAGATCTTAGTTGTCTGAATCAACCCTCCATGATCTCTCTCATTAAATGAGACATGATCTCCAATCTCTTTCACATTAGTAGTTGCTCAACTACCTCATTTTGTAGATCTAGGCTAAATTAATCCACATTCACACACACAAGTGGATATTTATTCTTATTGAGGATTGTGGGTCCCTCCACCCTTTTATTTACTTAATTCATTAAGAAATTCAAGGACTCTAATATTCCAAATATGATGTGAAAATTTGGGAATATTACATCTCATTATAAATATAATACAAAGATTTGCAATCATATCAGAAGAGTAATGAAAAATATTCTTTTTTTTGTTGATCATCAGGAAAAATTATTCATTTACAAGTTTCAGGATCCTTTTGTCAACTTGCTGCAGTCATCAAGAGAGGAAAGCACAGATGTTGGGAAAATTTTAAAATCAAGGTACGAATATTACCTATAGTAGAGTAGTAATGTATTAGATGGGATGTAAATTAATATGTATTCATATGAAGATCCTTTTGTATCATTCTTGAGGTCAGCTAGTGGGCTCATGCTTTGTAATATCATTAAGATTCAATCTGTTGACAAGTTTTCATGGGAGTTTCCTTTTAGTAGTTTTCCCTTCTTGCTCATGAGCAAGCACTTACAGAGAATTCAAATAGCAGAAAAAATGCTTACATGGTTGCATTGGCTATTCCATTTCACTTGATCATGTGATGTATGGATAAGTTAGAGTTGGTGTGATGAATAAGCTAAATTCTCAACATATTTTTTAAATAGTATCTTCTGGTAAAGTTTGCAGGTAGTCTACAGTTCAGTTTTGAGTCAGTTAGTTTATCATGTCAAGTTTTCAATATTCAATTTTGTTTTTAAATTTTAACTACATGCCCAATGGTTACGCTACTTGGTCTATGGTTTTCTTGACACCTCCAAGGAGCTGCCATCCCTAGCTGGAGCCAATGTTAGTGTTAGTATTTGTATCCTGTAACCACTAATCAAATGGACTCTTATAATCTATTCTTAGGGTCCCATAGTCAAATTTTTGTCATTTCACTAAGCCTTCAAGCAAAAATTTGGTCACTGGGTATTAGGTCTAGGACTGTTTCCACTCTTTCCAAAATTTTAAATTGCTGGTTCATGTCATTAAATAAGTTGAGTGTATCATCATTCAAAGGTTTTAATCATCATTTCAGTCATCTCCATCATGATTTCATTCAGTTAAGAATTTCCATTAGGTCATGTGTGCTTCATTTGCACATGATCTTCCATCACTTGATCATGAATGCTCAATGATCCTTTGTTTGACATCTTCAAGATCTTAGTTGACTGAATCAAAACTCCATGATCTCTCTCATTAAATGAGACATGATCTACAATCTCATTCACATTAGAAGTTTCTCAACTACCTCATTTTGCAGATCTAGGCTAAATTAATCCACATTCACACACACAAGTGGATATTTATTCTTATTGAGGATTGTGGGTCCCTCCACCCTTTTATTTACTTAATTCATTAAGAAAGTCAAGGACTCTAATATTCCAAAAATGATGTGAAAATTTGGAAATATTATAGTCTCCCCCAAAAAAATGTTGCTTGTCCTCAAGCAACTCCAAAGGTAGATGCAAAGCCATATATTCCCCTCCAAATGGCATCCACATAAGGAAGGCTTCCTCCATTTGCTACAAAAGGTTATGCATGTCTGGTTCCAAAGTTGTCTTTTAAAAACATAAAGAATGACTTCTAACTATATGGTTAGATGTCCCCCTTCCATCATGATGTACCAAGTGACAACCATATGATGTCCAACATCATCATCACTACATGAGGTGCATAAAATAAGGTGGTTCTCTTCACAAAGGAAAAGCTCCATCACAAAATACATGTCTCCATCCCATGTTTCATGAATTAGATTGAGCATTTTTATGCTCTCATTCTTAGCCCTGTTGGCCTTATTGGATCCAAACTTCATCATTCCAAAGTTTTGCAAGAGAAGAAGGGAAGGATTAACATGGGTAGACAGAGATGTCAAACCGTATTCCCCTAAAAATAACCATCGGAGTAAGGCCATTTGATGCCATCGTCAATCTCCTCCATGTAAGATGGACAAGCCAAACTCCCCCAAAAGCAACCAAAGCAACAAGAGATCTTGGTGCTTCTTCTCCTCCTCATGTGCATCATGAATCAAAAACATACTAATGGACATATGAAATGTCACATCATCCCAATACAAAGACACATCATCAATGCACATATTGAGAGCCTCATGCCAAGATTTACCCAAGACAAAACACATAGACATAGGAGATGTCATGTGGTGGCCAATATCTTTTAAGTGAAACAAAATTGAACATGCCTTCTTTTTCTGCATACTATCATTGATATACCAGGCATGAATTAGAAAATCATGAGCTATTGGGTGGTAACCATACTCACCCAGGAGTAGCCAGCGCATCCATGCTTCATTCCTCATTTCATTTATGTTTTTCAAAGCATGGATCAGAAAAATAAGAGCCTTTAGAGAGTGACATAAATCTCCTAATGGAAACAAACATAACCAAGCATGCTGGCCCATACAAATCTGCAAGTGGTTTTTCAACCCCTTGCTTATTATCCTTACCCATTCACTCCCATGTGGATGATGGATGAGGTACTGCAAAATCATGGCATCCTCCCTTTGTAGAATACCATCCTCCCCAAACTGTTGAAGAACTTTGCACTTCATGAAATGCTGAAATGCATCTCTAATGAGATCTCTTAATGAGATTCTCTCTCCACCAAAGGTCCTCCAAAACCAAAGAAGTTTTGGATTTGCTGCAAGTAGAAGTTTCTCTCTGAGCAGTGAAATTCTCATTGAGAAAGTGTCATCTAGAAAGGAGAAAAAGTTTCTCATCTAAAGATGTCTACCATTTGTCATCTTCATCTCCATTGCTTCATGATTGAAGCTACCTCCAAATTGCTCCAAGAATGATGGGGCTCTTTCTTTGTCACAACCGCTAAGTGACAACGCTATAGATCTGCAAGGTAATACATCTGCTGTCTCAAAGTAAGGCACAATACTGACCTCATAATCAACCATTGTACCTAGGATAATGCTAATCCCATTTTCTGAAACTCTACATCTCAACTCAAAGGGTTGAATGTAGCTCAACAATGATGAATAGGGATAGTTTTTAGTCTCCTCCTTGTTTATACCAAATGTTCTTTGTGTTGTGATATGTCTCTGCTTCAAATCAGCATTTTGTTCTAATCCTTGGTTATGCCTTGATCTTGGAAAAATATGTGTTGAAATCTTATGCATACCTTGGATCAACTGATATGTGGGAATCTCTTGAAAGAACACAAGAGCTCCTCCAACTGGGACAATAGTGTCTACAATTGCTGGTAAGAGTGATGACCTCTATTATTCAAGTGTACTAGCGCTAGTATCTCCCTCCTCTTCCTCATGCATCTCCTAAATCATGCATGGGACTCTATGTGTCAAGAGCTCAAGACCATCTTGAAAGATTGCAATTGTCTCTTGTCCAGATACAAGTACTTCTGTAGCAGGTGGTGAAAGTAGTGACCTCTTGTCCAGAGTGACAAGATTCACATTCTCCTTGGTCTTCTTGGGAGATGTCTCTTTGTGGCTCATCTCTATCTTCTTCTCATCAAACTCCTTCCTAAACTTGTGAAAGAAATATGAATACTTCGTCACATTTGCATGCTCTATGTGCCCAAACCACCAATCTTCTTCTTCATCCAAGAGATGAAGTGTTGCAATTTGAACAACCTCTTCTTTAGCCACAAGATGCAGCTTGAAAAATGAATCTAACTCCCTCCTCCAAGCCTTGACATTGCTTGCGGAAGATCCATCAAATGTAGGCAAATAGAATATATTATGCCTTTTTCTTCTATTGCTGCTATAAGATCCTCTTTCTTCTTTGATTTTATATAATTTTTGGAGAGTTAGCTTCTACTTGAATGATCTAGACTGTGCTTTGTACTCTTCAAGATACAGGCTGAGAGTCTCATGAGTCTCAGGTTCATTCCTTTCTTCACTTCTATACCTCTCACCTTCTTCAAATAAAGTGGGCATAGAAGATCTATGAGGAGATCTAGGATTCTCCAGTCTTCTTTTCTGCTGATAGGAATTACTTTCCTCATCACTTCTTCTTCTTAGACTTCTCTCTGTTCTTCCTCCTTTATTTGATTGACCTCCTTGGAGAGATCTTCATGGATCTAAAGAAAGGAGTGACAGATTTTCCATCCTCCATGATAGATCTCGTCTATCTGTTCTTCTTTCAATGCACAAGATAAAGTGTCCACAAGTTGAGCCAAAGATCATGCTTTGATACCACTGTATTATCCCAAAAGGGAGAATGCAGTAATACTTCACACAATATAAGAACTTACAGCAAGATAAACAATAAATCTAAGTACACATCGGAATATGCAGGAAGAGTTGAGCCATTTTATTATATTGGAGAAGATTCAGTTACACAAGTACAGAATGTATGTAGATCTAGCCAAGAAGATGAGCTAGGATCACCCTGAAAACATGCATACAAGAGGTACAATGTAACTGTGGAGGCACTGAAGTAAATACTGCACAGTCCTTTCAGCTGAACATGAGCATATAAGTGCATGTTGAAAAGGATAATGCATATATACTCAAGTCCAAAGATTTGATGATGCCAAGATTCAAGATCTGGCCAATGTGACGGATTCCCAAGATAACCCATAAAGGATTTTCTAGATCTGCAACTTTGGAAAAATCAACTCCCTAGGGTTTGATCCTTGATCTGCTAGGAAATACAGATCTGAAGCTAGATCTAAATAATAGATGGTTGAAATGTCTGCTTAGATCAGATCTAAGCTTGAAGGGCTGATCCCTTCCTCAGTTCTATGAGCTATAAGCTCTAGATCTAGCTTCTCAATCCTCCAATGATGATAGCAGCTGCTGCAACACAACTGCCTCTAAAAACTGCGCTATGAGGGAAAGAGAGGCCTTATGACTACTGAAAATTGCTGCAATAAACTCTAGGCTAATGGCAAGACTGATGGCTATGTGAGGGAATGATCCCTCACAGGATTGCTATCGGAAATACTAGCAACTTCCTTCCTCCCTTTAGATCTGCAAAGTAGACATCGTAATTCCTCAAGGAAGTACTGCTGTTGGGAGGTCAATAAATTTTAGTCTGATGAAAGATCTACATTGTGGCTATGGGAGCACTGATATATAAGCCCAAGTGATGGGAATAATCCCTCACCTTGTTCTCTAGCTGAAGTACTAAAGACAACTTCCACCTTCCAAACTGATCTTCAGAAATCTACATATTTCTGAATATGGATGTTCTAGAGAAAGTAGAGAAGAGATGTGGCAACAATTCCTGATGTAGCATGAAGAAAAATCCTCTTTCTGGAGCTACTCAAGAATGAGGTGGGATTCCCGCCCGAGAACACCCTGTGCTAAACAACACCTGCAATCTCTGCTAAACAACCTAAGAATATAGTGGAATGTCACTTGACAATTCCAGATCTAAAAGATCATACATAAAATAATCCAAGATCCTTTCACCTTTGCCTTCATCTCTTTTATAATGTTTTACCCTTCCCAAGCCTTGGCCCTAATCTCAATTGCGTAGTCACATGTGGAAAATATCCTCCAAGTGGGATTGCGCTGTTTGACCAAATCAACCAACAAATCTAGGTGCAATGTACACCTCCTCCATCATGTGTGCTTCATTTTCACATTATCTTCCATCACTTGATCATGAATGCTCAATGATCCTTTGTTTGACATCTTCAAGATCTTAGTTGATTGAATCAACCCTCCATGATCTCTCTCATTAAATGAGACATGATCTCCAATCTCATTCACATTAGTAGTTGCTCAACTACCTCATTTTGCAGATCTAGGCTAAATTAATCCACATTCACACACACAAGTGGATATTTATTCTTATTGAGGATTGTGGGTCCCTCCACCATTTTATTTACTTAATTCATTAAGAAAGCCAAGGACTCTAATATTCCAAATATGATGTGAAAATTTGGGAATATTACATCTCATTAGAAATATAATACAAATATTTGCAGTCATATCAGGAGAGTAATGATTTTTTTTTTTTGATCATTAGGAAAAATTATTCATTTATGAGTTTCAGGATCCTTTTGTCAACTTTCTACAGTCAACAAGAGAGGAAAGCACGGATGTTGGGAAAATTTTAAAATCAAGGTACGAAGATTACCTATAGTAGAGTAGTAATGTATTAGATGGGATGTAAATTAATATGTATTCATATGAAGATCCTTTTGTAACATTCTTGAGGTCAGCTGGTGGGCTCATGCTTTGCAATATCATTAAGATTCAATCTATTGACAAGTTTTCATGGGAGTTTCCTTTTAGTAGTTTTCCCTTCTTGCTCATGAGCAAGCACTTACGGAGAATTCAAAAGGAAGAAAAAATTCTTACATGGTTGCATTGGCTATTCCATTTCACTTGATCATGTGATGTATGGATTAGTTAGAGCAGGTGTGATGAATAAGCTAAATTCTAAACATATTTTTTAAATACTATCTTCTGGTAAAGTTTGCAGTTAGTCTACAGTTCAGTTTCGAGTCATTCAGTTTATCATGTCAAGTTTTCAATGTTCAGTTTTGTTTTTAAATTTTAACTACATGTCCAATGGTTACGCTACTTGGTCTATGGTGTTCTTGACACCTCCAAGGAGCTGCCATCCCCAGTTGGAGCCAATGTTAGTGTCAGTATTTGCATCCTATCACCACTGATCAAATGGAATCTTATCATCTCTTCTTAGGGTCCCATAGTCAAATTTTTGTCATTTCACTAAGCCTTCAAGCAAAAATTTGGTCACGGGGTATTAGGTCTAGGACTGTTTCCACTCTTTCCAAAATTTTAAATTGCTAGTTCATGTCATTAAATAAGCTGAGTGTATCATCATTCAAAGGTTTTCATCATCATTTCTATCATCTCCATCATAATTTCATTTAGTTAATATTTTCCATTAGGTCATTAGGTTTTCAAGGTCACCAAATTGCCATTTCATGCATAAAAATCTAGAAAATTGGAGTGGTAATAGGCAAGTATCTTTAATAAATTTTGATTTCAAATGTGTTGGAAATATGATGCAGAGTGTTGTCCTTGATGGCAACCTACTTGATAAAGATGACGGCAACCTACTTGATGAAGTTGTCTTTGGATAACAACCTGTTTGATGATGATGTAAATCTGATGTGAAGATTGTTGGCGTGTGCTGTCTTTGATGGTAATCTAATTGATGAGATGAGAATTGGCTATATGATGTGATGTTGTCTTTGGATAGCAACCTGTTTGATGAAGTTGTTTTTGATGGAAACTGACTTGATGAGTTGCAACCTATGTGTCAAATATGTACAGATGATGTATCTACAGATCAGCTAAGGAGTACAGAAGAAAGGAACTTCAGAAAGGGCCAGAGCAATGATGAATAAGACATGTCACTATGCATACGCAGGTTTGTTTAGGCGAAGTAGCATATGTACGTGGAAAAGTACATGCTAAGTCGCGTATGCCTAATTGCACTTTAAATTTTTAAAACCAGGGGACTTTACCATCCAGGAATACCATCGGAAGTAATGTGGTTTTGGCTTATGGTATTGAAAAAGGCTAAATCTATATAAGGAGAAGAAAATCATTGTGAAAAGTGTGTGCAAGTGTTTGGGCTCTAATGAATACTTCACTCTGAAGTATATCTGTATGGAATGGGTAACAGTTGAATGATTGATATGAATTAATGCACCCATGAAGAAAATAATGAAGAGGGATCTCCAGATCTGAAATGTCTATGTATATTCTAAATCTGATGAAGAAATGTTTAGATCTGTGATCTGGCGAATCTTTGCTGAAGTGAAGGATGAATTTTGAGTTGTCTATCTGATATGAAGAACTGCACAGTCCTGAAAAGTTACAAATCTATATGGGGGTTCGCTTCATAAAAGGTGCGTATATACGCGGGTTAGATGAATGAAAAGTGCGTATGAGCAGTTAGGGTTTTCTGAAGAATGCACACGCGGGTTGGTCTACATGAAAGTGCATATACACACGACTTCAATGAATAAAAATAGCGTATGATATTTGAATTAATGAAGTTCTGGGTTAAGTTTACATCTGCATATCTATTATGAAGTCTGGGTTAGCTCTGATATTCTGGTTACAGTGGTCTCACTGTTCTGTATGAAGCAATGGGAAAAGTATGATTGTTGATAAGTGAAGGGTTGTGTTGAAGCTATTTGATCCAGTTTGAAAATTGATGAAACGTGGTCTGCAGTGGTGCTGAGGGTCGAAGCCTTCAGTCAGGGGGTTGTAGCTCCCTTCCAGGAGAGGTTGGTAAACGAGAGCAGGGGGTCGTAACTCCTTTCCATGAGAGGCTGGTAAACGAGTACAGGGGGTTGTAGCTCCCTTCAAGGAGAGGCTGGTAAACGAGAGAAGGTTGTAACCTTCTGCAGGTGGGTGCCTGCGTGCTGCTATGAGTTTGCACCAATACATGGTTGTAAGAAGTTTTATTTATAATAAATATTGAAGACTGAGACGACGAAAGCGGTGGTTTTCTCCCGAATTGGGTTTCCACCTAAAATCCTGGTGTTCATGTGTGTTTCTTATGTGTGATGATTATTCTGTTCTTTCTGCACCTGTTTACTATTTTCTAAAACATCTCATGAATGAATAATGCAATGATCTAAGTTAAGAATTAAATGCGTAATTAGATCTCTGGACATACGCGAGTTCTGTAAAGGATATCCGTGTATATACGCGAGTTGGCTTCAGGAAAGTAGCGTATGGGTTTTTAGAAAGGAAAAAGTAAAAAGTTTTATTGTCTGCACTAAATACTGATTCCCCCCCCCCCCTCTTAGTATTTTTCCCAAAAAAATTTAATTCATGTATTTATATGTAATAATGATTCTAAGGTTCCAAAGTTTCAAAAGGTTCCTAAAGTTCAAAGGGCTAAAAGAAAAGGTAAATTGGTGAGGTGGGCCATCCTACCTCATTAATTTCTAAGACATCAAAAGTAAAATATAAAAGTCTATGGAGGAGCTAAAGTAAACTTATTTTTTCTCTTCATGTCTTATGTTCTCCTTGAAATTATTATTGCCTAAATCTACCTCAGGCTGAAATAAGGCATAGTTCAAGGTAACATCAAACCACACTCAGTCTGGTAGCTAGCCCTACCAGATCAGGAGAGGGCTCTCTCCAGGTCAATCTTAGCAAAAATAATGAATAGGGCTTGAGATGAATTGAAATAAAGGCTTATTTTAGGCTAGGTATATAAGTAAAGGAGTTTGATTTTGATTTTGGGGGTTTTTTTGGAAACAAAGGGAAAGGCAGTTTGGGTTCGGGGATGAGGCCTAGTTTTTATAGAGTTCTGAATGGGGAAAGGAAGGCAATTGTTTTGATGCTTTGGATTGAATGAATGGATAGTTCAGACCAGTGAGGAGCTGAAGAGGGAAAGAGGCTTTCAGGAATCCTCTTCAAACAGATGAAAACATGGAAAATTAAACAAAACTGAAGGCAGAGCAAAGCAATCTAATGAATTCCACCTTTATCACTCATTTGTTTAATTTAAGAAGAAAGGAGAAGGGAAATTATACACATAAACATAAATGAACTTACAATAACATAGAGAAAAACACCATCAAAACACAGAGCCACATGGATCCCAAAGAGTGTTGCAAACCCTGGTCTATTCCTTTGCCAAAATTGCAGAGATGAAATGTACAATGAAGTGCCAAGCAATCCCAAGTGTCCAACCCTGAAAATGACTGAAGAAATACATGATATAGACAAGCCTAACTCATCCCAATGCCTCTAGGGGTCGAGCTCATCATTCTAGGAACTATTTCAACCATATATAAACTAAGAACTGGAAAATAGGCAATGAAACAACTTGCTCTATATGATAGGAAACTGATTCATTCACTTACATTTCAATTTTTGGTGAATGAATCTACTAAGATGAGTAAAAATTTGCCAAAATTACATCAAAGTCATAAAATTACATCAAGTTACATCAAGAGTTACATGAAAAAGTCAAACTAGCCAAAACTAGGCGAAAATCTG
Source organism: Pinus albicaulis (assembly GCA_034641835.2). Taxonomy (NCBI): domain Eukaryota; kingdom Viridiplantae; phylum Streptophyta; class Pinopsida; order Pinales; family Pinaceae; genus Pinus; species Pinus albicaulis. Next base: position 747,978,725 of record CM076572.1, read on the forward strand.
AGCTGCTGAGTGAAAAATAGGCCAAATTTCCCAATGCGTCGCGCCTGAAATCTCTATGCATAACACAACTTTGAGGCTGATTTTGAGAGCCTTCCCAAAGTCTAAATTGCATGCAGGATAGCTCGTTGGAAATCTCCGCCTGTCAAATTTCCAGACAAAGTGGAATTTCTGAATTTGGTTGCCATTTTCCCCTCCAAATATCCAATCTCCCAACACTGCTTCCTGTGTGTCCAAAAAGTGGCAGAAAGGCCATTTTTAGGGTGTTTTTGACCCTTTAGGCAACCCAAAACTTGTCAAAATCCTTAGGTAATGGGTAGGAATGCATAAATTTTGATTAAAAATCCAGAAATGCAAATTTTTCCTTCAAAGGAGTTGCCAATTATAAGCGTGCGCCAAGTGGCGCTACGTGTCGGACAGGAAAATCTTTGTTTAGGCCAAAAAATTCAAAATTGACAAAATTTTTCCCAAATTTCTTGAAATTTGGGCTGAATGTCCACAATCAAGCACTATTCTGGGCCAAAGAAGCTTCGATGAAAATTTGGAGTCTATCATGCCTTTTGCGATGCTTTAGTGCCCTTCTTAGCCTTGCTTTCAGGATCTTGATCCTTGCTTTGCAAACATGATTTCGTGCCCAATAATGGTTCTTCATGTGCCTGAGCATGCTATTTTCCTTGTTTTCCTTCTCTAATAGCTTCTCAAGATGAATATTGACCCTCTCAAGCCAAGTCTCTCTATCAGCCTCAATCTCTTGCTCAATGGGTGTCATCTCGGTTTGGCTTCTTTGGGTAGTTTGCCGGTTTTCATGGATGTTTTGCAACTCCATGATTGTTTGCTGATCCTCCAACTATTTGCTTCACTACTCCAGGTAATTTATGATCCATTTGGCTATTTTTAAATTGACGGTCAATGTGTCAATCTTCGCCTTCTGCTCCTGAATGGTCTCCCTCAAATTTGAGCTTGGAGAGCTCAAATCCTCATCAATAAGTATGAAATCAGTATCCTAGCCTCCTGAAGGGCCCTCATCCTGCATAGGCCTCTTACCTCTGTCTTGTACCTGTACTTGTGCTGCTGATGGCCGCCTTCCACCCCAGGTGGAGATAGTACTCGTCAGGCTGCTGCAAATAATACTCTAGTGCCTCTCTGATAAGTAACAAACACTGGCACAATGATAGGCTCTGTCTTGTGACCTTCAGGTTGATGAGAAGGTTCACCTGGCTCATGAACAACCTCCGGAGGAACCTAAGGAGCTATGAAGAAATCATGGGAAATGAAATACTCCCATGAAATACCCTGCAATCCAAGCTGATGTACAACCACGATCTTGATGAGTGAATAGTGATAAATACTGTTGTACTGCTACTCGGGAGTTTTCTTCTGCACAAGAGTAGTGATTCTCTCGATATTCTGGCACATAAAATAAGGTATGTTCATCATCCTCACTCTAGTGAAATGCATAAATAACCTGATGTGGTAGGCATAGAGGCATGAAAACCGGCCCTCACAATTGAAATATCTGATAATGAGTTTCATTAGAGGCGCATAGGATTCCTTTAGGAACCGGAATGGGAACACTCTGCTGAGCTGCCTCAAAAATCTAGGCCTGATGTATGGTTCATAATGCACTCTGTCCACCTGTTGTCTTTTATTCCACTGTTCACCCACATTTGGTATTCCGGTTGCTTGAGAGATGGTTTCCGGCGTTAAAGTGAAATTTACACCAGCAAGAGTTACCTGACCATCATGTAAATGCAATACAAACAAATGAGCCAACTCTTGATGATGATGGATCCTAGCAATCATCTCACAATACTGATAGCATGACTGCTCTCGAAAACATGCCATGGCAAGTGGGCATGCCTGCAATTGAGTCAATGAGGTGGGCTCTTCTCTCACATGTTTGCCACCTTTACGAGGCCTTCTAGGAGCATGTAGCTCAGTGGTAGAATCACTATCTCTGTCATAGGATGTATCAGTGTCTATCTCCATGATGTCCATGCAAGGTGTATGTTGGCTTATATGAGAGTAAAATGAGAATTTGGTGCTTTGTTTCAATTTCCAAATATGTGTCAAAGGGAGGGACTGTAGGAGAAATAAGGTAGTGGGAACAATGGGATTTAATTAAGTGATAATTTGCCTTTTGGAATTTTGACAAATGTAGGGACAATGGACAACCACTTGACTATTTGGGAAAATTGAGGTTTGGGAATTTTTATAAGTGAGATGGGAAAGGGAGAGTGATATAAATGAAATGGCTTAGGGATAGGGATAATGGGAATGAGATGATATGAGTGGGTTTAGGGATGTAAGGGGATAGGGGATGTATTGATAGTATAATAGTGAGAGTAGGAATAAACAGTGAGGAATGAACAAGTTTGGCACCAAAACAATTTTTAAAACTTCAACTTAAAAACCCTAAGGAGGCACTTCAACAAGAGGATAGGGTTTATAGTTTTGGCATTCAAATTCTCCAAAACGCATTTTCAAATACTTGTAAATGACAACTACAGTCTCACATGAACTTACTTGGACAAATTAGACCGAGTGAATTGGAATTTTTTGGAGGCAATGACAAAACTTTGGGTGTCGGCCCTCTGCACCCTGATAATGGCCCAGTGCACTGCGACCCTTGTATGTGCCGCGCTCAACCAGTGTGCCGCGCCCAACTCCCAGTGCGCCGCGATAGTAAACTTTACCACAGTTTCGGCCTCTAACGCTAGCTTCACTTCCTCCACTATTTTCTTTGGATCTTTGATGAATTTGGCGTGCAAATTAAGTCTTGAATTTGAAAAGATATTATATATACAAAGGATTTTGGTTTTTGATTCGGAAAACCCACTTTGTAAAGTCTGAAAACTTTGGCACTTTTCACATAAACTCTGTTTTTGTTTCCTTTATGATTTTTGAGCTGAATGATGAACTTCTTGTCTATCTTTGCAGGGATAGTTGGCATGGGATTTTAGCAAAGGTGACCAGGGCTGTGCCTGAAGAACTTTACAACTGAAAAACTTTGAAAATTACATTGCATTTATTACAAAAGGATAAAATAGACAACTTTTCTTCAAAACAGAGTTTTGAAGAAAAATCATTATCAAGCATTATGACGATGAAATTTTTGCGATGAAAACCTATTTCGAACCTCCCTCATGTGCCTGCTGACATTATTAGTCATTTTGAAGACTAAATTAACGAAACCCTAGACCTAATGAGACTAAAAACCTAAAATGAATCTTGGCTGACCAAGAGACCAAACATGACTGCAAATGACTGTAAATGATTTTGATAGACAAACATAGACCAACAGGTACATGACATGAGGTATATGAGTGACAAGACCCTACCTTCAGATGATCCATACTCCTAATGGAATGCAACTGACTGAACTAAGTGAGACACCTAAAATGAAATGCAACAAGAGAAATTTGATCTCTGACGGAGGGATGAAGATACCGACTCTAACATTGGCTCCAATGGGGATGGTAGCTCCTTGGAGGTGCCAAGAACTACAGATTTCTGGGAGAGTAGGAAGTGCCTTCGTCCATTGGGCTATGGAGTCCATAACTTTGACAAATCATGACTCATTTTATTGACTGAAAATTGACTCAAACTGACTCAATCTTGAAACCAAAATGACTGAAAAACCTGACTCGACAAATGAAAACCAAAGATGAAATCAATATTCAGAGTTATAGCCTTCACCTCGGGCCCCAGATTGAAGAAAATATCACATCACACACTTGCAATGAAACTGAAATAAACGGTATGTACAGTGACAATGTAAACAACAGAAAACATTTCAGAAATGATACTGCTTGAGCAGCCGACCATTGACCGGCCCTCCTGGACAATCTTCCTCGTTCATCTCTTTCAGAAGAAAAGCATTCTCACCCTGATATGCAGCAATTTAAAGGGTACTTTCCTGATATTTTCAAACTTACCATGCTTACCCTTTTCCTCGTTTATTGCATCCCATTTCAGCACCACTTATTCCATTTGAAACTTGTCCGCTTTTGCTTTCCTGTCGTATACTTTATTAATTCTCTCTTGCAACTTGAACGTGTTTTGAAAAACTTCTTCTCTTGTCTGCTGCAAATGGATCATTTGATTTATTCTTCTTTTCATATGATCATATTCACTGCCAACTTCCTGTAGAAGTTTGACCACTGGAACTGTGAGAGAGGTAGGAAACACCGTGTCAAATCCATATACTAGCTCAAAATGGGACATACCAATGGATTTCTTCTGACTCACTCGGTCTGCCCAAAGTGCATTGACTAACTTCTTATGCCAACCTTTCTTGTTTATTTCCAGCAAATTTTTAATGATGTTGACCAAAGATTTGTTGGAAGACTTTGCCAATCCGTTGCCTTGTGGATGATAAGCAATTGAGTGTCCCAAAATTATGTGATACTTGTTACAAAACTCAACCATTCTTTTTGATTTGAAAGCTGCTGCGCTATCAGTAATTAACTTATTCGGGCAACCCAAACGAGACAAAATATTATTCTCAAGGAACAAAATTATTATCGAATCTGTGGCCTGCCTGGTGGGAATCACTTCAATCCATTTCATGAAATAATATATCGCTGTGAGGATCCACCTATGCTGAGCTGAAGAAGTGGGATGGATCTCGCCAATGAAATTCAAACCCCACTGTTGAAAAGGAGCACTTACCTCAATGGGCTTAAGCAGCAAAGGCTACAATTTCTTCCTCCCTTCAAAAATCCGACATTCATGACATCTTTTGACAGTCTTATACACATCAACAAAAAGTTTCGGCCAATAATATCCCGCTCTCAAAATTTTTTTGGCCGTTGTTTTCCAAAAAAGGTGACCCCCGCAATCTCCCTTATGAAAATCCTCCATAACTTGCTTTGCTTCTTCTTCAACCAAAAAATTCAGCGAAACACCACCAGGATCTTTCCAATAGAGTGAATTATTCAAAATAAAAAACTTAGCAGCCTTCAATTTCAGAGTTCTACTTTTGTTTCTAGCCATGCAGGGCGGTGGTGAAAAATTTTGAAGCACATATACAATATCTGAATACCAAGGAGAAAGCACAAAGATTTCTGATACCTGAACTGATGAAGTTTCCTCATTCTCCTCGGACATAGCGGCAATGAGATTAATTTCCAAGGCATGTAAATTTGATTCAACCATTAGCTTAGCCAGCCCTTGTCCTTTGATAAGCTTTGTAGGCTTTATCTTCACATCATACTCCAACAAGGCAGCAATCCATTTGCCCCGTCTCCCTTCTGGATCTGTTTTCACTAAAACATCCTTAACAGCAGCATTAGGAACATAAGCAAGAATATGAGAATGCAGAATATATACTCGAAAATATTTCAACGCTTTCACTAAAGAAAGAGCTTGCTTTTCAATGATGTTATACTTTAAGGCTGCATCTCTTATGGTTCGGCTGAAAAAAGCAATTGGTTTTTCATGCTCATCTCTTTTCTACATCAATACTGCTGCCATAGTATGCTCCGAAGCAAATGAAAACAAAATAAAATCCTGAGTATAATTCGGGCTGATCAAAACCAGAGCTAAAGAAAGAACCAATTTTACTAAATTGAAAGATTTTACAGCCTCCTCGGTCCACTTCAATATGCTATCTTTCTTAAGCATGTTTGTAATCTCTCTTAGATGTTCGGCAATATTAGGCACAAAGCGGCGTAAGAAATTCATCTTACCATTGAATGATTGGATCTCCTTTTTGTTCCAGGGAAGATAAATTTGCTGAATAGCTTCTACTCGAGCTGGATCAATGCGGATGCCATCCTTTGAGATAATATGACCAAGTTTGCCTTCATCCATGGAAAACAAACTCTTCTTCAGATTGAGTGACACACCATACTTTCTACATCGCTAAAAAACAATCTTCAAATGGTAAAGGTGCTCTTCATCAGAATTAGAAAAGACTGTCAGATCATCAAGATACACAAATAGAACAATATCTTTCTCATTTGCAAATGCCATATCCATTGCCCGCTGAAATGTCACACCAACATTCTTTAAACCAAAAGGCATTTTAGCATAATGGAAAGTTCCCCACGGAGTGGTGAATGCTGTTTTGTCTCTATCATCCTCATGGACCAAAATTTGGTTATACCCGGAATAACCATCGAGTAGCGACATACAAGATGCTCCAACTACTCGCTGAAGTATGTGATCCATTTTGGGCAACGGATAATTATCTTTCAAAGAAACCTTATTCAGATTCCTAAAATCAATGCAAAAATGAATCTCACATGTCTTCTTGCGTACGGGCACCAAATTGGAAATCCAATATGAAAACCTTATGGGAACGATGATACCAGCCTTGTACAATCGATTGACTTCCTTCTCAATTGAGGGCAGCAACTTTGGATTTATTCTTCTCAACTTCTGCTTGAAAGGCTTTTGATTTGGCTTAATTGGAATGGTGTGCTGAATTATGTTGGTATCATATGTCTTCAAATCTGAATAGTCCCAAGCAAATACATCAGCAAAAGAAGACAATAAACTAACATATTTTTCTTTTACCTTCGGTGGCAATGCTTTGGAAAATTTCACCATCTTTGGATTTTCAGCTGATCCAATGTTCACATCTTCAACTCCCTTTTCGGTTGGCCGCAAGGTCAGTTTTTGAGCTACGTCATCTTGATCGAAGAGATCCTATAAAGGTATCAAACCTTTAGGAATGACATTATCCTTCAGCTGCAAAACTTCCATCTGATTTACTTGCACATCAGCCTCACCATCATCATGCTCCATATCAATTGAAGTGTCTTTGAATTTTCCTTCATTTTGCAGAAATTCATCGATTTCATCATCATTTTGGAATACTTTCCAATATCTTTGATTGTCTGGGATAGTCGGACGATGTTTCACATGAATTTCAAATTTGTTACTTGAGTTCTTTCTGCCTTTGCAAGTGCATCTGCAATACCATTCTAAATACGAGGGACACAAGTCAAAGTATAGTCTGAAAACAATTTCAAGATATCAAGAAAAACATTTCGGTAAGCCCGCATTCGAGGATGTTTAGCTTGGTATTCACCTTTCACTTGCTTAATTACCAACTCGGAGTCGCCATACACTGTAATCCTCTTAGCATTCAACTTTCTGAGAATTTTCAGACCAGCAATCAAAGCTTCGTATTTAGCCTCATTATTCGAACAATCAAAAGCTAATTTATAAGAACAGATCCTTACATTACTCGGTACCTTGTTTGGGGTGGAAAAATGGCTACGTACCCAAATTCCAATTCCAACACCATCACTTCCTACTGCACCATCAAAATCCATGGTTCACAAACCATCTTCATCTTCTTCCAAGTGCTGAAATTTTGTTTGCTCTGTTATTTCTACTTGCTGTCCATCAACTTTTTGCTGCTGTCGGAACGCTGATTGCTCAACGGAACTTTCAAGCTTTTGTCTCTATTTCTTTATGACCTCTCTGAAATTCTCGGTCATTTTTGGAATGTCTTCTACTTCAACTAACTGACTATTTACATCATTGAAACTATCTGAATACAAAACAAATGACTCTAAATCTGTATGTACATAATTGATTGGATGATTTACCAGTTTCTCCTTGCTAGTAATCATATACTTCATATTTTTCTCCCGATACAGTTTCCTCATCTGACCAAATACAGGAATGGTAGCATAGGAGAAATCAAGATGCAATGTTCCCTTCAGTTTCGTTCCCCAAGATCTGGAAAGAAGCATGCCAAATCTAGGAGGAATATCCGCCACAACCACATCCATCAAAACATTCTTAGTCGGAATCTGATCTAAACTAACCACCAAATCTTTGATAATCCCAATGCATCTTACTTTGCTAGAATTGAAAGAATAAAGATAATGATACTTCCTAGTGATGTCCAATCCCAATTTCTCCATGATTTCTCTTGGCATGAGATTATGAGATGCTCCGGAATCAAACATGGCATTATGTAACACAAAATCATGCAATCTAAGGCTGATATAAAAAGGAGGCACATCAATATCTGGAGACTCACCATCCAATGCTGGTCCAAATATCAACTCAGGTTGATCATCTTCCACATTCACCATATCATACATTGGATCGAAATTCAAAATTTTAGACACCTGACCCTTATAACTGCTATTCTTCATCAATTCAGTCAAAGGAATGGAAACTTTTAACTTAGCAATTTCACTCTCTAAGTTAAAAACTAAAGTTTTTTCTACCTCTTTGGCTGGAACATCCTTCTTTTCAACTTTCTCCCTTGATACAATTGGTTGATTGGATCTTTCATTTGCTGATGGGGATTTTCTAGTAGTGGGATCAGCTATCTCTTTTCCCTTCTTTTGTGCAACGGGTGAATCATTATTTGGTGCTGAAACTTCCTTTCTCTTTTGGATTGGATTGATAGGCACATCTCTATTTCTGAGTGAATATTGATGCTGATGGGTGGACAAAACATTCATATAACCTCTCTGATATTCATCCGACTCTTCTTCAAGAGCTGTCTCATTTGCCAAGATGAAATCCTCGTCTTTTTGTACAACTGAAATTTCTGCATACTCCTCATCTTCAGTGATAAAATTTGGCAAATCATCAAGTGTAGAGAAGTGATTCTCTTTCCCTATTACATTATCTTCATCATCTGATTCCAGACCAACAAAATTCTGCTGTAAAGGTGTCTTTACCCGCTGTTGTACTGCTGGTTCTTGTGCTCGCTGCTCTCATTGTTTGATCCTGAATTGTGGTTGATGCTGACCACTGAAGTTAGGATTTCTGATCTACGATTCAAGCTTATCAAGTGTCAATCTTTCAATCATATTTTCCACCTTGCGGAGTACTTGATCTAAAGTAGAAGCCTCTTCCTTTATTGCTACTTTCTTTTCAGCTTTCAATCTAGCTCTCTTGTCATTCAAATTAGCTTCAACACTCACTGCAATTTTCTGCATGTCCTCTAAAGTGGACGGATCTATTTCTCTTAATTGATAGGCCATGTCCGGATCAAAACCATCTGGAAACTTAAGCAAATCCGACCTCCTAGATGGCCTTAAATCATCAGGAATTGCATTGTAAACCGCATTGAATCTAATACAATAATCTTGGAAAGACTCACCAACATTCTGCTTTATCTTGGTATATATTCAGAAGTGATTTGAAGAGGATCTTTCTTTACTTCCCATAGATCCAAGAATTGTCTCTGAAGCTCAGCCAATGTAGCAATACTTTTAGGTTGCAAAGCTTTGAACCATTTTCTCACTTCTCCTCCAAAGGTTTGCACAAATAATATCATGGTCACATTTTCTGCATCAATTTCATGAAGGTCAAAGAAATCTGCCATTCTATCAACATGTTGCTGAGCAGGAACACTTTGAGGAGTACCATCAAACAATGGAATCTTGCTTTGATAATCAGCGGGCATGTCATCCAAGTTTTGAGGCAACACAAGGGGTGCAAATTGGGCAGCCATTGCTCTTGGTGGATTTACAATCGGATTTGGAAATATGGAAGGAGTCAAAGCAGTTGATGTATGAGGTGTGGATGGAGGTGAAACTACTACAAATTGTTGATTAGAAATAGATGGTTGCAAGGGAATGGTAGGAATGAAAGGAGGCTCGGTATGAACTTGTGAATCGGAAGTAACTGCTGATGGCCCAAGTGTTTCGGATGCAGACTCTATAAACTCGGGAATGTTTTTTGCCACAATGGAATTTTGAATATTCAAGATGTAACTGTCAATGGATCTATTAGCCTGTTCAATTTCAAGATACTTGATAAAGTCTGGATTTATGATAGTAGAACCAATAGCACTTTTAGACTTCGTCTCAAACAACGACAACTCAAATTTTTCATCAAATTCAAGATCTTCAAGGTACTCAAAAACAACAGGACATGAATGAGATTTAAATAGAGGAATCACAGGACTTTCTTGACGAAGGATTCTTGAAATAAGATTGGGATTTTCATACACTGGAGGTGGATCGGGATCCAGATTTTCTCTAGTATGTCTTCTGGAAGCCAGTGTGTTGAATTATTTTCAAATATCGAAGGGACAAAACCAACTTTTTCAACCTAACAAATTCTAGACTCATCACCCAAAAGTCTAGAACGATCTGATGTACTGGAGGCAATTTACAAGTCAAGTGTCACGTTTACAAACTAGACCAGAGATTGATTGAAGCAGCGTTTATCTACTTTCGCTAATGCAAAGCACGAGCATTTCGAAGGCTACCTGGCATAACTTTAGGCTTCGTCTGTAGCTTATAAAACAAATAACACTAACAAGCAAACCATTTCTTCCCCAGTATGGTCTCCACTATGTTATTGCCTAAAATCTACCTCAGGCTGAAAGAAGGCAGAGTTCAGGGTAACATCAAACCACGCTTAGTTTGGTAGCTATCCCTACCAGATCAGGAGAGGGCTCTCTCCAGGTCAATCTCAGCAAAAATAATCAATAGGGCTTGAGATGACTTGAAATAAAGGCTGATTTTAGGCTAGGTATATAAGTAAAGGAGTTTGATTTTGATTTTGGGGGTTTTTTTGGAAACAAAGGGAAAGGCAGTTTGGGTTCGGGGATGAGGCCTAGTTTTTACAGAGTTTTGAATGGGGCAAGGAAGGAAATTGTTTTGATGCTTTGGATTGAATTAATGGATAGTTTAGACCGGTTAGGAGCTAAAGAGGGCAAGAGGCTTTCAAGAATCCTCTTCAAATAGATGAAAACATGGAAAATTAAACAAAACTGAAGGCAAAGCAAAGCAATCTAATGAATTCCACCTTTATCACTCATTTGTTTAATTTAAGAAGAAAGGAGAAGGGAAATGATACACCTAAACATCAATGAACTTAAAATCACATAGAGAAACACACCATCAAAACACAGAGCCACATGGATCCCAAAGAGTGCTGCAAACCCTGGTCTATTCCTTTGCCAAAATTGTAGAGATGAAATGTACAATGAAGTGACAAGCAATCCCAAGTGTCCAACCCTGAAAATGACTGAAGAAATACATGATATAGACAAGCCCAACTCATCCCCATGCCTCTAGGGGTCGATCTCATCATTCTAGGAGTTTTTTCAACCATATCTAAACTAAGAACTGGAAAATAGGCAATGAAACAACTTGCCTCTATATGATAGGAAACTGATTCATTCACTTACATTTCACTTTTTGGTGAATGAATCTACTAAGATGAGTAAAAATGTGCCAAAATTACATCAAATTCATGAAATTACATCAAGTTACATCAAGAGTTACATGAAAAAGTCAAACTAGCCAAAACTAGGCAAAAATCTGAGCTGCCGAGTGAAAAATAGGCCAAATTTCCCAATGCGCCGCGCCTGAAATCTCTATGCGTAGCACAACTTTGAGGCTGATTTTGAGGGCCTTCCTGAAGTCAAAATTGAGTGCAGGATAGCTCGTTGGAAAGCTCGGCCTGTCAAATTTCCAGACAAAGTGGAATTTCTGAATTTGGTTGCCATTTTCCCCTCCAAAAATCCAATCTCCCAACACTTCTTCCTATGTGTCCAAAAAGTGGCAGAAAGGCCATTTTTAGGGTGTTTTTGACCCTTTAGGCAACCAAAAAATTGTCAAAATCCTTAGGTAATGGGTAGACATGCATAAATTTTGATGAAAAATCTAGAAATGCAAAGTTTTTCTCCAAAGGAGCTGCCAATTATAAGCGCCCGCCAAGTGGTGCTACGCGTTGGGCAGGAAAATCTGTGTTTAGGCCAAAAAATTTCCCAAATTTCTTGAAATTTGGGCTGAATGTCCACCATCAAGCACTATGCTGGGCCAAAGAAGCTTCAGACAAAATTTGGAGCCTATCATGCCTTTTGCGATGCTTTAGTGCCCTTCTTAGCCTTGCTTTCAGGATCTTGATCCTCGCTTTGCAAACATGATTTCATGCCCAATAATGGTTCTTCATGTGCCTGAGCATGTTATTTTCCTTTTTTTCCTTCTCCAAAAACTTCCCAAGATGAATATTTACCCTCTCAAGCCAAGTCTCTCTATCAGCCTCAATCTCCCGCTCAATGGGTGTCATCTCGGTTTGGCTTCTTTGGGCAGCTTGCCGGTTTTCACGGATGTTTTGCAACTCCATGATTTTTTGATAATACTCCAACTATTTTTTTCGCTACTCCAGGTAATTTATGATCCACTGGGCTCTTTGTAACTTGACGGTCAATGTGTCAATCTCCACCTTCTGCTCTTGAATGGTCACCCTCAACTTTGAGCTTGGAGAGCTCAAATCCTCATCAATAAGTATGAAATCAGTATCCTGGCCTCCTGAAGGGACCTCACCCTGCATAGGCCTCTTACCTCTGTCCTGTACCTATACCTGTGCTGCTGATGACAGAAACAAGACCCCTTCCACCCCAGGTGGAGATAGTACTCGTCGGGCTGTTGCAAATAATACTCTGGTGCCTCTCTGATAAGTAACAAGCATTGGAACAATGATAGGCTCTGTCTCGTGACCTTCAAGCTGATGAGAAGGTTCTCCTGGCTCATGAAAAACCTCTGAAGGAACCTGAGGAGCTGTGAAGAAATCATGGGAAATGAAATCCTCCCATGAAATACCCTGCAATCCAAGCTGATGTCCAACCACGATCTTGATAAGTGCATAGTGATAAATACTATTGTACTGTTGCTCGGGAGTTTTCTTCTGCACAAGAGTGGTCATTCTCTCGATATTCCGACACATAAAATAAGGTATGTTCATCATCCTCACTCTAGTGAAATGCATAAATAACCTGATGTGGTAGGCATAGAGGCGTGAAAACCGGCTCTCACAACTGAAATATCTGATAATGAGTTTCATCAGAGGCGCATAGGATTGATTTAGGAACCGGAATGGGAACACCCTACTGAGCTGCCTCACAAAGCTAGGCTTGATGTATGGTTCATAATGCACTCTGTCCACCTGCTATATTTTTTTCCACTGTTCACCCACATTTGGTATTCCGGTTGCTTGAGAGATGGTTTCCGGTGTCAAAGTGAAATTTACACTAGCAAGAGTTACCTGACCATCATGTAAATGAAATACAAACAAACGAGCCAACTCCTGATGATGATGGATCCTAGCAATCATCTCACAATACTGATATCATGAATTCTCTTGAAAACATGCCATGGCAAGTGGGCATGCCTGCAATTGAGTCAATGAGGTGGGATCTTCTCTCACATGTTTGCCACCTTTACGAGGCCTTCTAGGTGCATGTAGCTTAGTGGTAGAATCACTATCTCTGTCATAGGATGGATCAGTGCCTGTCTCCATGATGTCCATGCAAGGTGTATGTTGGCTTATATGAGAGGAAAATGAGAATTTGGTGCTTTGTTTCAATTGCCAAATATGTGTTAAAGGGAGGGACTGTAGGAGATATAGGGCAGTGGGAACAATGAGATTTAATTAATTGATAATTTTCCTTTTGGAATTTTGACAAATGTAGGGACAATGGGCAGCCACTTGACTGTTTGGGAAACTTGGGGTTTGGGAATTTTTATAAGTGAGATGGGAAAGGGAGAGTGATAGAAATGAAATGGCTTAGGGATAGGGATAATGGGAATGAGATGATGTGAGTGGGTTTAGGGATGTAAGGGGATAGGGGATGTATTGATAGTATAATAGTGAGAGGAGGAATAAACAGTGAGGAATGAACAAGTTTGGCACCAAAACATTTTTTAAAACTTCAACTTCAAAACCCTAAGGAGGCACTTCAACAAGAGGATAGGGTTTATAGTTTTGGCATTCAAATTTTCCAAAATGCATTTTCAAATACTTGTAAATGACAACTACAGTCTCACATGAACTTACTTGGACAAATTAGACCAAGTGATTTGGAATTTTTTGGAGGCAATGACAAAAATATGGGTGTCGGCCCTGTGCGCCGCGACAGTGGCCCATTGTGCTGCAACCCTTGTATGTGCCAAGCCAGTTCAAAAATCCACATAGGTGAGTGGCCCTATGCGCCGCGCTCAACCAGTGCGCCGTGCCCAATGCCCAGTGTGCCGCGACAGTAAACTTCACCACAGTTTCGACCTCTAACGCTAGCTTCACTTCCTCCACTATTTTCTTTGGCTCTTTGATGACTTTGGCGTGCAAATGAAGTCTTGAATTTGAAAAGATATTATATATACAAAGGATTTTGATTTTTGATTTGGAAAACCCACTTTGTAAAGTCTGAAAACTTTGGCACTTTTCACATAAACTTTGTTTTTGTTTCCTTTGTGATTTTTGAGCTGAATGATGAACTTCTTGTGTGTCTTTGCAGGGATAGTTGGCGTGGGATTTTAGCAAAGGTGACCAGGGCTACACCTGAATAACTTTACAACTGAAAATATTTGAAAATTACATTGCATTTATTACAAAAGGATAAAATAGACAATTTTTCTTCAAAACAGAGTTTTGAAGAAAAATCATTATCAAGCATTATGACGATGAAATTTTTGCAATGAAAACCTATTTCGAACCTCCCCCATGTGTCTGTTGAAATTATTAGTCATTTTGAAGATTAAATTAACGAAACCCTAGACCTAATGAGACTAAAACCCTAAAATGACTCTTGGCTGACCAAGAGACCAAACATGACTACAAATGACTGTAAATGATTTTGATAGACAGACACAGACTAGCGGGTACATGACATGAGGGATATGAGTGACAAGACCCTACCGTCAGATGATCTATGCTCCTAATGGAATGCAGCTGACTGAAATTTGTGAGACACATAAAATGAAATGCAACAAGAGAAATTTGATCTCTGACGGAGGGATGAAGATACCGACTCTAACATACATCACCATGAAAATCAAGAGAAGGCGAAATTTGTGAGAGGAGGGTTTTTTTCTGAATTTTCAGAGAGGTGTGACCTTTCTGGTCAGGCGCGACCTTTTCACGACCTTTCTGCTAGGTGCGACCTTTCTACGACCCTTTCGTGGCCTTTTTGTGACATTTCTGCAGAATTACCAGGGTTTTGAAATGAAATTTTTCTTCATGGTTTCAGGGAAAAATTTAGAGTTTTTCTAGGCTCCAAAGATTTTTCAAAGGTCCATTAAGGTTCAATAATCACTTTCAGTCAAGAAAATCACCTAGCAAACCTTCATGGATAAAATAAACACTTCTCCTGGTATTAGTCCCATTGTTTCTCCTAGGAAAAAAACACCATCACAGTCAATGTCTACACAACCAATGGAGCTTGAATCATCAAGAAAAAAGGCTGAGATTTTAGCTTAGGCCTGAGATAATCTCACCTATAAGAGAGGTAGGAGGCTTGTGTTTGATCCTCAAAAAGAGGAAGGGGCCAAGCCTATTTCACTACAGGGATCACCATTAGCATTGCATGAGACATCCATGCATGATGAGGAGGAACATGATTTTATTTGGTTGAATTGGATGATCATGATGACCAGGAAAAATTGCAAAGAAAAATCAAAGACAAGGATGCTCAAATCAAAGAGCTCCAAGATAACTTAGCAAGGGCTCAATTTGTCATCTAATTTCTTGAGTAGGAAAACAATCAATTGAAGATAAATCAATTGATTTTGGAGAGGAGGTTGTTTGAGGAAAATAAATAGGAAAGGTGAAAAATAATGGCTAAAATTGATGAACATGAAAACCAAGTGAAGAGGAAGAGGCCAAGAAATATGGGTCTCAAGAAGGCACTGCAAAAAAACAAAGAATAAAACCCTATAAATGAGCAACTCACTTTTGAGGAGAGGATGGCTAAAGAAATCAATGAAGACAAGGAATTTTAGCTTGAAAAGGTTAAAAATAAATTGGAAAAGCTCTTGGAGAATGCAAATAGGGATAATAATATCCACAAATGCATGGCTTCTCGCTACCAAACCAGATATTAGATTGAACAAGTCAAATTTGAACAAATGAGAATAAGACTGCAAGAGGTCCAAGATAAGCAAAGGGAGACAAGAAAAATAGGAAAATGAGTGAAATTGGTGGCTAAAACAACCTTGGATGTTTAGCCTATCATCTAGAGCAGTTAAGGAACAAATTCTGAAAATTTTGGAGTAGATTTATTTTTTTAAAATTTTGCAGAAAATGACACATGGAACAGTCATGCCGAGGTGCGATCCTTTTTCCCTGGGCATCCAAATGAAATTTTCTCTACATGGATGGATAGATATTGATGTTTAAATGCTAAATATGAATCTATTTTTCCATGAAATCTTATAATTTTGATGAAAAACTTAGAAAACCTCACATTTTCATGCTTCTACCACTAAATCTGGACTTGCGCGACCTTTTTGAGTAAGGTTGGAAAAATCAGGTTTTGGAGGCCTTCCCGTGGGAATGTTTGGATTTTGATTGGTCATTGGAAAGAAGACACATGTGGCTACTTGAACCGACTTTCATAATTAAATTTTGATTCCTAAAAGTCAATCAAACACATTTCTCAACTGGTGCGACCTTTTTGCGACCTTTCTACTAATTCATGTTTTGATGCATTCTAGTGCGACCTTTTTTCTCCTGGTGTGATCCATATGATATAGAAACATTTTGATGCACTGAATGATAGAAATTTGATGTCTTGTAATCAATTTAGTTTATTTTAAGCTTATTAGTAAGTTTTTTCCTCAGTATATGGGGAAATTTGTAATTAATGAGGAGATAAGATCTCCTAAACTTTGTCTAAAATCTTGGAAGCTGTTTCAACTATCCTAGTATTTAGTTGAGGACTCATAAAAGAAATTTATGATGAGCCTAGAATATGATTTTTTACCTCATGAGATGTCCTATGATGTATTTTACTATATGAGGTACATTGTTATCAGTTTCAAGGGTTGGATGCTGTGCAATTGAGCTTGGAACACTAGTGCATTTTGTGACTTTTGGCAGGAAATAATAGACAAAGTTTGTAGCATATTGTGGTGGAACTCATGTGGTATGTGTTTTAGTAGTGTTCCTTCTTTTTTTATCATATGTTTGAAAGTATTGTGCCTTCCATATTCATTTCCATGTCTTATGTGATTGATTTCTAAGTTTGATAAGAAGAATTCATTGATTCAATGCTCTGTTTAGAGAATATTTCACATTTATGTTCATTTTCTTCTGATATAAACGAATTCATGATGTTCATGCTCATTTTGAAATCCTATAAATCTACCATATTCACTAAGATACCTTTAAAGTGCTAAATTGTGTGCCTACCTTGCCCCATTACATCCCTGCAAATCTGATTTTCAGAGCCCTGACCTAGATTTTTCCTAGACCTAATTCACCATCTAGCACAAAAAAAAAATCAACCAAATGCTATAGCCTAATATACCTAGCCTAAAATATCCATCATCCTGTAAATTTGGCTGTGATATCATTGAGAGATCCCTCTCAGCCTAGTAGGGCCAGCTACTAGGTCGAAGTGGTCTGTGGTTACCTTTTTTGGTCTCCTCATCCTTCGAAGATCCGGCGGAGTTCTAACACTTATAACCAACATATAACCAGATAAATAACAATGAGAGAAAAACCATTAAAGATACATAATAAAAATTACATTTCCTTATCAAAATCAAGAGAAACTTAACTCTTATTAGATGTAGTACCAATCAACCATAGATTGGCTAAACCAAATCTTTCTTTTAGCCAATCACCCCCGTGCCATATTCCAAGCATGAATGTGGGATATCATGGGATAAACCAATCCAAACAAAACCAAGGGAATCCAGAGTTTAACCACCTCCACCATCACCATACCATGATCTCACCTAAACTGGTCCCGAGATCAAAAAACCAAACCGAGCTTGGATGCCTCCAATACCTTGAGGAATTTTCTCGTCTCTATCCTTAGCCTTTATTGTGTATCCTGCCATTACCGGTCAAGGGATTCCTACGCCTTTGGAAATTTTCCTGAGATCACCACACCCAAATAAAAAATATTTAGGCAAGCCAAAGATTAAACCGAGAACTACCCCATCACACCATGGCTATTCGGAAATTGCAAGGCTAGGCTAAAATCCACTGTCAAACCCAAAAACACCCATGCCAATGACAACAAGAGAACCAATTACCAACATGCACATGCCATGCATGTCAAAACCAGCTAGGAAATCATACATGCAACCTATTACCTACAAGTATTTTCGCTGAAGCTTCTTGATCCAACTTTTCCTTTCTCGATCCTTGATTTCCTTTAATTTCCTTTGCTTTCCTTTCCTTGCTTGCCTTCCTTCTCCTTTTTGTGCTCCTCTCCTCTCTGAACTTAATTCTAAAACTGAACTAAAAAAAAACTACCAAATGATGCTTTGAGGTATTTTTATTGATGATGCCTCTAATTTATTCAATTTTCCATTATTTTCCTTCATTTTCCTCCTCATATGCAACCTATGATCTTTCACCTTCCTTTTCTCCTAGTTTACTTTATTTTCATAAATAAATGCCAAAATACTCTTTTTCCTTTCCAAAGCCTTAGCCATTGCCTTTGCCAATTTCCCCTTAGCCATAAACACAACAAGTGATTCCCAGTAGGATATTTTTCCCAACATTCAACTTGGAATAAGTGTCCCTTAACCGTGGTATATTTTTCCTTTATTAACTTTTATTACGTGAAATTTCAACCTGGGGTTGTTACAAACCCCTCGCCCTTAGGGGAACATCGTCCTCGATTATCTATGACACCTACAACCAACAAAATTGCTAAAATCCAAAAACATACTACCTCTGGAGCTTTATAACTTAGCTTGTTACAGTATTTATAACATCTTTCTCAAATTAAAACCATCATGACAAACATGAAAACATTACAACCATACCACTTATTGGATATTTATAGCATAGCTCATAGTGGTATTTAAAATAAAAAACATACATAAATATGCACAATATAAAAACTCAGTTTCCTCCATTGGAAAACAATGAAGGATACATACCTCACATCTGATCATTCATCTCCCATGTAGCATCATCGGGCCCAAAGTGCTTCCATTGCACTTTAAACTACTCAATTTCTCTATTTCGAAGCAAGAGAAGTTTCTGCTGCAATATGCACTAAGGTTCCGGCTGGAATTATCCTTTTTTCTCCACCTACAATACAAACCAATCAAAAACATGATCAAAATCCTTTACATATATTTTAAGAAATGAAACATGAAACAAATCATGGAATTTCACTGTCAGAGACAGTGCAAGTTTGTAGGCCACTGGTCCAATCCTCTCAAGGATCTCAAAAGACCCGCAATACCATGGTGCCAACTTAGCACATGGTCTGATCCTAAAGGAAATATTCTTGGGCTTGATGTGAAAATACACATGCTCCCCAACTTGAAACTCCTTAAATTCCCATTGTCAATCTGCATAAATTTTCTTCCTATCCTGTGCTACCTTTATATTCTTATTTATAACTTACATTTCTTGTTCCATGTCTTCCAAAATTTCTAGCCCCACAAGTACCGTATTCACTGGATCACTCCAGATGATGGGAGTGTTACAACTCCACCAATAGAGTGCCTCAAATATACTCATCCTCAGTGAGTCCTGATAACCATTACTATAAGAAAACTCAACCAATGGAAGGTACTCCTCCCATATCATGTGTTGATGCATGATATACATCCTCAACATATCCTCCAGTATCTTTTTGACCCTCTATGTCTGTCCATATGTCTATGGATTATAAGTTGCGCTGAAGGCCAAATCTATCCCCAATCCTGCAAACAAATCCTTCCAAAACTTGGAAGTGAACTTGACATCCCTGTCCGACACAATATTGTACAGAACACCATGCAATGTCACAATATCCCTGATGAAGACCTGTGCTATCTCACTAGTTGAATAAGTAGTATTCACTGGAATGAAGTGAGCTACCCTGCTCAACCTATCTACCACAACTATGATATAATCATGTTGCATTGATGTCCTCAGAAGACCTGTAATGAAGTATGTAGAAATGACCTCCCATTTCCATTTCGAAATTAGAATAGGCTAAAGCAACCCACCTAGATGCTTACACTCTGCCTTTAATTGCTGACAATTTAAACATCTAGACACAAATTCTGCCACTTTCTTCTTTAGATTCAACCAATAGTAGAACTTCTTCACTACGGTCAATACCTTCTAATATCCTTGGTGACCTGAATATGGTTTTGCATGAAACTCCCTTAAGATAAGATTCTTGATTTCAATTTCATCCGTCTCATAGATCCTCTCCATGAATCTCACTAAGCCATCTATTGTGAGATGATAATCCACATCCTAATCACTTGTACCATGTTGTAACATGTGAATAAGATCCCTGTACTTGTGATCCTACTATCTTGCCTATAAGATCTGATCCTGTAAATATGTCCGATATGAGATCACTGTTGCAACATGGTTCAACTACACTTTCCTGCTAAGAGAATATGCAACCTTTTTCTCCTTTCCCTTAATGTATTTGATCTCAAAGTCAAACTCACTAAGGGTAGTCAACCATCTTGCTTGCCTAGCATTCAAATTCGGTTGGTCAAACAAATATCTCAACCCACTTTGATCGCTCATCATCACAAACCTCCTTCCAAGAAGATAATTCCTCCACATATTCAAGGCATGAATAATAACTGCCAACTCAAGATCACGAGTCATGTATTTATTCTCATGCTCATTTATTTTCCTGGACTCATAACATATAACGTGTTCCTCCTACACAAGGACTCCACCAAGCCCTCTCTGCTAAGAATTTTTACACACTACAAACTCTCTATCCGGATCTTCAATCTTTAACACTAGAGAATTGGTCAAAAACTACTTCAACTGCTAAAAAATGGCTACGCATTCCTCTGTCCATTCAAATTTCGTATCTTTCCTCTGCAATGATGTGATATGATAGGAAAAGCATGAGAAGTTCCTGATGAACCTCCTATAATAACCTGCTAACACCATGAAGGACCTGACTTCATCAACATTTCTAGGAGTTTCCCACTCCATGATGGATTTTATCTTTTATGGATCTACTGTTATGCCATCCTTGGAAACAACATGTCCCATGTAGTGTTCCTTTGTTTGAAAGAAACTGCACTTGCTAAGCTTGGCATACAACTAATTCTCTCTTCGAAATCTCAACACTACTGCTAAATTTTCAACATGCTCTTCCTAATTCTTATAATATATTAGGATGTCACCAATGAATACAATGAAAATTTTTTCTAGGTAAGGACACAAAACATTATTCATTAAGCACATAAAATTAGCTGGAGAATTAGTAAAAAAAAATGGAACTACAACGAACTCATTGATGCAGACAAGCTGCAAAATAATCAGAATACATGTAGAATCAACAAATTGTTACTTTAAACCCGATCACACATAAACCCAAAACAACTTATATACACACGAAAATTATTCACTGGAGGGTCCCACAACACTTTCAACCAATCGAAAATGATCACACTTGAAAACCTTTATGGTTTAGCTTCCCCGCAACTTCGAACTTTTAACATTTTAAAAAACTTGCAATTCACGATTTCGCGACTTCGCACTTCGCACAATTTATAATTTAACTTAGTGGTTAGACCTTATTCCATGCAATCTGCAATAATGCACTATGCCAAAACATGGCCCTTATTGAATTTGGATTGCATACAAAACATCTCATCACAAATAAAATATCGTGTCGCATACAAAATAACTTACCATGCGACGCCTTAACACTAAACTCTAAAAGTTACAATTTACGAAATCGTTCCTGGTGCACTTTGATCTCCGCTGTTGGTCTTTGTTGGATCCGACGGTCCACACTTGTCTCTTTGCCGATCTACTTTGCATCGGAAGGTAAATAAATTATCTTGCGAAATCTTAAACAAAAACACTAAATCCTGCAATGTGCAAAGTCTTCACAGTTGCGATGTGATTTCCCACTGTTTATCTGCGCAAGATCTAATGGTCCTCACTGCTACTTGCAAATACAGTTGGAATTTTGCTGTGCGGTTAATATGATATTCAATAGAGAAATAATATGGACATTTTAAAACAAAGAGCCCAATTAAAATACAAAACAATTTGAATTAAATTAGAAATGAAATACATAGAGCCAAGCCCTTGAATGGCTGGTTTTTACATTTATTTCTTCTCTCTGTTCACTCCTCTCTCACTATTCTCTCACACTTATTCCACATCTATTCCACTCTCTCTTCTCACACCTATTCATGCATATATATATCTACTTGAAAGTGGTGCTTCTCATCTTTTAATAGATTTCTGTTTGAACCACTATAACAAAAAATGCTATCCTATCTTTATGATCTAGTCTATTTGGTTTAATCTCCTCGTAGGGAGAAACCAATTTGCTATTTTATTACTAATTAATTTAGAAAATCAAAAAAGACAAAATCCTCTCATTTAAAACTAAATAAAATATTAATAAACAATGTTTCTCCACCTCTTATTATCCACAACATGTGAACACTCAAATCACATTGCTGGCTAAATTCGGATGCTCCTGCATCACTCATATTTCCCATACTCGGTCCTCAAGGAAGTATTTTATATGTCCTCTTATTTGATGCATACATGATGGTATCTCGATCTCAAATAAATCTTTCAGAACATTTTTGCTCCCTTAAACTGATTTAACAAGTCGCCAATCCTTGAAAATGGGTACCTATTCTTGATCGTCACCTGGTTCAGTTTCCTGTAATTAATGCACAAACTGAGAGTACCATCCTTCTTCTTACCGAACAATACTGGTGCACCCCAAGGTGATACACTTACTATAATTTATCCCTTATCAAGAATTTCCTTTAGCTGCAAGTTCAACTCTAGCAACTTCGGTGTGCTCATCCTGTAAGGTGTCTTTGATGCTAGTGCTGCCCCTGGTACCAACTAAATTGAAAATTTTACTTCCCTGTGAGGAGGAAACTCTAGAATATAGACTATAAACACAACCCGAAACTACTGCAATACAGGGCACCTCTAAAAAATTTCTACATCCTCAACATCTTTACCCTTGTCACTAGAGATATGAACTACAAACATCACACACCCTTTCCTGCAACTATGCTTAGCCTACATAACTGTGACCATCCTCACTAATGTAGTATTCTTCTTTCCTTGCAAGATTCTATTTTCTCCATTATCATCCAAACAATCAATAACCTTGTTAGAGCAATCTACTTTGGTCCTGTGAAGATAAAACCAATACATACCCAAAAGCATAATATATGATCCCAATGGAAGTACATTCAAGTGTGCTACTGTAGGAATACCATTCAACTCAAATGCACAAGCTCTTACCTAATAATGAACTCTCTTCTTAGTACATGTAGCCAAATGCACCAACCAAGACTCTGCATGCACTTATTTTCTCAAGCCACAATTATCCACTAGGTTAGGATTAACATAACTATAATTAGATCCAGGATCAATAAAAATAGAAATAACTTATTCACAAATTTTACCATCCATCTCAATAATAGATGCCTAGTGATCTACTTGCTTGTTTTCCACAACTACATAAATATGAGGAATGCTATGATCAACATCCCCAACTGTCTGCACCTTCAGAGCACTATGGATATGAGGCCTACCTCCCTCTTACAATGGAAAATCCTTCTTATGATTATCTTTGACACATATCCATCACTGTAATGCTTCTTTCCCATCACCTATAGTATGCTTCTCTCCAGGCTATGATCCATGTCCCTTCTCAACTGTATTGAACTTCTTGTAAGGAACAACATTTTATTTCTCACCTGCATCTTGAGGTCTTCACCGCTTCGGTGGCCACTTCCATTTAAATTCTCATTTCCATTCAAGTCACGATTAGGCTTCGCTTTGTGCTTTGACTGCTCATAACAATGCTTCAACTTCTGGAATATTCCTCTAACAATATAGGTTCATCAAACTCAATTCGGTATCTATATGCTACTTCCAATCCACTGATGAATCCATGAATCTTAACCTTCTCCTGCTTGAGATATGGAGCATATCTCAACAACTTCAAGAACCCGCTAGTATACTCATCATTTACCATAGAACCCATATGTAGCTCATAAAATTCCTTAGATAGTTCATCACAGTACCTATCTGATAGTTACTTCTTCTTGAATATCCTCTCAAAATCATCCCAAATCAAATCTTCCTCCTAAATTCCCTTGACATTCTTCACATCTTTCCACTAGATATATGCTTTCCCTTTAATACTAAAGGTGGCTATCTCGGTTTTCATGTTCTATGAGTAGCTATGAAATTTGAAGAATTTATTCATTCCAATCAAACATGCCTCTACATATTTTTAATTATTCAATTCTCCATCAATTTTAGGAGGATTCACTTTCTTGAACTCCTAAGGTAAATACTCCCTCCTCCAATAAGGATGATGAAAATAATGACTATAATAATGTCTCCCATATAAGGAACTAGAGTGATTCCCATACATACCATTCCTCTTGTTAGGTGTATCGAGTGATCTACCACCTCTAATTGTGTCCCCTCAATCATTTTTTTCCGGATCGAGATCTACTACCATAGGCTCCATTAGTTTTCTCTTCCTTCTTTTAACTGATTCTCATCTGTCCCTGTTTCTGCAACTCTGAAAAAATCTAAAGAATTGATGTTTTAACCTATACCTACTACTCCTAAGCCCTTGCAAGTATTTCTTGAGCCTCAACCAACCTATCATTGTCTACTTTGCAACTTTTGATCTTTTCCCTCAAGCTCCTCAATGTATCTGCTATACTAGGAGAGTACTCTTCTCCTTGTTGCTGAATTGATCTGTTGGTAGAGTAAAAGGAATTGTCATCTACCATTTTTATTTTCATCTTGAATTCTATTCTTCCTCCAAGTTCCCATGTCAGATAAAACAAACAGGTACCAAAATCAAATCCATACCTCAGTGATGTTCATGGGAGGTTTATCTCATCTGCAAGATCAGTCCACATTAGCATGTACAAGTATAATCATGGGCATATCCATGTAACAACATAAAAATATACACCATCATGTATGACCATACCAACTGTATACCATGACCCCATGCATGACAACCATAACCTTGAAAAAATCAAACTTTACCCAAAGAGAGTGCAACTTGCTCTAATATGACCCTATAACCGCCTCCTCCCACATTTACCTGCTTTCACTAGTTCACCCAGGGTAAACATGAGATGAGGATCAATATGATAAGACTCAACCTAGTATATGACCTTAAGGAAATGGAGTGGAAAAATTAAGACCTTACTAACTTCCCTCAGGTGCCATAAGACCTCCAGGAGAAGCCCAACCCCTTCAGGTGTTTAACCCCTGAGATAAATTTAATTTTCCCTCAATTAGAGCTCCAATCGCAACCTTTCAAAGGCCTCCAAGTGAATATGAGTCTCCTGTCGCTCCCACATGCCTTATTCCCAATGACTATGGAATTTTATGCCAAGTTCTATGCCAATGACTCCGAATTCAGAGCCATTTTTTGAGGGCTAGGTGTAATATTCCAAATTTTTAGCCTTCAATATAAATGGAATATTAGAGTTGTTTCATCACTAGGTAGGTGAATAAATGGGTAGGGAGGCCCATTAACCTCTTTAGAAGGATCAATAACACTCCTAATGTGAAAGGAGTAAGAATAAGCAGCTAATTTGATCACCCTTGGGTGTGAACAGAGATGGGATCATCTTGATTCAGTCAAATTTGACCAAGTCAACTAAGCTGTCTAGATACATTGAACCTCCTTTGGACAACGTAGTTTTGGTGGAGGACAACTTGTATGAGCTTGGTGGCACATGTGGATGGGACCCAATGTGGAGAGGTTCACTTGTTATATATGGAGAGGATGGGAGCCTTTGTTGGATGTGATTTTTATTTGGATCTTTTGATCTTGTCTATTTAGACTTGGCTTCCTCTTGTTGTTTAGCAGAGTAGCAGTGCTGTTTAGCACCGGGTGTTCCCGTGCGAGAATCCCACCTCTTCCCTTGAGAGGCCTCTTGGGAGAGCTTGTCCTATATTGCTCCACATCCAAGCTTAAGGCCAAGCATCATTCATCAATCCCAAAATTATTTCTGTAGTAGGATATTGATAAGTTGCACGGTGTTGCAGTGGAGGGTTCTTACACCCCTTCTGGGTCTGTTTCTCAGTAGAGGGTGCCTTCCTTCTCTTGAGAAATCAGCTAGGAAGATTTCTGAGCACATTTCGTATCTTAGTAGTAGGCCAAAGTGTTTCTCATCTCCTACAGCACATTCCCTTGCAGGTTCTGTGTCATTTTGCATAGAGTTGCTGCAGCGGGGTTAAGACCCTTGTTTCTGAGCTAGTTTCCTAGGGAAAGGGCCAACCCTTGTCTCAGAAAGCTAGAGGAAGGGATCCTCATCCCTCTTGTGTATTATTCAGCTATATTTATGTAATGTTGCAGTAAGACATATTCAGATCTGCTCTTGTTGTACTCGTACTTTCATGAAACCCTTGTCGGGTTGGCTTTATAATACAATAAGGAGGTCAGATCTTCATTTTCTTGGCATATTATTCCATATAAATCTAGATCCATGCTATTTTATCATTATACTATAGAAACCCTCATAAAATAACGATGTACATGCTTTAATATTTTTCTGCATAACTCAAGTCATGGGATTTGGCTATTTTTGAGCTGATAGGAAGCCAGGAGGTCTGTTTAACATATCAAAAGGGATTTCTTTCTGATCCCCTTTTGTATGTGAGGGCCCAAAATCATATGCTAAGGTAACCAAGCATTATTTCACCCATTAAAAACACATATCTTTAGAAATAACATTTTCAGGGTCTAATTTCTGCATTTTCCCCACTTGGGAATGTGTAGACATTCTTCTTTCGATGTTGTTTCACTCATTTAATGGCTATGTGTTTTTGAACACATCATATGATTCTATTTTATGGATCTCCAACTTAAGAATATCTTAATATATTCTTATTGTTGTAGAAATTCCCTATTTTGGTATATTACAGTGGTATCAAAGCTTCGATCTTGGCTCAACCTGTGGAACTCAGCCATGCAGCTATCAAGAGAAGGAGAGATGAACAGAAATAAGACTCCATTATATGGAGGAAAAAGGGAAGATAGGATTACAAAGCTTCTTCCAAAATCTATGCAGTGCATCAATGAAGATCTTAAGAAGATGAGAGGAGAGATGGAATCTCTTGAGGAGTTTGGATTCAGAGCCAGATCTAGATTGGCACATGATAGGTGTGAGCATGTAGCTACACCCTATTATGCACAGCGCAATCAAATGCCTAGATCTGCTATGAAAGAGATGAAAGAAGAGGAAATGCCGGGGAGGGAAACTGTTACACCATTTTTTGGTCATCTAACCTACTATCATTAGATGGACCCAAGTACACCATGTAAGACCAATTTTACCCTAAGTAAAATTGCTTTCACTATGTAAAATAACTTAATAAAACACATTTATTAGGTTTTTTATGGTCTAAACAGGAAACCCTAAAAGGAAATATTAAACAAACCTATATTTGTTTGATTTTCCTCAAGGAATAATTAATTAAACAATAATTTAATTATTATTCCTGGTCATGTTTAACCCAAAACAAAGAAATTGATTAGATAAATCTTTATTTATCTTATTATTTTCTAGGAATAATTATTTAAATCTTATTTAAATAATATTCCTTGTTAAATATGACTAAATCACCCATAAATAATTAAATAAATCATTATTTATTTGATTATCCTTCAACCACTTAAAATGATAAATAAATCATTTATTTATTTATTATTCACAAATAAAGGGATTTGACCCAAGTCAAATACCTTTTCCCTCCAACAAATATAATAAAATATTCCATAAAAGGTGGATCTAGATTTTGTTAATGTTATTTTAATCATGCACCAAGATCTAGAATGACCCAATATTTTGTTATAAATAGGAGGGTTTTTCCTACCATTCTTCACCTTTTGTTGCCTATTAGATCACTCTGGATCTAAACTCTTGGTCTGACTTTGAGCCATTATCATTGTCATTTTTTCCATTATTTGTTGTGTGAGCTCCCTTTGAGTTCTATCTTTGTCTGGGTTTTCTACACCAACAGGAGAGAGAAATGCTAGATCTGAAGTGCTGAGGACTTCCAAGAACCCATCCCATTGAGGAGAATTGGAAACACCTTCTTGTTTTCCTCCAGGTGCCTTTAATACAAAAAAATCTTTCAAAAATTGTTCTTGTCTTGTCTATTGGATGTATGGAGCAAAACCTTATTTTTACTGCTTAATGTCTCTATATGCATAGATCTAGTTTTTTGCAGCACTTGTCTTGATCAACTAACTGTAGATCTGAAGATATTGGCAGCCATATTTGATTATAGGGCTATAAGTTATGCGTAGCTAAAGTAGTCTTTTTTAGTACACTTCAACAAAAGATTCATACTAACAACTGGCGACTCCACACGGGTTTTCAATTACGACCGCTGTCGTTTTTCATATTCCTGCATATCTAGCTACTTCAGACCCTAGGGTTTCTTTTCAGCTTTTTGTTTTTCCTCTTTTCATGTTGTTTTTCACCTATAAAACCCTAAAAAATTAAAATTTCTAACTTCCGCGTGTTTCTGGCCCTATTGCGCAGGTGACAGACATCAGCCGCAACTGAGACGACAACTTTTCCGGAAATCTGCCGCCGGGACACCCGGAGCTTCAGGTCGCACTTTTCAGCCCAGAAGCTGCGACCTTGACCTCCAAGTCGCACTTTTCAGCCCATTATCTATGACCTGCACAGAAAACAGGTCAGAACTGCGACTTGCTAATTTTTCTGCTATTTTTTTGCAATTTTTCTGGGTTTTTCCTAAAGCTTCTGTCAGGGTTTTCTAGCCTCTGTCTCAGCCCGTTTCGACCTGTTTCTGATATTTTTTGCTCATCTAAGTGGGAACATAGCCCCCTAGGGCTTCAATACCCTCCACTTTTGGTGGAAGAGTTTTTATTTGTTTCAGGTGTCTGTTTTTTCAGAGTTTCAGCGCCCCCTTTTCCAGATCTGATACCTCCTTTTCAGATCTCTTTTAATCAGCTCTTCTCCCTTTCCAATCACCTCCAGAAGATTTGTTTGGATCTACCTTTAGGGCCTCCTCCTTTCCACATCTGCTTTTTGCTGATTTCCTCATTTTTTCCAGCCACCTTGCCTCTGCCTCTTCGCTGTGTTCTGCCCCTCTTTCCAGCAGATTTCTCCTTTAGATCCCTGTCCCTTTCGACCCTAGATCTATTGGCCTCTTTTTAGTGTGTTTTGACTAGATTTTTTCCCTTTGTTAGACTAGTTTTGAGAGCCCCGCCTTTTTGGGTTAGATCGATGCATTGTTTAGCTGTTAATTTTCTGTTATTTCAGCATTATATACTGTTCTCTGCAACATTATTTTCAATTACGAAGCACACTTTTTCTCTTGCTCTCAAAACGAAAAGGGTTTAAAAATTAAAATTAACACATGCCACACACTCACCCTAAGCGAAGAAGAGCCTGGTTTACACCGCCAGGCAAAGACTTTAAAATCAATTGACACTGCACCTATCTGCCCTTGTTTCGACATTGTAATCTCTTGATTTTGCACCTCCCTGCCTTTGTTGATCATTCTTCTTCGCCCTATGCCGTGCTTGTGTTGTCACCATTGCGCCCCCAAGGCATGCATCTAGGAGACTTCTTGGCCTTCACCCTCAGTTTCCGGTCGGTCGACCTACTCCCTCTCGTCGTCGATGAGTTAGTCCTCCTCCCAGTCCACACTCCGACTCCTCTTCTGATTCATTGGGTTCTCCTTTTTCTTCTGGTTCTCCCCCTGTCACCTTCACCATGTCTGGTCTAGGGCCTAACGCTAACGGTAATCCTGGCCCTAATGCCGGGACTACTACTAGCGGAACCACCACAGGAACTACCTCGGCTGCACCTTTGCTCCCTTACATGGAAGGCCTCAACCTCCCCGATCTCAATCAATTGATCAATGACCCTATCCACCATGATGTTGGTTGGCCTGCTATGCCAACCAAGCTCCCCTCTGACATCCCTAAGTTCGAAGGCCTTGCTGGAGAAGATCCAACCAACCATGTCTGATCTTTCCACATGTGGTGTTCCTCCAATTCCATTACCGATGATTCCATCCGTCTTTGGTTGTTCCAACGCACGCTTACCGGCGAAGCTTCTAAATGGTATGTTGACTAGGCCACCTCTTCCCATACCACCTTTGCGATCATTGCGCAAGCCTTTTTATCTTATTTTCAGCTCCTTCTCTGATACGATACTGGTACAGAGCTTTTGACTTCTTTCAAGCAAACCTCTTCAACCCGCCTTTCCACTCATGTCTAGGAATTGTGGAGAAGAAGGAGCTTATGTTGAGCTCCCATCTTCGAAGATCGGGTTTATATGGACTGGTTCCTTCACACTCTCCACAATCATCATCTGCCCCCCTGTGATGTGATGGAGCGCCTAGTTGCCCAGGATCCGCAGCACCGCTGCGGCCACCGCATGGATCTCTAATCTCTCTAGGTCCCCGATCGGTATCCGAGTCCCTTTGATTTGGAGACTTGGTAGGCAATGTCGCTCCACAAACTCCATGATATGCCGCCCCTGCGGTAACACTGGCTGCGTGTTTCCCACCATCCCAAGTGGCGGGAGACCCGTCAGGAAATACAGATCCTGGATTTTCAATTCGATCCTGTGCCCCTGCACTATAAAGACCTCATAATCTGGATCCCAATAACTGACAATTCGGGCCAACAAGGGCTCCCTAGCTCTCATCAGAGGGTTCTCCAAAAACTTCAGAACCCCAAACCTGGCCAGTACACGACGTACACCCTGATCTGCCTGGATCTCTGACCGCAATGTACCCAGGTCTCTCTCTCTCCAGTTGACCCGTATATCTGCCATATCTACACAAAAAAATCATCTTTGTCAGCATACAGATAGGAAACAATGCAACCATCCACAAAAACCAAAATCTCAGCCCTAACACAGCACTAAAATCCCCTCCATCTTCAGGTCGCTCTTTTCTGCCAAATCCTAGGATAGGTCGCACTTTTTTTCTCAAAACCTGCTTCCCAGGTCGCAGATTTTGGCCCAAAAAGTGCGACCCGGCCGTAGAGATCAAAGAGGGTCTATTCCTGAGATTTTGGGCCCTAAACTGAACTTTCAATCCATGAAAATGAAAGAGTAAGGTTAGGCCTCTTACCTGCAACTGACGGATCCCAATTCGAAAGGTCGGTTTGTCCGCTATGCTTGCCGCAAGATTTAGGGCCTTCTCTCCTCTCTACATTCACCACAGCAACACTAGAAAATGAGTGGATTTGGAGGTAAAACTGTCTTATTAAAAGAGAACCCTTGTTTCTTCTTTCACTTGCTGTGACCCTACCGTAGCTCCGTTTGACAAACCATCCGCATCGTTGGAAAGCTCTCACCGAGCCCTCAAATGGGTATCTGTTAGTTTTTTGTGATTTGATACTTCACGAGGACACATTTTGTCCAATATGGGTCACTTCACCTCCCCCCAAAATCGAATTTCCTCACTTACAACACTTGTACTTGGGGCACCACTTTGCCTCCATACTTGTCTTTGTTTGTGTCGATTTTCATCATGAGATACCATCTTGTACTCATGTTTTTTGGGTCCCCCATGGGATCTTTTCTGTGTGGCAGCACCATCGAGTCGCCCTTGTTTAGAGAATCCAAGTTGAGTCATCATCGCATTCCTGGCGTCTATCCCGAGTCCCATTGTACCCCGCTATAGTCCTCCATCCTTCCTTGCTTGGTCTCTCTCTTGTGTCGCACATTATGGCTTTTAGTCCCACTGTCCCCTATCCTTTATGATATTGTGTCAGTCGCTGCCATGTCATTCATGCCCTTTATGCTCTAGCAAGGGAAGTCGTCCATTCGCTACTCAATCCCCTCCATTCCATCTTCATCAATGGTATTAGTCTATCTGTCGCTCTACTATTTTCTCTCGTGCCTTAGTTGAGGATCTCTCATTGCCTCACCTATGGCAGACCTCCTTCTGTTGACATCAACTCCTTCATTCCAGAAGACAGGTCTAGAGGGCAGTGTACCTTGGTTCCTGCTTCCACTCTTGTTTGGTGCCTCAGATCAGGCAAAGAGATCTCTCATTTCCCTTTGACTTGATTGTTTCTCCACTCCAGCTCGTTTCAGCATGATCGAGATCCGTATACTTGATGGTTCAGTGATGCAGTAGCAGCTCTTGGTGATTCCTGGGTGTGTGTGAGATGTCTCAGCCCTCATGAGGGGGTGGCCCTGCAGGTAGCCCCCCACATGCTTGGATGACCTCTTCCTTGTAGCCTTCGATGCAACTCCATATATTTGCTGATGTCAGCCTTAGCCGCTTGTAGCGCCTCTTTGATTTGCATGTATCAGTCAGATTTTGTGAGCCCTTCCCCACTTATAGGGGGCATTTGGGTTGTATTTGTATCTCATGTACTCAGATATTATTTTATAAGTCCTGGCTGTTATCCCAGGCACAAAATGTATGTGGGATTCCTCATTGTATTTTTATCTAGCTCATGTTTATGCCAGCTGTACTTTATGGTTCGGTCCCTTGTTTACTGGACACACTATTCTTTTGTACTTTGTCTCGGCGGGCATAGGTATGCCTCCCCCGCCGCCTTTAGCACAAGTACCCTCTCATAAAAAGAGACTTGTTTCACCTGTAAGTCTCGTCTCCTCAGGGTCTAGTTCTTCAGCACACTAGTCTACCTCACATTTCTCTCTCTGACTTCCCTTTTGATGTCTGGTGATTGAGTTCTTACAACGTACTTCGGTCATACGATTTGCTCCTAACACTCGCACGCTGGGGGGCAATCTGTTACACCATTTTTTGGTCATCTAACCTATTATCATTAGATGGACCCAAGTACACCATGTAAGACCAATTTTACCCTAAGTAAAATTGTTTTCACTATGTAAAATAACTTAATAAAACACATTTATTAGGTTGTTTATGGTCTAAACAAGAAACCCCAAAGGGAAATATTAAACAAATCTATGTTTGTTTGATTTTCCTCATGGAATAATTAATTAAACAATAATTTAATTATTATTCCTGGTCATGTTTAACCCAAAACAAAGAAATTAATTAGATAAATCTTTATTTATCTTATTATTTTTTAGGAATAATTATTTAAATCTTATTTAAATAATATTCCTTGTTAAATATGACTAAATCACCCATAAATAATTAAATAAATCATTATTTATTTGATTATCTTTCAACCACTTCCTTAAAATGATAAATAAATTATTTATTTATTTATTATTCACAAATAAAGGGATTTGACCCAAGTCAAATACTTTTTCCCTCCAACAAATATAATAAAATATTCCATAAAAGGTGGATCTAGATTTGGTTAACATTATTTTAATTGTGCACCAAGATCTAGAATGACCCAATATTTTGTTATAAATAGGAGGGTTTTTCCTACCATTCTTCACCTTTTGTTGCCTATTAGATCACTCTGGATCTAAACTCTTGGTCTGACTTTGAGCCATTGTCATTTTCATATTTTCCATTATTTGTTGTGTGAGCTCCCTTTGAGTTCTATCTTTGTCTGGGTTTTCTACACCAACAGGAGAGAGAAATGCTAGATCTGAAGTGCTGAGGACTTCCAAGAACCCATCCCATTGAGGAGAATTGGAAACACCTTCTTGTTTTCCTCCTAGGCGCCCTTAATACAAAAAATTCTTTCAAAAATTGTTCTTGTCTTGTCTATTGGATGTATGGAGCAAAACCTTATTTTTACTGCTTAATGTCTCTATATGCATAGATCTGGTTTTTTGCAGCACTTGTCTTGATCAACTAACTGCAGATCTGAAGATATTGGTAGCCATATTTGATGTTAGGGCTATAAGTTATGTGTAGCTAAAGTGGTATTTTTTCGTACACTTCGACAAAAGATTCATACTAACAAAAAATATTAGTAATTTTTTGCAAGAGTATGAGTCTCAAACTGAAAAGTTTAGAGATCATATTACTTTGAAAGAGTTTTGCAAGATCAAGGTGGAGAGGAGCAAGCTACATGACATATATATATTTTCTCTATCTACCTTTGATGGATCCCCAAATTGCTCAGCCAAAGCTTGGGTGGAGGAGTTGTGTACTTATTTGCAGCAGAACCAAGTTTCTAAAGAAGAAGCCATCAGAGTTGCAGCGCTGCACTTTGAAGATAAGGCCTATGGTTGGTGGATGTTTGAGTCATTTTCATTGAAAAATGTTAATACTTCTTCTTTTTAAAAGTTCACTCAAATATTGGTAGAAAGGTTTGATAAAAAACATGAGACAATCAAACCAATGAAACTTTTGCATAAGTTGGGAGGACCTGCAAAATCAAAACCACTTAAGAAACCTATTGGAGGAGACCACATCTTGCATGATACCTTGCTAAAGGCAAGATCCTTGTTTCATAACCTTGGACAAGAGGGCATGAAGGTTCCTTTTGCAAAGGAGGATCCTCTTATTAAGCAGTTACCTCCTACTCATATTGAAGATGAAGAGAAGGATGGGGGTTACAGCGCTGTCACATCTAGAACATATCTAGTGCCTCATGTAGAGGAAGGAGGAGCACATGCTCCAACGGGAGGATTTCTTGTGTCATTGCAAGAATTTCCCCATGATCTCACATATGGAAGGAAAAGTAAAATCAATGATCAGCATGATGGTGAGATGATATTAATGGAAGGAGAAGGTAGGGAGGAAGGACATCATCATTTGATGAAGAACACACACCCCTATCTATTTCAGAGAGCTGGTGCAAGGAGGAAATAGACTGGTCTGCACTGTGAGGGAAAGGGCAAGGTTTTCCAACCATATTAACATTCTTCTCTTGCCATGGATGTCTCACTACATGGAGGCATTCCACCGGGGAGGCCACCAGATTTGGAGTTTGTAAGAGGAATCTTGCCAGTTGGTTCACCACTCTTGGATTTTGGAGAGGTGAAGAGTTTTGAGGGAGACTTTGGCATGGGGGATGTCAAAGTAGCAGGCAACAACATGAGGGGAGCTTCACATGCTAGATCACCAATGTTGTCTCTTGGGAGGATTGATCCATACTGTAGGTCTCAACTCTTGGTAGAGTACTCCAAGGATATTGGTGCTTGCATGATTCTTGATGACCTAGATGGAGATGATAGATACATGGTGGATGATGTGGTCATCTATTCTCATGGCAAAGTCTTCTTGACTAGAGCTTCTAGTCTTAAGGAGAAGCTGCTGCATGCAGCACATGAGGACTTATTTTCTATGCACTTTGATGCATATTTTTCTTTGATGGAGGAGTTCATTTGGGAGGGCATTCAACATGACATATTTCAGCATATGGAGAGATGCGTAGCTCGGATGGTGATAGAGAGGATGTCATAGCCACTTCCATACTCTTTGGAGGTGAGGGAGAATTTCCAGTTGAGCCATTTCAGCTCAAGACCTGAAGTACATGATGGAGAATGTACAATTTCACTTTATGTTTTGTAATTCTTGTCTTTATATGAGCAGAATATTGTACCAAGGGGGATTATCCCTTCTGTCATATTGTATAATGATGTACTTGGATCCATTTGTAGCATTGAGATTGGCTATCTCATTGGTGGTTTGTGGGGGAAGCCACATGATTTTTGGTGTGCACAATTGACACCCTTTTGTACTGTCATGTTTATATCTTGTAAGATGATTGTGGTAGAAAATAGGTGGTTGGAAAAGCACTTGTTTTTGTTTGATTTGATGCAGGCACAAGATGCACTGCACTGGTTCCTTGTATGGGACCTTGATCCACTTTCCGGTTGTCATATGACAACTTGTTTCTATTGGTTTTTGCTTCCATGTATTTCTATGTCCATGGGAAGCTTTTTTTGGAGAGTGGGATGTGAGTTGGAGATGCCCATTGGGAGTATGATTCTCCCTAATTTGCATGATGCATGTTTCAGGAGAAGCAATGGGCATCCCATGATTTCCAAATTACATCTCTCTTCTTCATATGGGAGGAGCCATTTGGAGAATTTGAGTTTTTGGAGGAGGCACTTCATGGTTTATTTGTTTGATGGGGTAGCTTGGGCCACTCTTGGTGGTCATGAAATTTCAGCCCAAGATCAGCATCAGCCCCATACTTATCACAAATGGAGAGAGAAATCACTTGGTTGGGAGGATTCAATCTCTCCATGCAGCCCAACACATTGTATGAACTGGGGGTTGAGGATATTTTTGAGCTAACTAGATTGGATCATTTAATTTGGATGATAGCATGGGTGTGGGAATCACTCAATGGAAATAATATTTCCCATGTTCATCATCACTCCTACCTTGAGGAGGCCATTGGACAGCAGGGAGGTTTCCACTTACATCTTCCACCTTTCTATGATGTGAGCCATATGGTTTTGCATGTGTGGGAGGAAACATTGGAGGAAATATTTGAGGCAGATCATGTTGAGCAGTGGTGGAGAATATTGATGAGGAGGCCACAAGAAGAGGGGAGGATTTTTATCTCCTTATATAGTTGCTTGAGGAAAAGAAACATTTTGGAGGGGAGGACTGTAATATTCCAAATTTTTAGCCTTCAAGAAAAATGGAATATTAGAGTTGTTTCATCACTAGGTAGGTGAATAAATGGGTAGGGAGGCCCATTAACCTCTTTAGAAGGATCAATAACACTCCTAATGTGAAAGGAGTAAGAATAAGTAGCTAATTTGAGCACCCTTGGGTGTGAACAGAGATGGGATCATGTTGATTCAGTCAACTTTGACCAAGTCAACTAAGCTGTCTAGATACATTGAACCTCCTTTGGATAGTGCAGTTTTGGTGGAGGTCAACTTGCATGAGCTTGGTGGCACATGTGGATGGGACCCAATGTGGAGAGGTTCACTTGCTATATATGGAGAGGATGGGAGCCTTTGTTGGATATGATTTGTATTTTTATCTTTTTATTTAGACTTGGCTTCCTCTTGCTGTTTAGTAGAGTAGTAGTGCTGTTTAGCACCGGGTGTTCCCGAGCGGGAATCCCACCTCTTCCCTTGAGAGGCCTCTTGGGAGAGCTTGTATTGTATTTATCTACATCCAGGCTTAAGGCCAAGCATCATTATTCAGTCCCAACGTTATTTCTGTAGCAGGATATTGCTGAGTTGCAGGGTGTTGCAGTGGAGGGTTCTTACAGCACTTCCGGGTCTGTTTCTCAGTAGAGGGTGCCTTCCTTCTCTTGAGAAATCAGATAGGAATATTTCTGAGCACATTTCGTATCTTGGTAGTAGGCCAAAGTGTTTCTCATCTCCTATAGCGCAGTCCCTTGCAGGAATTGCGTCATTTTTCACAGAGTTGCTACAGGAGGGTTAACACCCTTGTTTCTGATCTAGTTTCCTAGGGAAAGGGCCAACCCTTCTCTTGAAAAGCTAGAGGAAGGGATCCTCATCCCTCTTTTGTATTATTTAGCTATATTTCTATAATTTTTTAGTAATACTGAATTTTTTGAGCTGAATATTCAGATCTTCTCTTATTGTACTCGTACTTTCATGAAACCCTTGTCAGGTTGGCTTTATAATACAATAAGGAGGTCAGATCTTCATTTTATTGGCATATTATTCCATATAACTCCA
Source organism: Pinus albicaulis (assembly GCA_034641835.2). NCBI lineage: Eukaryota > Viridiplantae > Streptophyta > Pinopsida > Pinales > Pinaceae > Pinus > Pinus albicaulis. The sequence goes on from CM076572.1 coordinate 748,016,179, forward strand.
GATCCGTGCTATTTATCATTATACTGTAGAAACCCTCATAAAACGCTGTACATGCTTCAGTCTTTTTCTGCATAACTCAAGTCATGGGATTTGGCTATTTTTGAGCTGATAGGAAGCCGGGAGGTCTGTTTAACGTATAAAAAGGGATTTCTTTCTGATCCCCTTTTGTATGTGAGGGCCCAACATCATATGCTAAGGGAACCAAGCGTTATTTCACCCATTAAAAACACAAATCTTCAGAAATAACGTTTTCAGGGTATAATTTCTGCATTTTCCCCACTTGGGGATGTGTAGACATTCTTCTTTTGCTGCTGTTTCACTAATTTAATGGATATGTGTTTTTGAACACATCATATGAGTCTATTTTATGGATCTCCAACTTAATAATATCTTAATATGTTCTTATTGTTGTAGAAATTCCCTATTTTAGGATATTACACTAGGACTCAGGCCTCTATCCAGAACTCAGTGAAACTTCCAAATATGATAAATGACATAGAGAAAATGATTGTAAAAAAAAATTGAAACCAGGACTTGACCTAACATTCACTAACCGAGACTGACATTCCATAAACACTTGGTAAATATGCAACCTGCAGGTCATGAATGCAAGTTTGAACATAAGGGAATGAAAACTTATCTGGGATTTAACAAGAAGGGTCACTACCTTCTCAAATTAGTTGTTATAACACCAATTAGGTCTTCCAGTCATTATTCATTCTGTTACAAATAAAAACATAAAAAGAGCCATGAATGAGAACTGTCATATAACCATGCTTATAACCAACATATAACGAGATAAATAACAAAGAGAGAACAAAAATTAAAGCCACATAATAAAATGTACATTTCCTTATCAAAAGCAAGAGGAACTTAGCTCCTATTAGAGATAGGAAAAATCTAACCAGGTTCGAGGCTTCCATGTACCACCTGACCATATATTGGTTGAACCAATTATTTCTTTCAGCCAATCACCCCCATGCCATATTCCAAGAGTGAATGTGGGATATCATGGGATAAACCAATCAAAACACAACCATGAGAATCCAAAGGTTAAACCACCTACACCCTCATTCACCATACCGTGATCTCACCTAAACCAGTGCCGATATCACAAAACCAAATTGAGCTTGGATGCCTCAAACTTTCTTCTCCATGTTGAAATTTACAAGAAGAAATATTGAAAATGACATAAAAAATGGATTCTAATTTAATTTTCACTTAAATGAACTAGAAGTTAATTGTAATTCCACATCACATGACATCTTGTACGAGTTAAATAAGTCAGGAAGAATTAGTAAGCTTAGTAAATTCAAGTTGAGGGTCAAAATAGTGGCATGTAGAGTGTCTCCCAATTTTTTAGGAGCCCTGGTTGAGTTTATTTTGAGTTGTAGTTAGTTAACTCATTTATTTGAGTTAAAATCAGTTTAACTAGTTCTAGCTGATGGATGAGGTAGTGAGAGGTCTAGCGAATTAAATTTGGTTTAATTCACATGCATTGATCAATCAGATAACTGATATTTCACTATAAATAGTTGTTGCATGTCAGTTCTAAGGAAGGCCGAGTTGAGATTGGAATTAAAGGGAAGTGTACTATCAATTGTATAATTAGAAAATTGTATAGGTGGTGCATGGAGTCAATAGGACACCTTGGATGTATTGTTTGATAAATTAGTTGGAATTTCCTAATTAATAAGGGATCAATTCCCTCAGGAAAGTGTAAGCAAGGCTGAGCAACCCAAAGGCAAGTTTTTGGTTAAATATTAAACCAAACTTGTTGTGGTCATAGTGAGACAATGAGAGATAGTGCAGAGATCTCTCAAGCTGGAAAGAAGCATTGTATTGTTTTATATTATTGACTCAATTCAATACACATATAGTGGGGTTTTTTAGCTGAGCCTTTTCCAGATACATCTTTGTGTTATGTGATTGAAATTATTTCTCTTTCTTATTCATGTGATTTTGCGATTGTAATTGATTTTCAAAATTTGTAGAAAGATTCAAGTATTTTGTTTTATCATATTACAAGATTAATTGAATATATGTGGATTTTATACACTCCAATACCTTGAGGAATTTTCCCGTCTCCACCCTCGGGATTTATCGTATAGCCTTCCATTACTAGTCAAGGGATTCCTAGGATTTTGGGAATTTTCCTGAGACCACCTCACCCAGATCCAAAATATTCTGGCAATCCAAAGCTCAAACTGAGAAAAACCCCATCACACCATGGATATTTGGAAATGATAAGGCTAGGCTAACATCCAATGTCAAACCCAAAAAAACCCATGCCAATGACAACAAGAGAACCGATACCAACATGGCTTTGATGACTCATCCAAGCCATTACCTTGAGCATAATAGGCTGTGGAGTGATTGAGGGTGATATTATACTGATTGTAGAAACTTATAAACTTATTATACTTGAAGGTCCAAGCATTGTCAGTGTTAATATTTATGGGACAACCAAACCTTGATAAAAAATTATTTTCCAGAAAATGTATGATCACTGAGTCTGTAGCTTGCCTTGTAGGGACTGCTTCCATCCAATTTTTAAAATAACCAGTGGCTGTTAAGATCCATCGTTGTTGGCCTGAATATGCAGGATCTATCTCGCCAATAAAATCCAATCTCCATTGCTGGAAAGGGCCTTCTACAAATATGGGATTCAAAGTTAATGGGAGAAACTTTCTTTTCCCATTAAAGATTTGACATTCATGGCAGGAAAAAATATTTTTGTAAACATTTTTGAACATTGAAGGCCAATAAAATCATGCTCTAAGTATCTTGTTCGGTGTTTATTTCCAATAGTGATGACCTACACAATCACCTTTATGAAATTCATCAATCACCTTCTTAGCTTCATAATCTAATAAGCAGTTTAGGAGTATCCCATCGGTATGCTTCCAATACAAAGTATTATTCAAGGTGCAGTAACTTAGAGATTTCAACTTCACAAATCTGGATTTGGAATTTTTCAATTTAGGAGAAGCCCTGTGATGCTGTAAAGAAAAAATGACATCCTTATACCAATCAGATATAGTGAATTTTTCTTCTACAGGGATCAATTCTTCTTCTTCAACCATATCTGAAATTTTTGCTATAAAATTCACATCTAGACAATCAAAATTTGATTGAGTCATCAAGTTTGCTAATCCTTGTCCTTTCACCAATTTTGTATGCCTAATATCCAAATCATATTCCAGAAAAGTGGAAATCCACTTACTTATCTTACCATCTAGATCAACTTGGGTCAATATGTCTTCTACCACAACATTAGGAACGAAAGCCACAATGTGAGAATGAACAACATAAACTCTGAAATTGTTGAGTGCCTTTACTAGGGCATAAGCTTGCTTCTCCATAATGCTGTACTTTAATTCAAAATTTCCAAGTGTCCCACTGAAAAAATAAATCGTCTATTCATTACCTTGCTGCTTCCTCTGTAATAAAAATCATGCAATGGTATGCTCGGAAGAAAAAGTAAAAACCATAAATTATTTTGAGAAATATGGATTTATGAGAACTGGAGCTTGAGTAAGACCCTTTTTTATCTCTTCAAAAGAATTTTTCACCTCATCTATCCATTTAATATCACAATATTTCCTGAGCATCTTGGTGATATGCTTCACAATTTATGCAATATTAGGGATAAAGCTTCTAAAAAAATTCACCTTGCCTTAAAAGGATTGGATTTCCTTTCTATTTCTAGGAAAATCTATCTTTTGAATAGAATAAACCCTACTTGGATCAATATTAATTCCCTCTTTTGATTATACATGACCCAATAAATATCCAGTTGTCAAAGCAAAAATAATTTTGGTGGGATTTAGAGAAATACCAAATTTTTTGTATTTTTGGAGAATCCTTTCCAAGTGCTTGAGATGCTCTTCTTCCTTCTTTGAGAACACGGTGATATCATCAAAATAAACAACCACATATTTGTCCTTTTCTTATGAAAATGTAATTTCCATTTCCCTCTGAAAATTTTCTCCTACATTCATGAGTCCAAAGGGCATCTTGGCATACATAAATTTTCCCCATGGTGCAGTGAAGGCCGTCTTATCTTGGTCATATGGATGTACTAATATCTAGTTATAGCCTGAGAAACTATCTAACATCAAGATTATTTGAGATCCAATAATGTTTCGCAGTATGTGGTCCATTGTGGGAAGATGATAGTTATCCTTAAGGGATTCCTTGTTCAAATTTTTGAAATCATTACATTTCCTTATGGGGACCAAGTTAGCCATCCACTTGGAAAATATCAATGGAAAAATTATCTTTGCTTCAAATAACCTCTTAATTTCCTTCAAATAACCTCTTAATTTCCTTTTCAATCAATGGCATAAGCAATGGATTTATCCTCCTCAATTTTTGTTTGAAAGGCTTTTCATTTTCTTTGATGGGTATTGTATGCTGAACGATGCTAGGATCATATATCTTCAAATCTCCATAACTCCATGCAAAAACATCAATGTACCTCTTCATCAAATTAACATACCTTTGTTTTACTTATGCAGAAAGGAGCTTAGACAATTTTACCAACTTGGGATTTTATGCAGTACGAAGACTACAACTTTCAACTTTCTCATCATCAGATTTCATCTTAGGATTCTTAGCCACATCATTTTGATCAAACAACTTTTCAAGAGTGATTAATCCTTTAGGAATACAATTTGTTTTCAGCTGTATGACCTATGAATTACCTTTGGTTTCAACAAACATGTTTTTTTGGTCAACTTGGATGTTTTCAAGATCCTTTAATTCCAGAACATTTCTGACTTGTTGATCATAGTCAAACACTTGCCAATTTGTTACATTATCAGGAATGGCTGGCCTATGTCGAACTTCCACTTCATACTTCTTGCTAGGATGCATAGGAATGGTAAATAAGCTAGCTAATACAGCTAAGGAATCTGCCACATAATTTTTATCTCTATACTTGTTACAGGAAAAGCTACCCTAAGGTCTAGGTTGAGGGACCTAATAGAGTGGAAGGCATATCATCACAAAAAGCACTCTAATTATGAGTTTTAATGCATGAACTAGAAAATTGACGATAGACGACCTTACTCGTTTGTCCTACGTCTAGGGTTGATTCTGTAGGGTGAAAACCCTCTGCTACTCCTCGTGCTTTAGAACCTACAAATCAATCAGGACAAAGCACACAAACTAGTTTCAAATCATATATATCCTAGATGTCAGCATGTTGGCATATATAATCTCATAAAATAACAAGAAATAAACCATTACAAGATTATTCAACATGTATAGGAGACATATAACACAAAGACATCAGGAACGAGACAAAGCTTATTTTATTGATAATATGTAAAGAGAATGTGGATAAATCACCTAAGATCTGCCATGGCTCCAAGAGAAACTGTCCTCCGGATCTGTCCAACCCTAGCCTCACAAAGCTTCTTCCATAAAGGGTGCACAAAGGATGTGACATAAAGTGGGGGTGAACATCACAAGGAAACAAGTGTTCCTGAACTTGGGAAGTGTAGGAGGCACAAGGAAATATCAGAATTGATCAAGGTTATAACAGGGTATAATATCAATGGCATTCTCTCTCCTCCTTTAGGCCATTTCCTAGAGGTGAATTTATACTTCCTCAAATCAGTTTTTTCAGTTGGTAAACAGTTCGGTCACGGGCTGGGGTAGTTAAGTTACAGGAGAAACCTGTAAACGCCACCAAATTAATAGGAAGTTTTTATATTTTTTAATATTTTAAATAGTATAGGCGGGTCAGATATGGATGGACCCACTTTTGCACGTGAAACAATCTGGGCAGTGTCGTGTATGGAATTCAAAATACTTTTTTTTAAGAATTTTGACCAAATATGAATGGAAGGGCTACCCAAGGCTAATGCATAAGTCATCAAGTATATAGAGGTGATAAATGATGCTATAACAAAGTCATCCAAAAATAATGGAAATCCTTTCTTTAACGAACTCATAAATCCTTTCGTCACCTCGACATAATTATTGATAATCTACTTAAGAAATTGGCCTTACCTTATAGAATTTGAAGCTGATGAATAGAAGACGGGGGAGGCAACTGAAGTATTGCCTCAACCTTAAAGGGATCTACCCTAATCCCTTCTGTAGACATCATGAATCCCAACAACCAACCGGATGTGATGAAAAAAACACATTTATTAGGGTTCAACCGAATTTTATAATAACGACAGAATTCAAAAACTTGTCGAAGGTGTGAAGGATGATCAATTCTCTTTCAAGAACGAGTAGCTAAATCATCCAAATATGCTTCAATAATATGCTTGATGTCATGGAAATCATAGAACATGGCCCGCTGGAAAGTAGCTCCAGCATTTTTAAGACCAAAAGGCATCTTTTTGTATGCAAATGTATCCCAGGGGAGAATAAAAGTAGTTTTATGCTGATCTTCAGGACTGATAGTAATCTGATTGTATCCCGAGAAACCATCCATGAAGGATAAAATCTCATTCCCCGCACACTCATCAATAATTTGATCAATAAACAATGTGGTGTAATTATATTTTGGACATGCCTTATTGAAATCCATGAAATCAATGCAAGCTCGGATCGTTCCTTGTTTCTTGTCCACAGGAACTAGATTCAAAATCCACTCAGTTAACGAAACAGGGTATATGAAACTCGCCTTTAGCAACATCTCAATCTTGGCCTGTATATCTGCTGCCTTCCTAGGGTTTACCGACCGAAGTTTCTACCGTATAAGCTTAGAATTTTCGTAAGTATTTATCTCATGTCGGAAAATAGATCGATCTATTCTATGCATTTCCTCAGAATACCAAACGAACACATCTCGAAATTCTCTAAAGAGAGCGATGTAAGTCTGAATCTCTTCAGGGGAATATTCATATCTAATGAAGACATTCTCAATAACGTATGGATATCTGGAGATGTTCACCAGGGTATTATCATAAATGAAAACCATGTTCCCTTCAACAAAAACCCATGTTGGGGCTAAGGGGTTCAAGGCCGGGTGAATAGGACCAAAAGAATGAGGGCTAGAAATCTTGTTTCAACTTCTTGCAAGTCTGGTACAAAATAGGACCGATGATGCAAATCATCCCATGGTATTTGTACACCAGTCATTGCTTCAAGGATAGCCTCTTCAGATGGAAGAGTGGTATCAAGGAAATCTTAAGCAGAAGATGAACTAAGAGCCCAAGCTGGAGCCACATATCCATCCAACTCCTCTGGTGAAAGAGAAATTGGAATGGAGTCTGCAGAGTCAATAATATATTGATAGGCAATCTCTACTGTAGTGATCCAGATTTATGCAGGAACGCAACAGAATACACATATAGCCATAGATACAGAGATGCAACAGAAATAGTGCTTCATTTTATTAATAAAAGAATGACTGAATAAGCTTACAAACATAATGGAAACAAGCTAGGGCGCTGGTAGCATATCTCTGAGAAGAGATGTGGCGTACGTAGGCCTCTGAACTGTGTTACATTTTGGCTTGCAGGCCTAATACAGACATAATGGAAATATATGAGCTAGGGTACTGGCATCATATCCCTGAGAAGAGATGTGGTAGCTACCAGCCCCTGAGCTGTGTTACAATGTAGACGTGATGGAGATGTGGCGAGATAGGGCATTGGTAGCGCTTATCTTTGAGAAGAGATGTGTCGGCTCCTAGCCCCCTGAACTGTGTTACAATGAGGCTCGAAGGCCTATTTATTGTTGACAAACAATGTAAAATCCGAAACTTCCCAAAACCTAACCCTAGGAGATGAAGCGCCAAAAATGTGGGCCACGTTTGGGTAAGTTGGTGTTTCAACTTCTCGATGACGTAACTTTGGCATTTGATCTCTGTTTGACGCACTCAACAGCTCCCTATTTTCCCAAAAAACATCGTTTAGGGCCTCAAAACACCTTCAGAAGTTCAGGACCTGAAAAAACTGCTATAAATAGTAAGTTGTGCTGAAACTTACAAGCTGAAATAACGGATGGTGGGGTTTAAACGGACTCAGTGGGTGGCCACCAATATCCACCTGGATTATTAATTCCCCAAAATGGCTCCGGGTGTGCAGGACCTGAAAACCTGCTAAAAATAGTAAGTTGTGCTAAAGTTGAAAAACTAAAAGAATTGATGCTGCAGGTCCAAATGCAATAGGTGGGAGGCCATCGATATCCACCTAGATCATTCCTCCCTCCTTAGGAAGCATTGGTCTCCATTGCGTTAAGTTCCTCCATGCAGGGTGGGGGGGGGGGGGGGGAATTTTGCTGAACTTGATATTGGATTTGTCTAGGATGTCACGGAACTGTTGGCGGACATGCTAGAACTAGATGTGCCGTCGGTGGGCAACCATTGAAGGATCTGGTCAAATTTATCCATCATCGAGTTCCTTTGTTTCTCGAGGGCATCCTCGAGCAAGATTTTGATAGGATCTCCTGCTCCCTTGTCTTTCTTTCCTTCCGTCATGGGGGGTCATCGTGGTTGCGAGGTTGAAATCATTATACCCTGGCCGCATTGGGGACATGAAAAGAAAAACATAGAAAGAACAGACCGCTCTGATGCCACTGATCCGGATTTATGCAGGAACGCAACAGAATACACATATAGCCATAGATACAGAGATGCAGCGAAAATAGTGCTTCATTTTATTATAATCAAAGAATGACTAAAATAAATGATGGTGGGGGTTCATAGGGAAATAGTGCTTCATTTTATTAATAAAAGAATGACTGAATAAGCTTACAAACATAATGGAAACAAGCTAGGGCGCTGGTAGCGCATCTCTAAGAAGAGATGTGGCGTACGCAAGCCTCTGAACTGTGTTACATTGAGGCTCACAGGCCTATTATAGAAATAATAGAAATAGATGAGCTAGGGTACTGGTAGCGTATCCCTGAGAAGAGATGTGGGAGCTACCAGCGCTTGAACTATGTTACAATGTCGACATGATGGAGATGTGGCGAGCCAGGGCACTGGTAGCGCTTATCTCTGAGAAGAGATGTGTTGGATCCCAGTCCCCTGAGTGTTACAATGAGGCTCGAAGGCCTATTTATTTTTAAGAAACAATGTAAAATTTGAAACGTCCCAAAACCTAACCCTAGGAGATGAAGCGCCAAAACTGTGGGCCTCGTTTGGGTAAGTTGGTGTTTCAACTTCCTAGGGACGTAACTTTGGCATCCGATCTCTGTTTGACGTGCTCAATAGCTTGTTAGAAAGATCTATTTGAGGACTATGAATTTTGAGTGAGCAACATTGGTCTAGTTTTCCCAAAAAACGTTGTTTAGGGCCTCAAAACGCCTTCGGAAGTTCAGGACCCAAAAAAATGCTATAAATAGTAAGTTGTGTTGAAACTTACAAACTGAAATAACTGATGGTGGGGGTTCAAATGGACTCGGTGGGTGGCCACCAATATCAACCTGGATTATTAATTCCCCAAAACGGCTCTGGGTGTGCAGGACCCGAAAACCTGCTAAAAATAGTAAGCTGTGCTGAAGCTGAAAAACTGAAAGAATTGATGCTTCGGGTCCAAATGGAATGGGTGGGAGGCCACCGATATCCACCTGGATCATTCCTCCCTCCTTAGGAAGCAATGGTCTCCATTGCGTTAAGTTCCTCCATGAAGGTGGATTTTGGCCGAATCCTGATATTGGATTTGTCCAGGATGTCACAGACCTGTTGGCAGATGTGCTGGATGTAGATGTGTCGTCGGTGGACAGCCATTGAACGATTTGGTCAAATTTATCCATCATTGCATTCCTTTGTTTCTCGAGGGCATCGTCGAGCAAGATTTTGATAGGATCTTCTGCTCCCTCATCTTTCTTTCCTTCCATCATAGGGGGTCGTCGGGGTTGCGAGGTTGAACTCCTTATAACCTGGCTACATTGGGGACATGAAAAGAAAAGCAGAGAAAGAACAAACCACTCTGATACCATTGATCTAGATTTATGCAGGAATGCAATAGAATACACATATACCCATAGATACAGAGATGTAGCGGAAATAGTGCTTCATTTTATTATAATCAAAGAATGACTGAAATAACTGATGGTGGGGGTTCATATGGAAATAGTGCTTCATTTTATTAATAAAATAATGACTGAATAAGCTTACAAACATAATGGAAACAAGCTAGGGCACTGGTAGCATATCTCTGAGAAGATATGTGGCGTACGCAGGCCTCTGAACTATGTTACGTTGAGGCTCACATGCCTATTACAAACATAATGGAAATAGATGAGCTAGGGTACTGGCAGCGTATCCCTGAGAAGAGATGTGGCAGCTACCAGCCCTTGAACTGTGTTACAATGTAGACATGATGGAGATGTGGTGAGCTAGGTCACTGGTAGTGCTTATCTCTGAGAAGAGACGTGTCACCTCCCAGCCCCCTAAGTGTTACAATGAGGCTCAAAGGCCTATTTATTGTTGAGAAACAATGTAAAATCGGAAACGTCTCAAAACCTAACCCTAGGAGATGAAGCACCAAAACTGTGGGCCCCGTTTGGGTAAGTTGATGTTTCAACTTCTCGGGGACGTAACTTTGGCATCTGATCTTTGTTTGATGCGCTCAATAGCTCGTTAGAAATATCTATCCGAGAACTATGACTTTTGAGTGAGCAACATTGGTCTAGTTTTCTAGAAATCGTCGTTTAGGGCCTCAAAATGCCTTCGGAAGTTTAGGACCTAAAAAAATTGCTATAAATAGTAAGTTGTGCTAAAACTTACAAACTGAAATAACTGATGGTGCGGGTTCAAATGGACTCGGTGGATGGCCACCAATATCCACCTGGATTATTAATTACCCAAAACGGCTCCAGGTGTGTAGGACCCGAAAACCTGCTAAAAATAGTAAGCTATGCTGAAGCTGAAAAACTAAAAGAATTGATGCTGCGGGTCCAAATAGAATATATGGGGGGCCATCGATATCCACCTGGATCATTCCTCCCTCCTAAGGAAGCAATGGTATCCATTGCGTTAAGTTCCTCCATGGGGGGGGGGGGGGGGGGGAATTTTGCTAAACTTGATATTGGATTTGTCCAGGATGTCGTGGACCTATTGGCGGACGTGCTCGATGTAGATGTGCTGTCGGTGGGCAGCCATTGAAGGATCTAGTCAAATTTATCCATCATTGCGTTCCTTTGTTTCTCGAGGGCATCCTCGAGCAAGATTTTGATAGGATATCCTACTCCCTCGTCTTTCTTTCCTTCCATCATGGGGGGTCGTCGAGCTTATGAGGTTGAACTCCTTATACCCTGGCTGCATTGGGGACATGAAAAGAAAAACAGAGAAAGAACAGACTACTCTGATACCACTGATCTGAATTTATGCAGGAAGGCAAAAAAATACACATATAGCCATAGATATAGAGATGCAGTGGAAATAGTGCTTCATTTTATTATAATCAAATAATGACTGAAATAACTGATGGTGGGGGTTCATAGGGAAATAGTGCTTCATTTTATTAATAAAAAAATGACTGAATAAGCTTACAAACATAATGGAAACAAGCTAGGGCGCTGGTAGTGTATCTCTGAGAAGAGATGTGGCGTACGTAGGCCTTTGAACTATGTTACATTGAGGCTCGCAGGCCTATTACAAACATAATGGAAATAGATGAGCTAGGGTACTGGCAGCGTATCCCTGAGAAGAGATGTGGCAGCTACCAACCCCTGAAATGTGTTACAATGTAGACATGATGGAGATGTGGTGAGCTAGGGCACTGGTAGCGCTTATCTCTGAGAAGAGATGTGTCGCCTCGCAGCCCCCAGAGTGTTAAAATGAGGCTCGAAGGCCTATTTATTGTTGATAAACAATGTAAAATCCGAAACGTCCCAAAACCTAACCCTAGGAGATGAAGCGCCAAAACTGTGGGTCCCGTTTGGGTAAGTTGATGTTTCAACTTCTTGGGGACGTAAATTTGGCATCCGATCTTTGTTTGACGCACTCAATAGCTTGTTAGAAAGATCTATCTGAGAAATATGACTTTTGAGTGAGAAACATTGGTCTAGCTTTCCAAAAATTGTTGTTTAGGGCCTGAAAACGCCTTCGGAAGTTCAGAACCCAGAAAAATTGCTATAAATAGTAAGTTGTGCTGAAACTTACAAACTAAAATAACCGATGGTGGGGTTTCAAATGGACTAGGTGGGTTGCTACCAATATCCACCTACATTATTAATTCCCCAAAACGACTACGGGTGTGTAGGACCTGAAAACCTGCTAAAAATAGTAAGCTGTGCTGAAGCTGAAAAACTGAAAGAATTGATGATATGCGCCCAAATGGAATAGGTGGGAGGCCACCGATATCCACCTGGATCATTCCTCCCTCCTTAGGAATCAATGGTCTCCATTGCGTTAAGTTCCTCCATGGTTGGGGGGGAATTTTTATGAACTTGATATTGGATTTGTCCAGGATGTCGCAAACCTATTGGTGGACGTGCTAGATGTAGATGTGCCGTCGGTGGGCAACCATTGAAGGATCTGGTCAAATTTATCCATCATCATGTTCCTTTGTTTCTCGAGGGCATCCTCAAGCAAGATTTTGATAGGATCTCCTGCTCCCTCGTCTTTATTTCCTTCCGTCATGGGGGGTTTTCGGGGTTGCGAGGTTGAATTCCTTATACCCTAGCCGCATTGGGGACATGAAAAGGAAAACAGAGAAAGAACAGACCGCTCTGATACCACTAATCCGGATTTATGTAGGAACGCAATAGAATACACATATAGCCATAGATACAGAGATGCATCAGAAATAGTGCTTCATTTTATTATAATCAAAGAATGACTGAAATAATTGATGGTGGGGGTTCATAGGGAAATAGTGCTTCATTTTATTAATAAAAGAATGACTGAATAAGCTTACAAACATAATTGAAACAAGCTAGGGCGCTGGTAGCGTATCTTTGAGAAGAGATGTGGCGTACGCAGGCCTCTAAACTATGTTACATTGAGGCTTGCAAGCCCATTATAGACATAATGGAAATATATGAGCTAGGGTATTGGCAGCGTATCCCTGAGAAGAGATGTGGCAGCTACCATCCCCTGAATTGTGTTACAATGTGGACATGATGGTGATGTGGCGAGCTAGGGCACTGGTAGCGCTTATCTCTAAGAAGAGATGTGTCGGCTCCCAACCCCCTGAGTGTTAAAATGAGGCTCAAAGGCCTATTTATTGTTGAGAAACAATGTAAAATCCGAAACGTCCCAAAACCTAACCCTAGGAGATGAAGTGCCAAAACTGTGGGCCCCGTTTGGGTAAGTTCGTGTTTCAACTTCTCGGATACGTAACTTTGGCATCTGATCTCTGTTTGACGTGCTCAATAGCTCGTTAGAAAGATCTATCCGAGGAATATGACTTTTGAGTGAGAAAAATTGCTCTAGTTTTCCCAAAAAACATCATTTAGGGCCCCAAAATGCCTTCGGAAGTTCAGGACCCGAAAAAACTGCTATAAATAGTAAGTTGTGCTGAAACTTAAAAACTGAAATAACTGATGGTGGGGGTTCAAATGGACTCAGTGGGTGGCCACCAATATCCACCTGGATTATTGATTCCCCAAAACGGCTCCAGGTGTGCAGGACCCAAAAACCTGCTAAAAATAGTAAGTTGTGCTGAAGCTAAAAAACTGAAAGAATTGATGCTGCGGGTCCAAATGGAATAGGTAGGAGGCCACCGATATCCACTTGGATCATTACTCCCTACTTAGGAAGCAATGGTATCCATTGCTTTAAGTTCCTCCATGGGGGGGGGGGGGGGTGGGGAATTTCGCTAAACTTGATATTGGATTTGTCCAGGATGTTGCAGACCTGTTGGCGGACATGTTGGATATAGATGTGCCGTCGATGGGTAGCCATTGAAGGATCTAGTCAAATTTATCCATCATCACATTCCTTTACTTCTCGAGGAAATCCTTGAGCAAGATTTTGATAGGATCTCCTGCTCCCTCGTCTTTCTTTCCTTCCGTCATCGGGGGTCATCGGGGTTGCGAGGTTGAACTCCTTATACCCTGGCCGCATTAGGGACATGAAAAGAAAAACAGAGAAAGAATAGACCGCTCTGATACCACTAATCCAGATTTATGCAGGAATGCAACAGAATACACATATAGCCATAGATACAGAGATGCAGCGGAAATAGTGCTTCATTTTATTATAATCAAATAATGACTGAAATAACTGATGGTGGGGGTTCATATGGAAATAGTGCTTCATTTTATTAATAAAATAATGACTGGATAAGCTTACAAACATAATGGAAACAAGTTAGGGCGCTGGTAGCGTATATCTGAGAAGAGATGTGGCGTATGCAGGCCTCTGAACCATGTTACATTGAGGCTCGCAGGACTATTACAGACATAATGGAAATAGATGAGCTAGGGTACTGGTAGCGTATCCCTGAGAAGAGATGTGGCAGCTACCAGCCCCTGAACTGTGTTACAATGTAGACATGATGGAGATGTGTCGAGCTAGGGCACTGGTAGCGCTTATCTCTGAGAAGAGATGTGTCGGTTCCTAGCCCCCTAAGTGTTACAATGAGGCTTGAATGCCTATTTATTGTTGAGAAACAATGTAAAATCTGAAACATTCCAAAACCTAACCCTAGGAGATGAAGTGCCAAAACTGTGGGCCCCATTTGGGTAAGTTGATGTTTCAACTTCTCGGGGACGTAACTTTGGCATCCGATCTTTGTTTGACGTGTGCAATAGCTCGTTAGAAATATATATCCGAGGAATATGAATTTTGAGTGAGAAAAATTGGTCTGGTTTCCCAAAAAATGTCGTTTAGGGCCTCAAAACGCCTTTGGAAGTTCAGGACCGAAAAACATGCTATAAATAGTAAGTTGTGCTGAAACTTACGAACTGAAATAATTGATGGTGGGGGTTCAAATGGACTTGGTGGGTGGCCACCAATATCCACCTAGATTATTAATTCCCTAAAACGGCTCCGGGTGTGCAGGACCCGAAAACCTGCTAAAAATAGTAAGTTGTGTTGAAGCTAAAAAACTGAAAGAATTGATGTTGCGTGTCCAAATGGAATAGGTGGGAGGCCGCCGATATCCACCTGGATCATTCCTCCCTCCTTAGGAAGCAATTGTCTCCATTGCGTTAAGTTCCTCCATGGTGGGGGGGGGGGGGGGAGGAATTTTTCTGAACTTGATATTGGATTTGTCCAGGATGTCGCAGACCTGTTGGCAGACGTGTTGGATGTAGATGTCCTGTCGGTGGGCAGCCATTGAAGGATCTGGTCAAATTTATCCATCATTGCGTTCCTTTGTTTCTCGAGGGCAACCTCGAGCAAGATTTTGATAAGATCTCCTGCTCCATCATCTTTCTTTCCTTCCATCATGGAGGGTCGTCGGAGTTGTGAGGTTTAACTCCTTATACCCTGGCCACATTTGGGACATGGAAAGAAAAATAGAGAATGAACAGACCACTCTGATACCACTGATCCGGATTTATGTAGGAACACTACAGAATTCACATATAGCCATAGATACAAAGATGCAGCGGAAATAGTGCTTCATTTTATTATAATCAAAGAATGACTGAAATAACTGATGGTGGGGGTTCATAGGGAAATAATGCTTCATTTTATTAATAAAAGAATGACTGAATAAGCTTACAAACATAATGGAAACAAGCTAGGGCACTAGTAGCGTATCTCTGAGAAAAGATGTGGTGTACGCAAGCCTTTGAACTGTGTTACAATGTAGACATGATGGAGATGTGGCGAGCTAGGGCACTGGTAGCACTTATCTCTTAGAAGAGATGTGTCGGCTCCTAGCCCCATGAGTGTTACAATGAGGATCAAAGAAATATTTATTGTTGAGAAACAATGTAAAATCCAAAACGTCCCAAAACCTAACCCTAGGAGATGAAGCCCCAAAACTGTGGGCCTCGTTTGGGTAAGTTGATGTTTCAACTTCTCGGGGATGTAACTTTGGCATCCGATCTGTATTTGACGCGCTCAATAGCTCGTTAGAAAGATCTATTCGAGGACTATGACTTTTGAGTGAGCAACATTGCTCTAGTTTTCCAAAAATTGTCGTTTAGGGCCTCAAAACGCATTCGGAAGTTCAAGACCTGAAAAAACTGCTATAAATAGTAAGTTGTGTTGAAACTTACAAACTGAAATAACTGATGGTGGGGGTTCAAATGGACTCGGTGGGTGGCCACAAATATACACCTAGATTATTAATTCCACAAAATGGCTCCGGGTGTGCATGACTCGAAAACCTGCTAAAAATAGTAAGCTGTGCTGAAGCAAAAAAACTGAAATAATTAATGCTGCGGGTCCAAATGGAATAGGTGGGAGGCCACCGATATCCACCTGGATAATTCCTCCCTCCATAGGAAGCAATGGTCTCCATTGCGTTAAGTTCCTCCATTGGGGGGGGGGGGGATTTTGCTGAACTTGATATTAGATTTGTCCAGGATGTCGCGGACCTGTTAGTAGACGTGGTGGATGTGGATGTGCCGTCGGTGGGAAACCATTGAAAGATTTGGTCAAATTTATCCATCATCGCGTTCCTTTTTTTGTCGAGGGCATCCTCAAGCAAGATTTTGATAGGATCTCCCGCTCCCTCGTATTTATTTCCTTCCGTCATGGGGGGTCATCGGGGTTGCGAGGTTGAACTCCTTATACCCTGGCCCTATTGGGGACATGAAAAGAAAAATAGAGAAAGAACAGACCGCTCTGATACCATTGATCCGGATTTATGCAGGAACGCAACAGAATACACATATAGCCATATATATAGAGATGCAGTGGAAATAGTGCTTCATTTTATTATAATCAAAGTATCACTGAAATAACTATTGGTGGGGGTTCATAGGGAAATAGTGCTTCATTTTATTAATAAAATAATGACTGAATAAGCTTACAAACATAATGGAAACAAGCTAGGGCGTTGGTAGCGTATCTCTAAGAAGAGATGTGGCATATGCAGGCCTCTGAACTGTGTTAAATTGAGGCTCGTAGGCCTATTATAGACATAATGGAAATAGATGAGCTAGGGTACTGGCAGCGTATCCCTAAGAAGAGATGTGGCAGCTACTAGCTCCTGAACTGTGTTACAATGTAGACATGATGGAGATGTGGCGAGCTAGGGCACTGGTAGCGCTTATATCTTAGAAGAGATGTCTCGACTCCCAGCCCCCTGAGTGTTACAATGAGGCTCGAAGGCCTATTTATTGTTGAGAAACAATGTAAAATCCGAAACATCTTAAAACCTAACCCTAGGAGATGAAGCGCCAAAACTGTGGGCCCCGTTTGGGTAAGATGGTGTTTTAACTTCTCGGGGACGTAACTTTGGCATCCGATCTCTGTTTGACGTGCTCAATAGCTCGTTAGAAAGATCTATCCGAGGAATATGATTTTTGAGTGAGAAAAATTAGTCTAGTTTTCCCAAATAATGTCGTTTAGGGCCTCAAAACTCATTCGAAAGTTCAGGACCCGAAAAAACTTCTATAAATAGTAAGTTGTGCTGAAACTTACAAACTGAAATAACTGATGTTGGGGGTTCAAATGGACTCAGTGGGTGGCCACCAATATCCACCTGGATTATTAATTCCCCAAAACGGCTCCGGGTGTGCAAGACCCGAAAACCTGCTAAAAATAGTAAGCTGTGCTGAAGTTGAAAAACTGAAAGAATTGATGCTGGGGGTCCAAATGGAATAGGTGGGAGGCCACCAATATCCACTTGGATCATTCCTCCCTCCTTAGGAAGCAATGGTCTCCATTGTGTTAAGTTCCTCCATTGGGGGGGGGGGGGGGGGATTTCGCTAAACTTGATATTGGATTTGTCCAGGATGTCGCAGAACTGTTGGCAGACGTGCTAGATGTAGATGTGCCGTCGGTGGGCAGCCATTGAAGGATCTGGTCAAATTTATCCATCATCGCGTTCCTTTGTTTCTCGAGGGCATCCTAGAGCAAGATTTTGATAGGATCTCCTGCTCCCTCGTCTTTCTTTCCTTTCGTCATGGGGGGCATCGGGGTTGCGAGGTTGAACTCCTTATACCCTGGCCGCATTGGGGACATGAAAAGAAAAACAGAGAAAGAACAGACCGCTTTGATACCACTGATCCGGATTTATGCAGGAATGCAACAGAATACACATATAGCCATAGATACAGAGATGTAGCGGAAATAGTGCTTCATTTTATCATAATCAAAGAATGACTGAAATAACTGATGTTGGGGGTTCATATGGAAATAGTGCTTCATTTTATTAATAAAATAATGACTGAATAAGCTTACAAACATAATGGAAACAAGCTAGGGTGCTGGTAGCGTATCTCTGAGAAGAGATGTGGCGTACGCATGCCTCTGAACTGTGTTACATTGAGGCTCAGAGGCCTATTACAAACATAATGGAAATAGATGAGCTAGGGTACTGGTAGCGTATCCCTGAGAAGAGATGTGGCAGCTACCAGCCCCTGAACTATGTTACAATGTAGACATGATGGAGATGTGGCGAGCTAGGGCACTGGTAGCACTTATCTCTAAGAAGGGATGTGTCAGCTCCCAGCCCCCTAAGTGTTACAATGAGGCTCAAAGGCCTATCTATTGTTGAGAAATAATGTAAAATCCGAAACGTCCCAAAACCTAACCCTAGGAGATGAAGCGCCAAAACTGTGGGCCCTGTTTGGGTAAGTTGATGTTTCAACTTCTTGGGGAATTATCTTTGGCATCCGATCTCTGTTTGACGTGCTCAATAGCTCATTAGAAAGATCTATATGAGGACTATGACTTCTGAGTGAGCAACATTAGTCTAGTTTCCCAAAAAGCATCGTTTAGGGCCTCAAAACGGCTTCAGAATTTCAGGACCTGAAAAAACTGCTATAAATAGTAAGTTGTGCTGAAACTTACAAACTGAAATAACTGATGGTGGGGGTTCAAATAGAATCGGTGGGTGGCCACCAATATCCACCTGGATTATTAATTCCCCAAAAAGGCTCTGGGTGTGCAGAACCCAAAAACCTGCTAAAAATAGTAAGCTGTGCTGAAGTTGAAAAACTAAAAGAATTGATGTTGCGCGTCCAAATGGAATAGGTCGGAGGCCACCGATATCCACCTAGATCATTCCTCCCTCCTTAGGAAGTAATGGTCTCCATTGCGTTAAGTTCCTCCACTGGGGGAGGGGGGGTGGAATTTTGCTGAAGTTGATATTGGATTTTTCCAGGATGTCGCGGACCTGTTGGCGGACGTGCTGGCTGTAGATGTGCCAACGGTGGGCATCCATTGAAGTATCTAGTCAAATTTATCCATCATCGCGTTCCTTTGTCTCTCGAGGGCATCCTCGAGCAAGATTTTGATAGGATCTCCTACTCCCTCGTATTTCTTTCCTTCCGTCATGTGGGGTTGTCGGGGTTGCGAGGTTGAAATCCTTATAACCTGGCCGCATTGGGGACATGGAAAGAAAAACAGAGAAAGAATAGACTGCTCTGATACCACTGATCCAGATTTATGTAGGAAAACAACAGAATACACATATAGCCATAGATATAGAGATGTAGCGGAAATAATGCTTCATTTTATTATAATCAAAGAATGACTGAAATAAATGATGGTGGGGGTTCATAGGGAAATAGTGCTTTATTTTATTAATAAAAGAATGACTAGATAAGCTTAGAAACATAATGGAAACAAGCTAGGGCGCTGGTAGCGTATCTCTGAGAAGAGATGTGGCGTACGCAGGCCTTTGAACTATGTTACATTGAGGCTCGTAGGCCTATTACAGACATAATGGAAATAGATGAGCTAGAGTACTGGTGGCGTATCCCTGAGAAGAGATGTGGCAGCTACCAGCCCTTGAACTGTGTTACAATGTAGACATGATGGAGATGTGGCGAGCTAGGGCACTGGTAGCGCTTATCTCTGAGAAGAGATGTGTTGCCTCCCAGCCCCCTGAGTGTTACAATGAGGCTCAAAGGCCTATTTATTGTTGAGAAACAATGTAAAATCTAAAACATCCCAAAACCTAACCCTAGGAGATTAAGCACCAAAACTGTGGGCCTCGTTTGGGTAAGTTGATGTTTCAACTTCTCAGGGACGTAACTTTGGCATCTGATCTTTGTTTGACGCGCTCAATAGCTCGATAGAAATATCTATCCGAGGACTATGAGTTTTGAGTGAGAAATATTGGTCTAGTTTTCCAAAAAATGTCGTTTAGGGCCTCAAAATGCCTTCGGAAGTTTAGGACCCGAAAAAACTGCTATAAATAGTAAGTTGTACTGAAACTTACAAACCGAAATAACTGATGGTGGGGGTTCAAATGGACTCGATGGGCAGCCACCAATATCCACCTAGATTATTAATTCCCCAAAACGGCTCTGGGTGTGCAGGACCCAAAAACCTGCTAAAAATAGTAAGTTGTACTGAAGCTGAAAAACTGAAAGAATTGATGTTGCGGGTCCAAATGGAATAGGTGGAAGGCCACTGATATCCACCTGGATCATGTAGACATAGGGAATTCCATTCCACCCACTTGAACTTCCTCTAATGTGAAGGTAGGAGAAGGCAAGGTCCAAGGGTCTGAAAAATAATGAGTTAGAAAGAACTCTCTTCGAGTAGGAACCCTGGAGGATGATATAGCATTAATATGAAGTGAAGGAGGCGGAAGATAAAAAGTACCCATCAACGATGTATACAATCCAACCCCCAAATTATCAACAGGTTGCTTGGCATCATTCACCAAGGGTACAATAGAGTCAGTAGATGCATTTGGATCTACAGGAGAACAATCCATCTGGTCAATAGTGACAATCCTCCCTTCATGGGGAAAATAGAAGATGCGAAATAATGATGAAGCAATAACATCCATCTCATAAAACCAATTCCGCCCCAGTAGAGGGTTGTAGCCTAAATTTTAATGAACTATCTCGACCTTAATATTGACAGTTTTCTCCCAACATAGATGGGTAAATCTGGAACAATTCCATGTGGCCTATGAGAATGACCATCAAATGTAGTAAGAAGAGTAGGTGAAGGGAAAACTGAAGGATATCCAATAACTTTCCAACATGAGATAGACATGGCACATGTGGAATCACCCTCATTGAAAACTATTCGAAAAATATTGATCTTTTGATATGTAGACTTAATCTGAAAAGCCATGTGATGAGGAAGTCTCTTCTTAATATTTGACATGTCAAATGTGATTATAAGAGAGTTTTTTGGATCAGCATCCCCAATCATAGTGAGAAATTCACTCCTTTGTGCCGAGCATGACTGGAGTACCTCTAATGCATACATGGCATAAGGACTTTGGGCCATATCTTCTACAATGGAGTAATTATGGGAAGCCTTGGAATTAGGATTAATCTTCGTACGCTTCATAGGCCCTTTCAACATTCGAGGCATAAGATCAAATATAGGCCTCTCTATATGGAGTGGATCAGAATTACCAAGAGCACCCTTAGCTTTTGAAAACTTAGATTCAACATAATCACGAGATCACATAATGATATCAACGTGAGCACTCATCATATATACATTTGAGGAATTTTCCCCTTCTTGGTTGCCCCCTACGAGAGCTCCAGTATTGGCATTCGTGCAAGAAAGTAGCTACTGCCCTTGGGAAAAAGGGTTTGTTAGTATAGCCTAGGAACTAGAGGAACCCTGCTGAGCTAACAAGCATTGAGAATCCTGAATTTTCGGGCAGAGGTGAGTAAGATGGTCTCCAGTGCATAAATCGCATGGAAACTTAACCTTATTCTTATTGTCCCTGTTACCCTCTCCAACATTGTCGTTGGATTTTTTTCTCATTACCCTTCCCATCCTTGTATTTCTTATTATTATTCCATCCCTTCTTCTTCCCATTGGATTGTTGATTTCCTTTGGGGTTAGAAGCCTGAAAAAAATTAATAGTCAAGGGCTAAGAAGGAGTCGACACTGATGGTGTAGCCTGACTAGAAGGAGCAGATTGTAAATACAACTACTGCAATTTATTTAGTAGGTTATCTATGCCACTATCAATTGAAAAAATAAGCCCGTCAGCATGAGGACCTGGCTTCATTTTGGCAAAATCCACTTTGGAATGAGGAGAATTCGACAAAATCTTATTAAGGACCCTAGACTGAGAATAGATCAGTTCTAACTGTTGAGACCTAAAGATAGCCCGTTCATAAGAGAATACCCTAGAAAGGGATACATCCTTCGATATTTCTGGCTGTAAGGATTTAAGAAACCATTCGAGAAGGAACTCATTTAGAATATGGGATTTGATGAGCCTCTTCCTTCTCCTCCTTTCTTGAATATGATCATAAATGTGTTTTGCCTTGTCTTGCTGGAAATTGGCCAGGAGATCAGTTCTAACATCATAATGAACATGAAATTGGAAATGGTTCAGAAACATAGTAGCCAACCCACCAAAAGTAGCAAAACTTCCCCTTGTCAGCTCAATGTACCATTTTGCAGTGTTTCCAGTTAGGGTGCATTCAAATAGCCTCAACCTAATCGAATCATCAATAAGGGAATTCGACGGACACCATAAGTGGAAAGTGGTAACATGGTCAGCCAAATCCCCACCAGTCTTCCATTCAAATTTTGGAATATCTGAGGGAATTTTAGTAGGGACCAGAGGCCAACCTGGGCTATATAGAATAGGGTCATTCATCATTTTTGATAAATCTGGCAAGTTTAAAGTTGCTAGGAAAGGTGAGCGTAGAGGAGCTGCAGAATTCCATCCCCCAAAGGAAGGATTCCCAAAATTATGAAAAGAATAACCTGTATTTGTTGAGGCACTAGGTTTCTAGAGATTGTTCATAGAAAAGGCTAAGCCATAAGATAAAACTTGTCACCCAGAAGCATTCAGAGAAGGACCCCCTCTCATCGTAATATTACCATAAACATGTATATTTCCTCCAATTGAAGTGTTAAATGAAGAAGAAACCCCTTGGTAACTTGTAAGGGTTCCAAGCATTGGAAAATGGAGAGAAACCCTAAGAAGCACCTACAGGAGGGAAATTTTCATTCCCTTGCTGACCAGAGAAAAAATGATTCCCAACTCCCAACCCTATAAAAGCAGGGTTCTAGCCTTGAAAAGCATTAGATATTTGACCTCCGGGAAATGATTAAAACCTTGAATTTGAGAGGTGAAAGGGAAATATCATAGGAAGGGTTCGAATGAGGAATGTGACCACTTTCGAAGGGGAAACCCTAAAAATAAGCTGACCCACTAGCCATAGAAGGCAGAGGTGCATAGATAGCAGAAGAAACAGTTAAGGAAACAAAATAAATTTCACTAGATGGCATTCCAAAAGAAAAGGGACCAGAATGGGAAGCAAATGCTTGGGTGCCCCCACTCGTAGATGGAATAGAGGCAGAGCCAAACATAGAATCACTCGGGGTGATAGTTGAAATAGTAATAGTACCCCCTCCTTCAACTGAAAGAGGACTATGCACACTTGCAGTGCTCATAGTCGAATGTAATGTCCCAATTTTAGCCTCAAGCTAAAATGGAACATTATAGTTGCACATTTTATTTTATTTTTTAATAAAATGGGAAAGGAGACACCTTAGCCCCTTTTAGATGAATAAATAACACTCCTAATGTGAAAGGGGAGTGAATAAAGCAGCTTAAATAAACACCAATGGTGTGAATGGAACCTAGCTCACTTGGATTAGTCATCTTTGACTAAAGTCAACATCGCTGCCTATAGAGGAGAAGCTTCCTAGAGAAGCTGCGCAGTTTTGAAGAGAATAGCTTCACATATGGGTGGAAACCCTAATTGGTGGGACCATGGTGGAGAAGAGTTCTCTCAATTTATATGGAGGAGATGGCAGCCCATTTTCATTATGTTATGTTTTAGATTTTCAGACTTGGGTCTGTAAAAGCTTGCATCCCTGGGCTGTTTAGCAGGGTGATGGTGCCCTCGGGCACTAGGGTGTTCCTGGTCGGGAATCCCTTCCTCTTCCTCAAGGAAGGATGAGGATTGAGCGTCATTTCCTCAATCTGGCATGGGTCATAGCTTCAATCATCTTCTACAACGTTATTTCTGTAGCAGAGAGGACGTTGTGTAGCTGGGTGCAGCTAGAGAGGAACTCATGGAGTCTTCTTAGCTTGTTTCCTTCAGTGATGGAGGGTTCTATTCATTAGAGGAGCTGCAAGGAGGATTCTTGGGATTATTTCAGATCAATTGGCATGGGCTAACACTTCCATCATCTCCCACTGCGCAGTCCATGAGGAGAACTGCGTTATTTTGGAGGAGGTAGTGAGAGAGGGGTTTCTAGAGCTTCAAGGAGGATGTTTTTGAGACAAAGGGATCAGCCCTTTGTATTGGAGACATTATCAAAGGAGGGAAATCAAATTTCAGATCAGCCACAACCTCATTCATGTTTGGGTTTAGTTGCAGTGACAACTATGTTGTCACATTTTGTGTTTCTCCGGCATTTCTAGAAATCTTCATAGAATGGCTAGAAATGATGTATTTCAGCCCATTTCTCTTTTATTGGGCTTATTTATTGTATTCCTTCAGCCATTGATGTATTTCATTCATATTCAGTAGCTATGCCTTCATATACACTGCGCAGTTTCAACTACTCCGGCATTTTGTGAATATGCAACAACTCTTGTATTTCATTGTCTATTCACTGGAGGTTTGCTCTTAGAGTTTGAGTGGCTTGTCCCTCAACTATTTATTGTATATTTATGCTGATATATCATAATATGATGATGGCTATAAAATTTCCCTCTTATGATATATTCAGAGTTGCAGAGTTCATGCTTATGTTCTTATGTTGTTGTAAGCTCTCTCATTGAGCATTGTTTTAGAAACCTAGATTGGGGGGATCTGAATAACCCATCTAGAGTTATTTCTTTGAGCTCATATTCTGCATAGGATTTGTATGAGACGTTATCTAGGGCATTCCATCATTGGTATGTCTTATTTTTGCAGCAGCTTCCTTATACAGCGTCCCCAAGGACCCTGTAGCAGAAATTCCCGAGGTGGAATATTGCATATCCATAGGCAGAGTCTGAGAAGGGATAGCTAGCCTCAGGATTTCTCCCTTCTTTATAAGGAGTCATATCCTATAAATTCTCCATCATTAAATCTCTGAAATGGACTTGCAATGTCTCATTGAAGAAGGAAAAATGGAACATCTAAGATGTTCCCGATGGAGCAGCAAGTTCCTGAAAAAGGGACATTACATCAAAGTTGTGTTCCTAGCCGGGGCCATCGAAAAAAAGGGATAAGGATGGGGGCTATCTGGTATCTAAGACATAGGCCCAACATACAAAATAACGTCTATAAAATTGGTAGGAAGAGGTGAGGAAGGAGTACCTAGAGGTTCATGAACCTTAAAATTTAACTTATTCTTCCGAAAACAAGGCTCTAGAGATGAGCAGAGTACTCCTCTCTATAATACCACTAGTACTAGGAACACCCATAGAAACAAAAAACCCAGTCGAAGGATCACTCTCCGATGTGTTCACAACTACTGGATGAAAATTTCCAACCGAATTTCTCTTACACCTTCTTGAAGAAGGCTCAACATTCGCAGGAGAAAGCCCATGAAGCCTCCTCAATCGACGAGGCGATCGGTTAGCCAATTTTAATAATTATGAGATTAATTAGACTCAAAAAATCAATAAGCTATGGCAATCTAGGAGCAAAGAGCACACTCTATCAAAAGTCCCTAAGATACAACAATAAATCAGCCTTCAGGTATTTCCGCTCCGGGTTATTAGGACCAGACACCAAAATACAAGAAATCGAATAAAAGGACCTTTTGAAAATAGTCTGGGGTAATTACGCCCCAAGCCTACTAGTGAAGGTAACAAAAACATTTACGCTAAACTCCTAACAAAAGCCTTTGTTGGTGCAAGTACCTAAGCTTTGCAAGGGCACCCTCCAGAAGTACTAATGAAATTGATACAACATGTGCCTCAGGTACCATGGGTATTCCTGCTGCAGTCACATGTGTGATACCTAGGAAAGGAAACTAAGGGCACTAGCTCGTATCAACAGCCGGGCAGAATGGTCTTAGGTCAAGATCCAACAAATAGAAGATGGGGTATCTCTCTTCTTTGCCTTCACTCTCCCTCGCTCTTAAATCTCTGGAGGTAGAGCTTTCCCGGTCCACTTAACAAAGTTGGATTTCACTCATTAATTCCTACGTTTGACAATTTTGAGTGGCCTTGGAGAGTTAAATCTCCACTCACCTATTCCAAGGCCCTATGACCTAGACTAGTTTGTGTATAATTAATGACAACGCAAAAAATTCTAGTTCATTCTAGTTAATCGCTTGATTTTAAATGGTTGTTGTTTAAGTCACGGGTAAATGGAGAATGCAACTTATGATGTTTTCGACACAAAAGAGAAATCAATAGAAAACCTAGTACATGAATATGCAATTTTTTCCTTTGGATGAAAAGAGATTTATACTTGGGTTCTATGAAGTAACTAATAAACAATATATATTTATTTTTTCTTTTCAATATCACTCTTAACACACTTCAAAAAACTACAAAAAAGAATAGAATTCTTGACGGTGCAACTAATGCAAAAACTACAAATGGTAAATGCAAATCCTAGGACTACTCACAAAGGGAAGAAAAAGAGTTTTTCAATAAGACTTGCCCGATCACTTTGACAGAAAAGTAGAGAAAAGCCCCTAGAGGAACTTATTTTCACACAACAATGCCAAAACAATCTTGATATAAAAGAGACAAATCCAAACGAGGACTCCTCTTAAAACCAAGCAATTGAACAAAAAATGAGAAACTAGAAAATTGCTCCAAAATGGATGAAAACCTTGAAAATAAAACCAAAGCAAAAGCAATGGAAAACAAAAATGTTTTTTGGCTTTTCACTTTTTAAGGAAACAAGAAAATTTCATTGAGACAAGCACAAAACTACCAAAGGTCCCAAATTAAGAAATTTAGCCAACAAGGAAACTTCCAATGTACAAGCAAACTATGCCACTTTCGTATCAGGACTCAAACAAACAAAAAAAAGTGACTGACTCAAGAAACTGATTAAAAACAGTAGTATAAACTTCCAGCAAAAATAATCTTCAAGAAATTGATGAAAGGCAACTTCAAGATTCACTAGAAATATGATCCTAAGAAACAAGAAAACCAAGAAAGTCAAGAAGGAAAAAACCAAAAAGTGAAGCAATGCATAAGACAAACATGAAAAAAATGACAAAGGCTCACTGTTCTGAAAGGTCAGAACAACCAAGAAATTCAAAAAGAAGTCCTGGTTCTATAGCCGCAACTGAAGCTTCACCAAAAAGGTAAAACCCTAAAATGACTAGGTTTTCACATAAAAAGGAGAGAAATTGATGTAAAATGAGAATAATCACATTCCAGACACCTAGGAGGTTCCATAGGGATGACCAAAAATAGGCAGGAAAGACTTACAGGGTCCCAAAATTCAAATTTTCAAATTTTACTAGGCATACGCAGATCCACTGTGTGAAACACGCATGTATGCATTACTGTAACTAAGGAAACTCATGTATACGCAGGTCCCTTTGGAAGAAACAAAATGTATACACAACTGCATACACACCAAGTAGCGTATAGAAATTATAATAAATAAAAAGAAAAAACCTAGGCCTGATCTAGAATATCAAGACTTCTGTCTAGATGGGAAAAGAACCTACTATACTGAAAAAGTGATCAAACTGTTAGGGAACCCAAAATACAGAGAAAACAACCCAAAATAGAGATTACACAGATGTAATCCCTAGTGGAGTCTCTAGTTCTGTTATGGGCAAAGCTACCCTAAGGTCTGGGTTTAGGAACCTAATAGAGCGGAAGGAATATCATCACAAGAAGCACTCTAATTATGAGTTTAAATGATTTAACTATAAAATTGAGGATAGATGACCTTATCCGTTTGTCCTACGTCTAGGGTCGATCCTGCAAGGTGGAAACCCTCTGCTACTCCTTGTGCTTCAAAACTTAGAAATCAATCAAGACAAAGCATACAAACTAGTTGCACAAAATATATGTCCTAGATGCCAGCATGTTAGCATATATAATCTCATAAAAATAACATGAAATAAACCATTACAAGATCATTCAACATGTATAGGAGACATATAACACAAATACATCAGGAACAAGACAAAGCTTCTTTTATTGATAATATTTAAAGAGAAAGTGGATAAATAACTTGAGATCTGGCAAGGCTCCAAGAGAAACCATCCTTCGGATCTGTCCATCCCTAGCCTCACAAATATTCTTCCATAAAGGGTGCACAAAGGATGTCACATAAAGTGGGGGTGAACATCACAAGGAAACAAGGGTTTCCTCAACTTGGGAAGTGTACGAGGCACATGGAAATATCATACTTGATCAGGGTTATAACAGGCTATAATATCAATAGCATTCTCTCTCCTCCTTTATGCCATTCCCTTGAGGTGCATTTATACTTCCTCAAACCAGTTTTTTCAGTTGGAAAATAGTTTGGCCATGGGTTGGGGTAGTTAAGTTACAGGAAAAATGCATAAAACCCACCCAATTAACAAGGAGTTTTTATATTTTTTAATATTTTAAATGGTATACATGGGTCGGATATGGATGGAACCACGTTGCACATGAAAAAAATCTGGGCAGAGTCGTGTATGGAATTCAAAATAATATTTTTTAAGAAGTGTTGGCGAAAAATAAGGTCTCGCGGGCAAGACCCAGGTTCACAAGGTTGTGGCCAACAAGGGTCCGGTGTAGTCTAGTAACACGCCGGCATTTTCACCCTGCTCAGGAAGAACAGAGCGTCTCACCCGAGGCGTGCCGCGACCACATGGGAAAGGGGAAGCAATCACAGACGAGGAATAAACCCGCAACCACAGAAAGAAAGAGAATCCATTACATATACCAGAATATTCATGCAAGATCACCAATCAAGTATACAGACAGTCGCAACTTAAAAATTTTAAAGCAGTGTAAACACATCATAACCCATAACCCAAAACATAGAGACAGCAATCCTTCTTTATATTATTCTTCAGCCGAGTACATGATTACATAGCTTCCTTCTCTGATAACTCATAAATCAGATACAGATGGATCTAAGAACATAGAATACAAAACATAGAGAGTAGAGACCAATGGAGAGAACAAGTCTGATTCCTCCGCGGCTGCTTCCGCGTTCAAATCATCCCGCAACAGCAACCGATCAACCAATCTCTCTTCTTCAGCCGGGTGATTGCCTTTTATTCACCCGCTCGTCGCGACTGGCGGCTTCTCTGTGTCTTTGCTCTGGCTTTTCCCGACTTCTCTTCTGATGTCTGCATGTTCTACTTCCTGTTTGCTGCTGTATCTCTTTCATCTGTACTTCTCTCTGTTCCATCTCCAGTTATCAAGTGCTTCCGCACCGCCTTGGTAGCTCCGCAACTCTTGGTCGCGCGGTGCGGTCGCGTTAGCTATGTGTATTCCCTCCGCAACTCAAAAAGAGTCCAAGTTCAAAATTCAAAACTTAAACAAAAACAAGGGCCCCAACAGGCCCCGACCACAATCCTTTGACTCGTCCGCGAGTCAATCGCAAATGACAGCCTCTACCTCCATACCTTCGCCGGCCTCTGTGCCCTGCTCTGCTGCTCTTTCTTCTGCTGCCCTTTCCTGTTGTACTCCGCCACCTGCTGATTCAAACAAGGGCCCCAACTCCGGGACCCGGCGGAGTGCTGCATCTCGAAGCTCCGTGAAAGTTACTACTGCTTGCTGCCATTCCTGCATAAGCAGGCCAGCATCTTGAACAATTCGGTTGGCTGTAGCTTCGTCGATGGGCGTCGGTGCATCCCCGAACAGCGTGGCGAGTTGGGACTTGCTATCCCTGCAAGTGCTCGGGAGTCGCTGAAGTTTCCAAACTGAATTGGTCCGTCATCCCGGCGCCGATAGCCTTCATGCAAAATTGGGCCATCCGCTGGCACGCGCGGGGTTGATGAGACTCCATAACGGCATTGAATTTTTGCTATCATGCTTGCCTGCGATAATCGTGTGATCAATCGCGGGCCTGTGTGTAATCTGACAGTTGCTGACGGCGGCTTTGGAAGATGGGCGTACCCGACGGCGGAGAGAACTGCGGCTGATGGGGAATGATTACGGTATGATTACTGTCCATTAAAGGAATTTATGACCAAAATCTGAGCTATCCTACGGACTGACAAAAGGACTGACGGTTATGACCTGGACTGACGCTGGCACGAGGACAGATCCTTCGTGCAGGACACGCTGGACTGGGAGCGGCGTCCTACTGGGATGGCGCGCCGCCACGCTGGACTGGCGTTGCGACACGCTAGACTGGCCCGCTCCGACCATGGTATGTTGCGGTATGGATGCCGCAACTGACGGTTTATTTGACTGACTGTAAAGAAATGGAAATGACTAACTATGCTCATCCCGGTTGCGGGAGAGTTATTCAACTACGCTACGCTACGGGTGCTCTCGGTTGCGAGAGTTATTGATGGAAAGAGAGAAGGTACCTACTCCTGGTAGGGCTTCAGGCGTGCGCCATTCACCCATCCCGGAAGAACTGAACCGTCTAATTGTGCCAATCGAACGGCTCCCGAGTCGCGGATCTCGATAACAAAGTACGGTCCCAGCCAATGCGTCTGGAGCTTGCCTGGAAACTTCTGGAACCGGCTGTCGTACAAAAGAACCTTGCCGCCAACTTGGAAAGTTTTAGTCTTGATGTGGCGGTCATGCCATGCTTTCTGTCTGGCCTTCTAAACCTTCTGATGGAATTCCGCAAGAAACCGAGCTTCGTCTAGCTCCTGCAGCTCGTGGAGTCGTTCCTGCAGCGACTCATCCTCTGAGAAGTGAAGGGACGTTGCGATCAGAAGGCTGGGGACTGTGAACTCGGCGGGAATCACAGCTTCCCGGCCGTACACCAGCTGGAATGACGTCTGGTTTGTCAAACGTTTTACCGTGGTCCGGTAAGCCCATAATGTCGCTGGTATCCGCTCATCCCAATCATCCCGCCGAGCGTTGCAGATTTTCGTCAAACCCTTCTCCAGACTCTTGTTGAAGGCTTCCACCGTGCCATTAGCCTGCGGGTGGTATGGACTGCTCTTATGATGCTGTATCATAAATGTCTCCAGGAGCGATTTGACCGTGGCATTAATGAAGTGCGTGCCTTGATCACTGGTCAGGCTGCGTGCGCAGCCAAAGCGGCTGATGATGTTTTCAAAGATGAACCGAGCAGCGGTCTCAGCGGAGCAGTCGCGTACCGCTGCTGCTTCCGCCCATCGCGTGAGATAATCAGTCGCCGTAATGATGTACCGAGCTTTGGAATGGCGAGCAACTGGTGCAATGGGCCCTACAAAGTCGACAACCCACTTCTCAAATGGCCGCAACACATGCACGGGGTGTAGCGGAAGCTCATCTCTGTGCGAAGGCCGTCCCGTCCTCTGACAAATATCGCAACATTTCACGTAGGCCTTACAATCTGCATGCACCGTCGGCCACCATAGACCAGCTTGAAGTACCTTCCTTGCAGTGGGTTTAGCCCCCACGTGTCCTCCCGCAACTCCGCTGTGACATTCCCACATCACCGCTTCCCGTTCATGGTCAAGAACACACCTGCGCAACACCTCATCCAGGCCCAGCTTGTACAGCTGCCCTGCGATCAATTGATAATCGGCCGCCCGGACAACCAAGTGGCGTTTCTGAAGCGGCGTGTAATCCTCGGGGCACTGTCCTGTGGTCAGATATGTGGCAATGTCAGCCAGGTAGTCTGGAATCGCTTCAACACGAAACAGATCAACATCCGGAAGCTGATCATCCAACGGACCATCGTTTTCCCCCGACTCCAGTCTGGATAAATGATCAGGCCCGACATTTAGCCGGCCCGGTTTGACAATTACATCGAACGTAAACTCATGAAAAAGGAGAAGCCACCGGCAAATCCTTCCTTCCAACACAGGTTTATTGACCAGATATTTTAAGGCCGAATGGTCCGTAAAAAATGTAAACTTCCCGCCCAGGAGGTAGTGACGGAACTTCTGGAGAGAGTACACCATTGCCAGCGCCTCCCGCTCGGTCGTGGTATAATTCTTCTCCGCATTAGATAGGCGTCGGCTGGCGAAGTATACCGGGTGGTCAACCGTGGTTTCCCCGGGTTGCGCTAATACGGCGCCAAGTGCAATCCCGGACGCATCAATGTGCACATGGAACTGCTTATCCCAGTTTGGATGAACGAGGATGGGTGCCGTCGCCAATTTCTCTTTCAATGTGTCCAGTGCCTTCCTGCACTCTGCTGTCCATTCAAAAGATTCTGACTTCCGCAACAGTTTCTCCAGAGGGGCAGTGATTTTGGCGTAGTTGCGGATAAAACGCCTGTAGTATCCAGTGTGCCCGAGTAATGCCCGCAACTGCTTCACGTTCTCGGGGGCCTCCATGTGGACAATAATTGCGACCTTGGCGGGATCGACACAGACCCCTTCTTTACACACCACGTGACCCAAGAGCGTGCCGAATGGTACTGCAAAAATACATTTCTTCAAATTCAAGGAAATTTGCAGCTGGCGACACCGATCGAACATAACACGCAACAGGGAGGCGTGTTTCTTCAGCAAGCTGTAAACGGTCCAATCATCCATATAGACTTCCAGGAATTTGTGAATATACTCCCGGAAAGCAGCAATAACAATCCGGGAAAACACAGCTGGTGCGTTCTTCAGCCCAAACGGCATGACATGGTATGCGAATGATCCCCACTCGGTTGTGAATGTTGTCTTTGCCTTGTCCTCTTCAGCGATGCGCACCTGATGGTAGCCCGAAAACCCATCCGTGAAAGAGTAAGCTTCGTTTCCCGCGACATGATCTAGTACTTCGTCGCTGAAGGGAGTGGGAAACGGATCATGAATACAAGCATTATTCAAACTCCGGTAATCTACGCAGACCCGAATTTCCGCTTTATCCTTCTTGTTCTGGATGACAATGGGACTTACCCACTTAGCTTCTTCTACAGGAAAAATGAGACCTGCAGGTAGCATTTTGTCGATCTCCATCTTTACCTTCTCTTTGATGCGTGGATTTAACCGGTAGGGTCGGTGCTTGACCGGCCTGGCTCCTGGTTTTAGTGTGATGCGCATCTCACCCAAATCCCCTTTGATCCCCTTCAGGTCCGCAACTGAAGAT
Organism: Pinus albicaulis; assembly: GCA_034641835.2. Lineage (NCBI taxonomy): Eukaryota > Viridiplantae > Streptophyta > Pinopsida > Pinales > Pinaceae > Pinus > Pinus albicaulis. The sequence goes on from CM076572.1 coordinate 748,049,250, forward strand.
GGGAATAGGTCTTCATACTCCCGAAGGAGGCTGAAAATTTCCCTGGTCGTCTCCGCGTCCCAGTAATCTCCCACTGTTGCCAGTTTCGGTTTCTCCTCCGTTCCTATGTTCAACTTCTTTGTCTTTAGGGGCTGCAAATGGACTCCTTCTGTCGTTGGCTCGTCGCGGACACTCCGCTCGCCCTCCTTTTCATCAAAATGGAGATGCCTCAGGTCCTCCAAACTGTCGTCCCCTGGTTCGCCGTCAACCCGTTGGCAAACCAACTCGCTTTTCACCCCTGAGCGTGACGCCACCGGTCCCTTATTGGGCTCGGTCTGGCGGAAAAACAGAACCTCCTTAACGGCTTGTAGGGCCTGATATTCCTGCGCCGTCTCCCCTTCGAATGAGAAACTCCGGACGAACTTCTCCGCAACTGCTTGCCAAGAGCGGGTTCCCCGTCTCCGCTCTTCTGCTAGGTACCAGGCCTGGGGGAGTGTACCCAGGGAGTGTATAAATCTGTGGACCCATAACTCCTCAGGGTACCTGGCGTTGCGCCACTGTTCCTCGCACGCCCGCAAGTGCTGTCGTGGGTCTGAGTCGCCATGGTGCTTAAGTGTAATACCGGGCCCTTCATCCTCTTTGAAGCGTGCCCGCAAGGCATCCGCCACCAGCTCCCATCGCAACAGAGTGTTGCGGTGATTGTTCCACCATCATCCTGACGTTGACTTCAGAGCCACATTCATCAGGGGTATCCGGCATTCTTCTGGGACCCGGTCCTCCACCTTGAGGATAAAAGTATTCACTGCTTGCATGTTTGACAAAGTGGGGTACCCGCGGATCTCGGTCCCCACCCACCGGACCTGCGCGATGGTGGCACATCGCCGCGTGGTGGTCTCGTATCCCCCTTGCTGCCAATCTTCCCACGCAAGCTCGGATCCGAGTTCCGAGCTCTGCACACTCCGCCAACTGATAGATCCTGTTGCAGTCGGGTTGATATAATCTTCCCGCCTGCCGGCGGTCATCTGATAGAGGTGGTCCATCATCCGAGCGTCCTCCCGACTATCCACCGGTTCTGTGTATTGCGGTCCCTGATACGGGTCGAGAGGCTGAGTCACCCGTACCTCCCCATCCTCGAAAATCATCAGCTCCTTCTTGAGATCGATGATCGCATAATTCTCAAAAGCCCAATCAATGCCAAGTAAAGCAGGATAGGGGTCCTTATCGCCCATGATATCAATAACTTCGAAGGCGGCATAGGTCTTTACCCCCGCAACATCAACCTCGACACCCTCGAGTCGGCCGATTGGAAAAATACAGTACTGGTTCGCCATTCTGAGTTGGATCGGGGAATAGGCGAGCCGGGGCTGTCCCAGAGCCTCCCATGTCTTTCGCGGCAATATGTTGACGTCGGACCCCAGGTCCAACATTGTATCGCTGATTTGGAATCCTGCGATCTGTGTGTTAAGTCGAAATTCTTTGCACGTTCGCTGCTTGTTTCGCTTGACACGCTGCACGTATTGAGGCGTAGTGTCCACCAAGTTTCTGGGTTCTGCCCGGTCCTGCAGCGCTCCGTCCAATACCTGTCTAAGCTGCTGCCGCAGCACGGTGTCATCAACAATCCTGAGAAACAGCCGGAGCCAGTCCGCAACTACAGCATCTGCGGCGTTCTGAGCCCCGGTTTTCGGCAGCTGGGGCTCCTCCAGCCCTCCTTCCTTTCGCAGCTGGGCGAATGCCTCAACCGCCTCCTGACAGTACTTCTTCTGCACCTCGGGCCGAATCAACTTCTTCGGGGATGCCGGCCTCACCACTCGTACTGGCTCCTTCTCGTGGGCATCCTCACCAGTCTTCTTTCCGCCTCGCGTTATTATCGCAACATTCTGCATGTCAGGGGTTGCGACCCCTCGCGGTTCTGAGCCTATCAGATTCGTGCCCCTCTGCCGCGCCCGCTCTTCCCATTTTTTGATGAGTTCTGGGCAGTCTTCAGGGGCGTGGGCGTTGACCCGGCACTGGGAGCACCAGGGTCGTCGCGGAAGAGGACATTCTCGAGCCACATGACCCTCCTGGTCACAGTTGTAGCATTTTACCGGCCCGCGTCCTCCTGCTCGGCCTCCCCGCATGCCGCCACCTCTGCCCCTTGCGGCCTCGTTGACCCGGTACGAGGGCCGATCCAGTCGATCCGCAAGTGCGTCTAACGCCCTGCACTGTTCTGTGTTGTGCGTCGTGGACACAAAAAATTCGCAATATACATTATTCGGCACCGTGGAGTACTTTTGTAATATCGGGCACATCCGAGGAGGATGTCCGATCGTTCGGCAGATTTCACAGTACTCTGGGTTGGAGGACCCCGGTTGCGGTGGAAACCCCGCAAAGGCCTGTTGCGTTTGGTATACCCCCTGCGGATTCATTGCCGTGCCGCCCCCTGGTGGTGGCCCCCCCTGGATAGCCGCAACTGAGGGTCCAACTCCCGCGCCGCGCAACCGAGGACATTCGGTTGCGACGTGCCCCTCGACCAGGCAATGAGTACACCAAAAATTCGGTCGCGCTGGTCTTGCTGGCTGAATTTCTTTGAGCTTTTCAGTTAAACTAGCGATCTGATGTTGCAACCCTATCAGCGAAGGGTCTTGCGGAGCCAGCCCCCCCCTGTATTCCTGGGGGTATCCCGCCATGGCTTCAATCTTCATGGCCTGCTCGAGAGCATCTTGCAGATTATCAATCTTCTGCTGAGTGAGAGGGGTTCGCGTCAAGGGAAGTAGAGCCTTGATGAACCAGTCCCTCTGGTGGTTTGGATCGATCGGGTAGCTCAGTTTCCCGATCGCGTCCTTGAATCGCCGCATCAACTCCCATGCGGTCTCGCCTTCCTTCTGCTTAATTTCCCATAGCTCGGACAGACCCTGCTGCTCCGTCTGGGGGAGCTTGAATTCGCGGACAAAATCCCGCTTTACGTCCGCAATTACAGGATTAGGGTGCGCTTCAGACCACTTGATGAACCACCGCAGAGCTCTCTCTCTGAGCGTGGTTTGGAACTCTATCAACTTCCCTGCATCCGGTGTCTGTCGAGCCCTCCAGATGGCTTCGCACAGATACCAGTGTTGTTCTACATCGTCGTTTCCCCGGCCAGAGAACTCTGGGTACCGAGTGAAAGATCCAGCCATGTATACCGACGGTGAATTAACCAAGATAAAACCTCCAGGTCCTGGTTGCGTAACGGTCCCGCTAGGGAAAAAATTACTACTCGTAACGCTGCTGCTACTGGGCGTTACCGGCGCCGCTGAACTTCTAGATAACTGACTGAAAGCTTGTAACTGAACAAAAATATTTCTTAAAGGTTGATAAAGTACCAGGGGAAGGTCGGGATCCTGGCCATGCAGAAGGTGGGACGTAGGGCTGCCTGGTGGGGTGGGTGCCGTCTGATCCTGAAACATCTGCTGCATCACGTCGTACCATTCATCATCGAAACTTTCTTCGGGCTGCATCTTTTCCTTATCCGTGTTAATCGTTACTGCTCTTTCTCGCATCCTCGGGCTCCCATGCACCCGCTGTACGTCTGCTGCTATCCCGTCTCCTGTTCGGGTATCCAATCCCATGGTTCCTGTCCTCTGAGGCGCCTCCTTCTGGTTCTTCTTCTCAATCTCCCTTCTCTTCAAATCTCTCCTTACCCTTCTTCGCCACCTATCGGCGATTTGTGCCCGCCGATGTGCACGTAACTCCCGCAACTTGCATGCGGCCTCAACGTCCATCCCCCGTTCCCTACTCCTACAGTCTACACAGCATCGGTCCCCTCAATCCTTCCCCCAGTACGGGTGGTTTACGCTTCCATACTCGTTTTGTGGAATTCAATCAACCCTTCGTCCACCAGTAGGGCTTTGATCCACAGCGGAATTTCCTTCAGCAGTTTTCCCCTCAGCCCTGAGTGAAACACAGCCTCAGCCTTTGAGAAAGATTGGTAACACTCAGCGGCAAACTCCACAACGTATCCTTCCAACGTGGTCTTGACCCAAAACTCCACTGCGCGGGTTAGTTCAGTATCTACCCGGTGTAGCGCTACCAAGTCTTCGCGCGCCCACCTGCGGGTTATCTCCCGCAAGCCTTCTTGGGCCGCCTTCGTTCGTAACCTCCGCAACCAGTTGTAAAGATCCGTGGGAAATCTTCCCCAGAAAATTTCGTACGTATCGCTAGCTGAGTCAGAGAAAAGAACAAGCTCCCTGACCACCGCCTCCTTTTTCTTAATCAGCTTCGCCTGCTGAGTAATAAAATGGTCAAGATGATCATCCCACCATCGCCGTATTGCTCCTTCAAAGATCCTCGAGACCATGATCTAGATCCCCTCAGAACATGCGGGTCCCGGCAACGGAACCATTTGTTGGCGAAAAATAAGGTCTCGCGGGCAAGACCTAGGTTCACAGGGTTGTGGCCAACAAGGGTCCGGTGTAGTCTAGTAACACGCCGGCATTTTCACCCTGTTCGGGAAGAACAGAGCGTCTCACCCGAGGCGTGCCGCGACCACATGGGAAAGGGGAAGAAATCACAGACGAGGAATAAACCCGCAACCACATAAAGAAAGAGAATCCGTTACATATACCAGAATATTCATGCAAGATCACCAATCAAGTATATTGACAGTCGCAACTTAAAAATTTTAAAGCATGGTAAACACATCTTAACACATAAACATAAAGACAACAATCCTTCTTTTCATTAGTCTTCAGCCAAATGCAAGATTACACAGCTTCCTTCTCTGATAACCCATATATCAGATACAGATGAATCTAAGAATAGAGAATACAAAACGTAGAGAGTAGAACCCAATGGAGAGAACAAGTCTGATTTCTCCGCGGCTGCTTCCGCATTCACTCATCCCGCAACAGCAACCGATCAACCAATCAACCAACCATCATCTTCTGCAGCCGGGTGATTGCCTTTTATTCACCCGCTCACGCGACTATCGGCTTCTCTCGCGTCTTTTTGCTCGCGCTTTCCCGACTTCTTTCCGATTAAAGGATGTTCCCATCTCCCCGGCTAATGACGTTGTATCTCTTTCATCTGTACTTATCGCTGTTCTACCTCCAGTTATCAAGTGCTTCCGCATCGCCTTGTTAGCTCCGCAACTCCTGGTCGCGCGGTGCGGTCGCGTTAGCTGTGTGTATTCCCTCCGCA